>JAYKKM010000463.1:0-455912 GCA_035772405.1 Chrysogorgia sp. JL179-B06 | reverse complement strand
CATTTGCTACATTGGCAACATTGCATTGCTACATTGCAACATTGCATTGCTACGTTACAACATTGCATTGCTACATTGCAACATTGCATTGCTCCATGGCAACATTGCATTGCTACATTGCATAATTGCATTGCTATATTGCAACATTGCATTGCTACGTTGCAACATTGCATTGCTACATTGCAACATTGCATTGCTACATTGCAACATTGCATTGCTACATTGCAAACATTGCATTGCAATATTGCATTGCTACATTGCAACATTGCATTGCTACATTGCGACATTGCATTGCTACATTGCAACATTGCATTGCTACATTGCAACATTGCATTGCTACATTGCGACATTGCATTGCTACATTGCAACATTGCATTGCTACATTGCAACATTGCATTGCTACATTGCAACATTGCATTGCTACATTGCAACATTGCATTGCTACATTGCTACATTGCATTGCTACATTGCTACATTGCATTGCTACATTGCATTGCTACATTGCATTGCTACATTGCATTGCTACATTGCATTGCTATATTGCCACATTGCAACATTGCATTTCTACATTGCAACATTACATTGCTACATTGCAACATTGCATTGCTACATTGCAAAATTGCATTGCTACATTGCTACATTGCTACATTGCATTGCTACATTGCTACATTGCATTGCTATATTGCCACATTGCAACATTGCATTTCTACATTGCAACATTACATTGCTACATTGCATTGCTACATTGCGACATTGCTACATTGTAACATTGCATTTCTACATTGCAACATGAGATTGCTACATTGCAACATTGCATTGCTACATTGCAACATTGCATTGCTACATTTCAACATTGCATTGCTACATTGCAACATTGCATTGCTACATTGCAAACATTGCATTGCTACATTGCTACATTGCATTGATACATTGCATTGCTATATTGCCACATTGGCAACATTGCATTTCTACATTGCAACATTACATTGCTACATTGCAATATTGCATTGCTACATGCAAAATTGCATTGCTACATTGCCACATTGCTATATTGTAACATTTCATTGCTACATTGCAACATTTGATTGCTACATTGCAACATTGCATTGCTACATTGCAACATTGCATTGCTACATTGCTATATTGCAACATTGCATTGCTACATTTCAACATTACATTGCTACATTGCAACATTGCATTGCTACATTGCAACATTGCATTGCTACATTGCAACATTGCCTTGCTACATTGCAACATTGCATTGCTACATGCAATATTGTATTGCTACATTGCAACATTGCATTGCTACATTGCAACATTGCATTGCTAAATTGCTACCTTGTAACATTACATTTCTACATTGCAACATTATATTGCTAATATTGCAACATTGCATTGCTACATTGCAACATTGCATTTCTATATTGCAACATTGCATTGCTAAATTGCAACATTGCATTGCTAAATTGCAAACATTGCATTGCAACATTGCATTGCTACATTGCAACATTGCATTGCTACATTGCAACATTGCATTGCAACATTGCTATATTGCAGTGCTACATTTCAACATTGCATTGCAACATTAAAACATTGCATTGCTACATTGCAACATTGCATTGCTACATGCAACATTGCATTGCTACATTGCAACATTGCATTGCTACATTGCAACATTGCATTGCTACGTTGCAACATTGCATTGCTACGTTGCAAGGCTACGTTGCAACATTACATTGCTACATTGCATTGCTACATTGCAACATTGCATTGCTTCATTGCAACATTGCATTGCTTCATTGCAACATTGCATTGCTACATTGCAACATTGCATTGCTCCATTGCAACATTGCATTGCTACATTGCAACATTGCATTGCTACATTGCAACATTGCATTGCTACATTGCAACATTGCATTGCTACATTGCTACATTGCTAGATTGCATTGCTACATTGCTACATTGCATTGCTACATTGCTACATTACATTGATACATTGCTACATTGCATCATCGCATTGCTACATAGCAACATTGCTACATTGCATTGCTACATTGCTACATTGCATTGCTACATTGCATCATTGCATTGCTACATTGCAACATTGCATTGCTACATTGCTACATTGCATTGCTACATTGCTACATTGCATTGCTACATTGCATTGCTATATTGCTACATTGCAACATTGCATTTCTACATTGCAACATTGCATTGCTACATTGCAACATTGCATTGCTACATTGCATTGTTACATTGCTACATTGCTACATTGCATTGCTACATTGCATTGCTACAATTGCTACATTGCTTTGCTATATTGCCACATTGCAACATTGCATTTCTACATTGCAACATTACATTGCTACATTGCATTGCTACATTGCTACATTGCTACATTGTAACATTGCATTTCTACATTGCAACATTATATTGCTACATTGCAACATTGCATTGCTACATTGCAACATTGCATTGCTACATTGCAACATTGCATTGCTACATTGCAACATTGCATTGCTGCATTGCTGCATTGCTACATTGCATTGCTACATTGCAACATTGCATTGCTACATTTCAACATTGCATTGCTACTTTTCAATTTTTCATTGCAACATTGCATTGCTACATTGCAAACATTGCATTGCTACGTTGCTACATTGCTACAGTGCATTGCTACATTGCAGTATTGCATTGCTACATTGCAACATTACATTGCTACATTGAAACATTGCATTGCTACGTTGATATATTTCAACATTACATTGCTACATTGCAACATGGTGCATTGCTACATTGCATCAGTGCATTGCTACATTGCTACATTGCATTGTTATATTGCTACATAGTAACATTGCTTTTCTACATTGCAACATTGCATTGCTACGTTGCAACATTGCATTGCTACATTGCAAATTTGCATTGCTACATTGAACATCGCATTGCTATATTGCATTGCTACATTGCAACATTGCATTGCTACATTGCAACATTGCATTGCTACATTGCAACATTGTACTGCTGCATTGCAAAATTACATTGCTACATTGCAACATTGCATTGCTACGTTGCTACATTGCATTGCTACATTGCTACATTGCATTGCTACATTGCTACATTGCATTGCTACATTGCTACATTGCATTGCTATATTGCCACATTGCAACATTGCATTGCTACATTGCTACATTGCATTGCTACATTGCAACATTGCATTGCTACATTGCAAAATTACATTGCTACATTGCAACATTGCATTGCTACGTTGCTACATTGCATTGCTACATTGGTACATTGCATTGCTACATTGCAACATTGCATTGCTACATTGCAACATTGCATTGCTACATTGAAACATTGCATTGCTACATTGAAACAGTTGCATTGCTACATTGCTATATTTCAACATTGCATTGCTACATTGCTACATTGCATTGCTACATTGCATTGCTACATTGCAACATTGCATTGCTACATTGCAACAATGCATTGCTACATTGCAACATTGCATTTGCTACATGCAACATTGCATTGCTACATTTGCAACATTGCATTGCTACATTGCAACATTGCAACTTTGCATTGCTACATTGCAACATTGCATTGCTACATTGCAACATTGCATTGCTACATTGCAACATTGCATTGCTACATGCAACATTGAATTGCTACATTGCAACATTGCATTGCTACATTGCAACATTGCATTGCTATTTGCTACATTGTAACATTACATTTCTACTTTGCAACATTGCATTGCTAATATTGCAACATTGCATTGCTGCATTGCATTGCTACATTGCAACATTGCATTGCTACATTGCTACATTGCAACATTGCATTGCTACATTGCAACATTGCATTGCTACGTTGCAACATTGCATTGTTACATTACAACATTGCATTGCTACATTGCAACATTGCATTGCTCCATGGCAACATTGCATTGCTACAATTGCATAATTGCATTGCTATATTGCAACATTGCATTGCTACGTTTCAACATTGCATTGCTACATTGCAACATTGCATTGCTAACATTTGCAACATTGCATTGCTACATTGCAACATTGCATTTCTAGATTGCATTGCATTGTTACATTGCATTGCTACATTGCTACATTGCATTGCTACATTGCTACATTGCATTGCTATTTGCAACATTGGATTGCTACATTGCGACATTGCATTGCTACATTGCGGCATTGCATTGCTACATTGCTACATTGCATTGCTACATTGCAACATTGCATTGCTACATTGCAACATTGCATTGCTACATTGCTACATTGCATTGCTACATTGCTACATTGCATTGCTACATTGCATTGCTACATTGCATTGCTACATTGCATTGCTACATTGCTACATTGCAACATTGCATTGCTACATTGCAACATTGCATTGCTACATTGCAACATTGCATTGCTACATTGCAACATTGCATTGCTACATTGCTACATTGCTACATTGCATTGCTACATTGCTACATTGCATTGCTATATTGCCAACATTGCAACATTGCATTTCTACAATTGCAACATTACATTGCTACATTGCATTGCTACATTGCGACATTTGCTACATTGTAACATTGCATTTCTACATTGCAACATGAGATTGCTACATTGCAACATTGCATTGCTACATTGCAACATTGCATTGCTACATTTCAACATTGCATTGCTACAATTGCAACATTGCATTGCTACATTGCAACATTGCATTGCTACATTGCTACATTGCATTGCTACATTGCATTGCTATATTGCCACATTGCAACATTGCATTTCTACAATTGCAACATTTACATTGCTACATTGCAATATTGCATTGCTACATTGCAAAATTGCATTGCTACATTGCCACATTGCTATATTGTAACATTGCATTTCTACATTGCAACATTTGATTGCTACATTGCAACATTGCATTGCTACATTGCAACATTGCATTGCTACATTGCAACATTGCATTGCTACATTGCTATATTGCAACATTGCATTGCTACATTTCAACATTACATTGCTACATTGCAACATTGCATTGCTACAATTGCAACATTGCATTGCTACATTGCAACATTGCATTGCTACATTGCAACATTGCATTGCTACATGCAATATTGTATTGCTACATTGCAACATTGCATTGCTACAATTGCAACATTGCATTGCTATATTGCTACATTGTAACATTACATTTCTACATTGCAACATTATATTTCTAATATTGCAACATTGCATTGCTACATTGCAACATTGCATTGCTATATTGCAAACATTGCATTGCTAAATTGCAACATTGCATTGCTAAATTGCAACATTTGCATTGCAACATTGCATTGCTACATTGCAACATTGCATTGCTACATTGCAACATTGCATTGCAACATTGCTATATTGCAGTGCTACATTTCAACATTGCATTGCTACATTAAAACATTGCATTGCTACATTGCAACATTGCATTGCTACAAGCAACATTGCATTGCTACATTGCAACATTCTATTGCAAAATTGCAACATTGCATTGCTACATTGCAACATTGCATTGCTACATTGCAACATTACATTGCTACGTTGCAACATTGCATTGCTACATTGCATTGCTACATTGCAACATTGCATTGCTTCATTGCAACGTTGCATTGCTACATTGCAACATTGCATTGCCCCATGGAAACATTGCATTGCTCCATTGCAACATTGCATTGCTACATTGCAACATTGCATTGCTACATTGCAACCATTGCATTGCTACATGCAACATTGCATTGCTACATTGCTACATTGGCTACATTGTATTGCTACATTGCTACATTGCATTGCTACATTGCTACATTACATTGATACATTGCTACATTTGCATCATCGCATTGCTTCATAGCAACATTGCTACATTGCATTGCTACATTGCTACATTGCATTGCTATATTGCATCATTGCATTGCTACATTGCAACATTGCATTGCTACATTGCTACATTGCATTGCTACATTGCTACATTGCATTGCTACATTGCATTGCTATATTGCCACATTGCAACATTGCATTTCTACATTGCAACATTGCATTGCTACATTGCAACATTGTATTGCTACATTGCAAAATTACATTGCTACATTGCTACATTGCTACATTGCATTGCTACATTGCTACATTGCATTGCTATATTGCCACATTGCAACATTGCATTCCTACATTGCAACATTACATTGCTACATTGCATTGCTACATTGCTACATTGCTACATTGCAACATTGCATTTCTACATTGCACCATTAGATTGCTACATTGCAACATTGCATTGCTACATTGCAACATTGCATTGCTACATTGCAACATTGCATTGCTACATTGCAACATTGCATTGCTACATTGCTATATTGCAACATTGCATTGCTACATTGCAACATTGCATTGCTACATTGCAACATTGCATTGCTACATTGCAACATTGCATTGCTACATTGCAACATTGCATTGCTACATGCAACATTGCATTGCTACATTGCTACATTGCTACATTGCATTGCTACAGTGCATTGCTACATTGCTACATTACATTGATACATTGCTACATTGCATCATCGCATTGCTTCATAGCAATGTTGCTATATATTGCTTCATAGCAATGTTGCTACATTGCAACATTGTATTGCTACATTGCAAAATTGCATTGCTACATTGCTACATTGCTACATTGCTACATTGCATTGCTACATTGCATTGCTATATTGCCACATTGCAACATTGCATTTCTACATTGCAACATATGCAACATTGCATTGCTACATTTGCAACATTGCATTGCTACATTGCAACATTGCATTGCTACATTGCAACATTGTATTGCTACATGCAACATTGCATTGCTACATTGCAACATTGCATTGCTACATTGCAACATTACATTGCTATATTGATACATTGTAACATTACATTTCTACATTGCAACATTATATTGCTAATATTGCAACATTGCAATTGCTACATTGCATTGATACATTGCTACATTGCATTGCTACATTGCTACATTGCAACATTGCATTGCTACATTTGCAACATTGCATTGCTACGTTGCAACATTGCATTGTTACATTACAACATTGCATTGCTACATTGCAACATTTGCATTGCTCCATGGCAACATTGCATTGCTACATTGCATAATTGCATTGCTATTATTGCAACATTGCATTGCTACGTTTCAACATTGCATTGCTACATTGCAACATTGCATTGCTACATTGCAACATTGCATTGCTACATTGCAAACATTGCATTGCTACATTGCAACATTTGCATTGCTGCAACATTGTGTTTCTACATTGCAACATTGCGTTGCTCCATTGCAATATTGCATTGCTACATTGCAACATTGCATTGCTACATTGCGACAATTGCATTGCTACATTGCAACATTGCATTGCTACATTGCAACATTGCATTGCTACATTGCAACATTGCATTGCAACATTGCAACATTGCATTGCTACGTTGCTACATTGCATTGCTACATTGCTACATTGCATTGCTACATTGCTACATTGCATTGCTATATTGCCACATTGCAACATTGCATTTCTACATTGCAACATTACATTGCTACATTGCTACATTGCTTTGCTACATTGCAACATTGCATTGCTGCATTGCAACATTACATTGCTACATTGCAACATTGCATTGCTACGTTGCTACATTGCTACATTGCATTGCTACATATGCAACATTGCATTGCTACATTGCCACATTACATTGCTACATTGAAACATTGCATTGCTACGTTGCTATATTTCAACATTACATTGCTACATTGCAACATTGCATTGCTACATTGCAACAGTGCATTGCTACATTGCTACATTGCATTGCTATATTGTACATTGTAACATTGCCTTTCTACATTGCAACATTAGATTGCTACGTTGCAACATTGCATTGCTACATTGCAAATTTGCATTGCTACATTACATCGCATTGCTATATTGCATTGCTACATTGCAACATTGCATTGCTACATTGCAACATTGCATTGCTACATTGCAACATTGTACTGCTGCATTGCAAAATTACATTGCTACATTGCAACATTGCATTGCTACGTTGCTACATTGCATTGCTACATTGCTACATTGCATTGCTACATTGCTACATTGCATTGCTATATTGCCACATTGCAACATTGCATTTCTACATTGCAACATTACATTGCTACATTGCTACATTGCATTGCTACATTGCATTGCTATATTGCCACATTGCAACATTGCATTTCTACATTGCAACATTACATTGCTACATTGCAACATTGTATTGCTACATTGCAAAATTACATTGCTACATTGCTACATTGCTACATTGCATTGCTACATTGCTACATTGCATTGCTATATTGCCACATTGCAACATTGCATTTCTACATTGCAACATTACATTGCTACATTGCATTGCTACATTGCTACATTGCTACATTGCAACATTGCATTTCTACATTGCAACATTATATTGCTACATTGCAACATTGCATTGCTACATTGCAACATTGCATTGCTACATTGCAACATTGCATTGCTACATTGCAACATTGCATTGCTACATTGCTATATTGCAACATTGCATTGCTACATTGCAACATTGCATTGCTACATTTCAACATTGCATTGCTACATTGCAACATTGCATTGCTACATTGCAACATTGCATTGCTACATGCAACATTGCATTGCTACATTGCTACATTGCTACATTGTATTGCTACATTGCTACATTGCATTGCTACATTGCTACATTACATTGATACATTGCTACATTGCATCATCGCATTGCTTCATAGCAACATTGCTACATTGCATTGCTACATTGCTACATTGCATTGCTACATTGCATCATTGCATTGCTACATTGCAACATTGCATTGCTACATTGCTACATTGCATTGCTACATTGCTACATTGCATTGCTACATTGCATTGCTATATTGCCACATTGCAACATTGCATTTCTACATTGCAACATTGCAACATTGCATTGCTACATTGCAACATTGCATTGCTACATTGCAACATTGCATTGCTACATTGCAACATTGTATTGCTACATGCAACATTGCATTGCTACATTGCAACATTGCATTGCTACATTGCAACATTACATTGCTATATTGATACATTGTAACATTACATTTCTACATTGCAACATTATATTGCTAATATTGCAACATTGCATTGCTACATTGCATTGATACATTGCAACATTGCATTGCTACATTGCTACATTGCAACATTGCATTGCTACATTGCAACATTGCATTGCTACGTTGCAACATTGCATTGTTACATTACAACATTGCATTGCTACATTGCAACATTGCATTGCTCCATGGCAACATTGCATTGCTACATTGCATAATTGCATTGCTATATTGCAACATTGCATTGCTACGTTTCAACATTGCATTGCTACATTGCAACATTGCATTGCTACATTGCAACATTGCATTGCTACATTGCAACATTGCATTGCTACATTGCAACATTGCATTGCTGCAACATTGTGTTGCTACATTGCAACATTGCGTTGCTCCATTGCAATATTGCATTGCTACATTGCAACATTGCATTGCTACATTGCGACATTGCATTGCTACATTGCAACATTGCATTGCTACATTGCAACATTGCATTGCTACATTGCAACATTGCATTGCTACATTGCAACATTGCCATTGCTACGTTGCTACATTGCATTGCTACATTGCTACATTGCATTGCTACATTGCTACATTGCATTGCTATATTGCCACATTGCAACATTGCATTTCTACATTGCAACATTACATTGCTACATTGCTACATTGCTTTGCTACATTGCAACATTGCATTGCTGCATTGCAAAATTACATTGCTACATTGCAACATTGCATTGCTACGTTGCTACATTGCTACATTGCATTGCTACATTGCAACATTGCATTGCTACATTGCAACATTACATTGCTACATTGAAACATTGCATTGCTACGTTGCTATATTTCAACATTACATTGCTACATTGCAACATTGCATTGCTACATTGCAACAGTGCATTGCTACATTGCTACATTGCATTGCTATATTGCTACATTGTAACATTGCCTTTCTACATTGCAACATTAGATTGCTACGTTGCAACATTGCATTGCTACATTGCAAATTTGCATTGCTACATTACATCGCATTGCTATATTGCATTGCTACATTGCAACATTGCATTGCTACATTGCAACATTGCATTGCTACATTGCAACATTGTACTGCTGCATTGCAAAATTACATTGCTACATTGCAACATTGCATTGCTACGTTGCTACATTGCATTGCTACATTGCTACATTGCATTGCTACATTGCTACATTGCATTGCTATATTGCCACATTGCAACATTGCATTTCTACATTGCAACATTACATTGCTACATTGCTACATTGCATTGCTACATTGCAACATTGCATTGCTGCATTGCAAAATTACATTGCTACATTGCAACATTGCATTGCTACGTTACTACATTGCATTTGCTACATTGCTACATTGCATTGCTACATTGCAACATTGCATTGCTACATTGCAACATTGCATTGCTACATTGAAACATTGCATTGCTACATTGAAACATTGCATTGCTTACATTGCTATATTTCAACATTGCATTGCTACATTTCAACATTGCATTGCTACATTGCATTGCTACATTACAACATTGCATTGCTACATTGCAACAGTGCATTGCTACATTGCAACATTGCATTTGCTACATGCAACATTGCATTGCTACATTGCTACATTGCATTGCTACATTGCAACATTGCAACATTGCATTGCTACATTGCAACATTGCATTGCTACATTGCAACATTGCATTGCTACATTGCAACATTGCATTGCTACATGCAACATTGAATTGCTACATTGCAACATTGCATTGCTTACATTGCAACATTGCATTGCTATATTGCTACATTGTAACATTACATTTCTACATTGCATCATTATATTGCTAATATTGCAACATTGCATTGCTACATTGCATTGCTACATTGCAACGTTGCATTGCTACATTGCTACATTGCAACATTGCATTGCTACATTGCAACATTGCATTGCTACGTTGCAACATTGCATTGTTACATTACAACATTGCATTGCTACATTGCAACATTGCATTGCTCCATGGCAACATTGCATTGCTACATTGCATAATTGCATTGCTATATTGCAACATTGCATTGCTACGTTTCAACATTGCATTGCTACATTGCAACATTGCATTGCTACATTGCAACATTGCATTGCTACATTGCAACATTGCATTGCAATATTGCATTGCTACATTGCAACATTGCATTGCTACATTGCGACATTGCATTGCTACATTGCAACATTGCATTGCTACATTGCAACATTGCATTGCTACATTGCGACATTGCATTGCTACATTGCAACATTGCATTGCTACATTGCAACATTGCATTGCTACATTGCAACATTGCATTGCTACATTGCAACATTGCATTGCTACATTGCAACATTGCATTGCTACATGCAACATTGAATTGCTACATTGCAACATTGCATTGCTACATTGCAACATTGCATTGCTATATTTCTACATTGTAACATTACATTTCTACATTGCAACATTATATTGCTAATATTGCAACATTGCATTGCTACATTGCATTGCTACATTGCAACGTTGCATTGCTACATTGCTACATTGCAACATTGCATTGCTACATTGCAACATTGCATTGCTACGTTGCAACATTGCATTGTTACATTGCAACATTGCATTGCTACATTGCAACATTGCATTGCTCCATGGCAACATTGCATTGCTACATTGCATAATTGCATTGCTATATTGCAACATTGCATTGCTACGTTTCAACATTGCATTGCTACATTGCAACATTGCATTGCTACATTGCAACATTGCATTGCTACATTGCAACATTGCATTGCAATATTGCATTGCTACATTGCAACATTGCATTGCTACATTGCGACATTGCATTGCTACATTGCAACATTGCATTGCTACATTGCAACATTGCATTGCTACATTGCGACATTGCATTGCTACATTGCAACATTGCATTGCTACATTGCAACATTGCATTGCTACATTGCAACATTGCATTGCTACATTGCAACATTGCATTGCTACGTTGCTACATTGCATTGCTACATTGCATCATTGCATTGCTATATTGCAACATTGCATTGCTACGTTTCAACATTGCATTGCTACATTGCAACATTGCATTGCTACATTGCTACATTGCAACATTGCATTGCTGCATTGCAACATTGCATTGCTACGTTGCAACATTGCATTGTTACATTATAACATTGCATTGCTACATTGCAACATTGCATTGCTCCATGGCAACATTGCATTGCTACATTGCATCATTGCATTGCTATATTGCAACATTGCATTGCTACGTTTCAACATTGCATTGCTACATTGCAACATTGCATTGCTACATTGCAACATTGCATTGCCACATTGCAACATTGCATTGCTACATTGCAACATTGCATTGCTGCAACATTGTGTTGCTACATTGCAACATTGCGTTGCTCCATTGCAATATTGCATTGCTACATTGCAACATTGCGTTGCTACATTGCGACATTGCATTGCTACATTGCAACATTGCATTGCTACATTGCAACATTGCATTGCTACATTGCAACATTGCATTGCTACATTGCAACATTGCATTGCTACGTTGCTACATTGCATTGCTACATTGCTACATTGCATTTCTACATTGCTACATTGCATTGCTATATTGCCACATTGCAACATTGCATTTCTACATTGCAACATTACATTGCTACATTGCTACATTGCATTGCTACATTGCAACATTGCATTGCTGCATTGCAAAATTACATTGCTACATTGCAACATTGCATTGCTACGTTGCTACATTGCTACATTGCATTGCTACATTGCAACATTGCATTGCTACATTGCAACATTACATTGCTACATTGAAACATTGCATTGCTACGTTGCTATATTTCAACATTACATTGCTACATTGCAACATTGCATTGCTACATTGCAACAGTGCATTGCTACATTGCTACATTGCATTGCTATATTGCTACATTGTAACATTGCCTTTCTACATTGCAACATTAGATTGCTACGTTGCAACATTGCATTGCTACATTGCAAATTTGCATTGCTACATTACATCGCATTGCTATATTGCATTGCTACATTGCAACATTGCATTGCTACATTGCAACATTGCATTGCTGCATTGCAACATTGTACTGCTGCATTGCAAAATTACATTGCTACATTGCAACATTGCATTGCTACGTTGCTACATTGCATTGCTACATTGCTACATTGCATTGCTACATTGCTACATTGCATTGCTATATTGCCACATTGCAACATTGCATTTCTACATTGCAACATTGCATTGCTACATTGCTACATTGCATTGCTACATTGCAACATTGCATTGCTGCATTGCAAAATTACATTGCTACATTGCAACATTGCATTGCTACGTTGCTACATTGCATTGCTACATTGCTACATTGCATTGCTACATTGCAACATTGCATTGCTACATTGAAACATTGCATTGCTACATTGCTATATTTCAACATTGCATTGCTACATTTCAACATTGCATTGCTACATTGCATTGCTACATTGCAACATTGCATTGCTACATTGCAACAGTGCATTGCTACATTGCAACATTGCATTTGCTACATGCAACATTGCATTGCTACATTGCAACATGGCATTGCTACATTGCAACATTGCAACATTGCATTGCTACATTGCAACATTGCATTGCTACATTGCAACATTGCATTGCTACATTGCAACATTGCATTGCTACATGCAACATTGAATTGCTACATTGCAACATTGCATTGCTACATTGCAACATTGCATTGCTATATTGCTACATTGTAACATTACATTTCTACATTGCAACATTATATTGCTAATATTGCAACATTGCATTGCTACATTGCATTGCTACATTGCAACGTTGCATTGCTACTTTGCTACATTGCAACATTGCATTGCTACGTTGCAACATTGCATTGTTACATTACAACATTGCATTGCTACATTGCAACATTGCATTGCTCCATGGCAACATTGCATTGCTACATTGCATAATTGCATTGCTATATTGCAACATTGCATTGCTACGTTTCAACATTGCATTGCTACATTGCAACATTGCATTGCTACATTGCAACATTGCATTGCTACATTGCAACATTGCATTGCAATATTGCATTGCTACATTGCAACATTGCATTGCTACATTGCGACATTGCATTGCTACATTGCAACATTGCATTGCTACATTGCAACATTGCATTGCTACATTGCGACATTGCATTGCTACATTGCAACATTGCATTGCTACATTGCAACATTGCATTGCTACATTGCAACATTGCATTGCTACATTGCAACATTGCATTGCTACGTTGCTACATTGCATTGCTACATTGCATCATTGCATTGCTATATTGCAACATTGCATTGCTACGTTTCAACATTGCATTGCTACATTGCTACATTGCATTGCTACATTGCATTGCTACATTGCAACATTGCATTGCTACATTGCAACATTGCATTGCTACATTGCTACATTGCAACATTGCATTGCTGCATTGCAACATTGCATTGCTACGTTGCAACATTGCATTGTTACATTATAACATTGCATTGCTACATTGCAACATTGCATTGCTCCATGGCAACATTGCATTGCTACATTGCATCATTGCATTGCTATATTGCAACATTGCATTGCTACGTTTCAACATTGCATTGCTACATTGCAACATTGCATTGCTACATTGCAACATTGCATTGCTACATTGCAACATTGCATTGCTACATTGCAACATTGCATTGCTGCAACATTGTGTTGCTACATTGCAACATTGCGTTGCTCCATTGCAATATTGCATTGCTACATTGCAACATTGCATTGCTACATTGCGACATTGCATTGCTACATTGCAACATTGCATTGCTACATTGCAACATTGCATTGCTACATTGCAACATTGCATTGCTACATTGCAACATTGCATTGCTACGTTGCTACATTGCATTGCTACATTGCTACATTGCATTGCTACATTGCTACATTGCATTGCTATATTGCCACATTGCAACATTGCATTTCTACATTGCAACATTACATTGCTACATTGCTACATTGCATTGCTACATTGCAACATTGCATTGCTGCATTGCAAAATTACATTGCTACATTGCAACATTGCATTGCTACGTTGCTACATTGCTACATTGCATTGCTACATTGCAACATTGCATTGCTACATTGCAACATTACATTGCTACATTGAAACATTGCATTGCTACGTTGCTATATTTCAACATTACATTGCTACATTGCAACATTGCATTGCTATATTGCAACAGTGCATTGCTACATTGCTACATTGCATTGCTATATTGCTACATTGTAACATTGCCTTTCTACATTGCAACATTAGATTGCTACGTTGCAACATTGCATTGCTACATTGCAAATTTGCATTGCTACATTGCAAATTTGCATTGCTACATTGCATTGCTACATTGCAACATTGCATTGCTACATTGCTACATTGCATTGCTACATTGCAACATTGCATTGCTGCATTGCAAAATTACATTGCTACATTGCAACATTGCATTGCTACGTTGCTATATTGCATTGCTACATTGCTACATTGCATTGCTACATTGCAACATTGCACTGCTACATTGCAACATTACATTGCTACATTGAAACATTGCATTGCTACATTGAAACATTGCATTGCTACGTTGCTATATTTCAACATTGCATTGCTACATTTCAACATTGCATTGCTACATTGCATTGCTACATTGCAACATTGCATTGCTACATTGCAACATTGCATTTGCTACATGTAACATTGCATTGCTACATTGCAACCTTGCATTGCTACATTGCAACATTGCAACATTGCATTGCTACATTGCAACATTGCATTGCTACATTGCAACATTGCATTGCTACATTGCAACATTGCATTGCTATATTGCTACATTGTAACATTACATTTCTACATTGCAACATTATATTGCTAATATTGCAACATTGCATTGCTAATATTGCAACATTGCATTGCTACATTGCAACATTGCATTGCTATATTGCAACATTGCATTGCTACATTGCAACATTGCATTGCCAAATTGCATTGCAACATTGCATTGCTACATTGCAACATTGCATTGCTACATTGCAACATTGCATTGCTACATTGCAACATTGCATTGCACCATGGCAACATTGCATTGCTACATTGCATCATTGCATTGCTACATTGCAACATTGCATTGCTACGTTTCAACATTGCATTGCTGCATTGCAACATTGCATTGCTCCATTGCAACATTGCATTGCTACATTGCGACATTGCATTGCTACATTGCAACATTGCATTGCTACATTGCAACATTGCATTGCTACATTGCAACATTGCATTGCTACATTGCAACATTGCATTGCTACATTGCAACATTGCATTGCTACATTGCAACATTGCATTGCTACATTGCTACATTGCATTGCTATATTGCCACATTGCAACATTGCATTTCTACATTGCAACATTACATTGCTACATTGAAAATTACTATATTACATTGACATTACTATAGACCATTGACAATCCTGCCTTCTTTGTCAAAGGTCTTTGAAACACTAATCCATTCAAGAATGAGCCCTCACTTCGAAGGTATATTTCATAAATATGTTTTCGCGTATAGGAAACATTATGGATGTGATACAGCCCTCCTTAGCTTAACAGAGCAGTGGCGAAAGGAGCTTGACAATCACAAGATAATCGGACTTGTATCTATGGACTTGTCTAAGGCTTTTGACACTCTGCCACATGAGCTTATTGTACGTAAATTAAAGGAGTATGGTGCTGATGGAAATACCGCTGCCCTTATGCAAGACTATCTCGCAAACCGACGTCAACGAGTTAAGTTAGGAGATCAATTCTCATCTTGGCAGGACATAAATATAGGAATTCCCCAGGGGTCCATACTAGGCCCACTCCTCTTTAACATATTCATGAACGATCTTGTGCATGTAATCAACCATAGTACGCTATCAACATATGCAGATGACACCCAGATTTTTTATGCCGATCATGATCCCACCAGAATTGAAGAAGTCATAAACAACGACGTGGCTACGATCGACAAATGGTACGAAAATAATGCAATGAAAAGAAACCATTCGAAGTATCAATCCGTCATAATGGGCAAGACTGAGTATAAACCCCAGTTTCTCTGCGAGGGAACAAATATTCCAATAACCGATAACTTTGAATTACTTGGCGTCACCGTAGATGACGAGTTGAAATTCGAGAAACACATTGCAAAAATATGCCGAAAAGTATCTCAACAAGTCGCAGTGCTTAAACGCATGAGGAAACTGCTTCCCTTTGAAACAAGAAAAGATCTTTATCCGGCATTTATTCGTCCACACTTCAATTACTGTGCAGATACATGGCACTTTTGTAGTAAGGGTGCAACAGAAAAATTAGAGAAAGTGAACGAACGAGCCTTACGTTTTGTCCTGCACGATAAACATTCAACTTATGAGGTATTATTAGAGAAGTTGGGTCAAACAACACTGTTAAATCAAAGGTTCCATAAAATTATCTGCACTGTTTTTAAATCAATACACGCCAACACTGCACCAAATTGTATAAACGATTTACTAAATCTAAGAAAGTCGAAATACAACCTTAGAGGAAAAGACATATTAAGTATCCCTAAAGCGAATTCGACAACTTATGGTCTGAAATCGTGGAGATATGTTGCTGCAAAATTATGGAACGCGCTACCGAACAGTCTAAGAACAATCACAAGTTTTAACGAATTTAAAAATTGTACTAAAAAAATTGATCTGTCATCTTTAATTTTGTAAAAATAATTGTTAATTTTGTAAAATAATTTTTAATGTTAACTAATTTTATTGTTAATTTTAACATGCATGTATATATTTCTAGTTTATTTCTGTGGCCTACCTGGTAATTAGCTTCTTTTTAGCTAAGTGTAGTGACCACGTTAAATAAAGTTATTATTATTAACATTGCATTGCTACATTGCAACAGTGCATTGCTACATTGCTACATTGCATTGCTATATTGCTACATTGTAACATTGCCTTTCTACATTGCAACATTAGATTGCTACGTTGCAACATTGCATTGCTACATTGCAAATTTGCATTGCTACATTGCATTGCTACATTGCAACATTGCATTGCTACATTGCTACATTGCAACATTGCATTGCTACATTGCAACATTGCATTGCTACGTTGCAACATTGCATTGCTACATTGCAACATTGCATTGCTACATTGCAACATTGCATTGCTCCATGGCAACATTGCATTGCTACATTGCATCATTGCATTGCCATATTGCAACATTGCATTGCTACCTTTCAACATTGCATTGCTACATTGCAACATTGCATTGCTCCATTGCAACATTGCATTGCTACATTGCGACATTGCATTGCTACATTGCAACATTGCATTGCTACATTGCAACATTCCATTGCTACATTGCAACATTCCATTGCTACATTGCATTGCATTTCTACATTGAATTACATTGCTACATTGCATCGCATTGCTACATTGCATTGCTAAATTGCTACATTGCATTGCTACATTGCAACATTGCATTGCTACATTGCAACATTGTATTGCTGCATTGCAAAATTACATTGCTACATTGCAACATTGCATTGCTACGTTGCTACATTGCATTGCTACGTTGCTACATTGCATTGCTACATGCAACATTGCATTGCTACATTGCAACATTGCATTGCTACATTGCTACATTGCTACATTGCTACATTGCATTGCTACATTAATGCTACATTGAATTGCTACATTGCTACATTACATTGATACATTGCTACATTGCATCATCGCATTGCTACATAGCAACATTGCTACATTGCATTGCTACATTGCTACATTGCATTGCTACATTGCATCATTGCATTGCTACATTGCATCATTGCATTGCTACATTGCAACATTTCATTGCTACATTGCTACATTGCATTGCTATATTGCCACATTGCAACATTGCATTTCTACATTGCAACATTACATTGCTACATTGCTACATTGCATTGCTACATTGCAACATTGCATTGCTGCATTGCAAAATTACATTGCTACATTGCAACATTGCATTGCTACATTGCTACATTGCATTGCTACATTGCTACATTGCATTGCTACATTGCAAAATTGCATTGCTACATTGCTATATTTCAACATTGCATTGCTACATTTCAACATTGCATTGCTACATTGCAACATTGCAACATTGCATTGCTGCATTGCTACATTGCATTGCTACATTGCAACATTGCATTTGCTACATGCAACATTGCATTGCTACATTGCAACATTGCATTGCTACATTGCTACATTGCTACATTGCTACATTGCTACATTGCATTGCTACATTGCTACATTGCATTGCTACATTGCTACATTACATTGATACATTGCTACATTGCATCATCGCATTGCTTCATAGCAACATTGCTACATTGCATTGCTACATTGCTACATTGCATTGCTACATTGCATCATTGCATTGCTACATTGCATCATTGCATTGCTACATTGCAACATTGCATTGCTACATTGCTACATTGCATTGCTACATTGCTACATTGCATTGCTACATTGCATTGCTACATTGCATTGCTACATTGCATTGCTACATTGCATTGCTACATTGCATTGCTATATTGCCACATTGCAACATTGCATTTCTACATTGCAACATTACATTGCTACATTGCAACATTGTATTGCTACATTGCAAAATTGCATTGCTACATTGCTACATTGCTACATTGCATTGCTACATTGCCACATTGCAACATTGCATTTCTACATTGCAACATTACATTGCTACATTGCATTGCTACATTGCGACATTGCTACATTGTGACATTGCTACATTGTAACATTGCATTTCTACATTGCAACATTAGATTGCTACATTGCAACATTGCATTGCTACATTTCAACATTGCATTGCTACATTGCAACATTGCATTGCTACATTGCAACATTGCATTGCTACATTGCTACATTGCATTGCTACATTGCATTGCTATATTGCCACATTGCAACATTGCATTTCTACATTGCAACATTACATTGCTACATTGCAATATTGCATTGCTACATTGCAAAATTGCATTGCTACATTGCCACATTGCTACATTGTAACATTGCATTTCTACATTGCAACATTTGATTGCTACATTGCAACATTGCATTGCTACATTGCAACATTGCATTGCTACATTGCTATATTGCAACATTGGGTTGCTACATTTCAACATTACATTGCTACATTGCAACATTGCATTGCTACATTGCAACATTGCATTGCTACATTGCAACATTGCATTGCTACATTGCAACATTGCTATATTGCAACATTGGATTGCTACATTTCAACATTGCATTGCTACATTGCAACATTGCATTGCTACATTGCAACATTGCATTGCTACATTGCAACATTGCATTGCTACATTGCAACATTGCTATATTGCAACATTGGATTGCTACATTTCAACATTACATTGCTACATTGCAACATTGCATTGCTACATTGCTACATTGCATTGCTACATTGCTACATTACATTGATACATTGCTACATTGCATCATCGCATTGCTTCATAGCAACATTGCTACATTGCATTGCTACATTGCTACATTGCATTGCTACATTGCATCATTGCATTGCTACATTGCATCATTGCATTGCTACATTGCAACATTGCATTGCTACATTGCTACATTGCATTGCTACATTGCTACATTGCATTGCTACATTGCATTGCTATATTGCCACATTGCAACATTGCATTTCTACATTGCAACATTACATTGCTACATTGCAACATTGTATTGCTACATTGCAAAATTACATTGCTACATTGCTACATTGCTACATTGCATTGCTACATTGCTACATTGCATTGCTATATTGCCACATTGCAACATTGCATTTCTACATTGCAACATTACATTGCTACATTGCATTGCTACATTGCTACATTGCTACATTGTAACATTGCATTTCTACATTGCAACATTATATTGCTACATTGCAACATTGCATTGCTACATTGCAACATTGCATTGCTACATTGCAACATTGCATTGCTACATTGCAACATTGCATTGCTACATTGCTATATTGCAACATTGCATTGCTACATTGCAACATTGCATTGCTACATTGCTACATTGCATTGCTACATTGCAACATTGCATTGCTGCATTGCAAAATTACATTGCTACATTGCAACATTGCATTGCTACGTTGCTACATTGCATTGCTACATTGCTACATTGCATTGCTACATTGCAAAATTGCATTGCTACATTGCTATATTTCAACATTGCATTGCTACATTTCAACATTGCATTGCTACATTGCAACATTGCAACATTGCATTGCTGCATTGCCACATTGCATTGCTACATTGCAACATTGCATTTGCTACATGCAACATTGCATTGCTACATTGCAACATTGCATTGCTACATTGCTACATTGCTACATTGCTACATTGCTACATTGCATTGCTACATTGCTACATTGCATTGCTACATTGCTACATTACATTGATACATTGCTACATTGCATCATCGCATTGCTACATAGCAACATTGCTACATTGCATTGCTACATTGCTACATTGCATTGCTACATTGCATCATTGCATTGCTACATTGCATCATTGCATTGCTACATTGCAACATTGCATTGCTACATTGCTACATTGCATTGCTACATTGCTACATTGCATTGCTACATTGCATTGCTACATTGCATTGCTACATTGCATTGCTACATTGCTACATTGCATTGCTATATTGCCACATTGCAACATTGCATTTCTACATTGCAACATTACATTGCTACATTGCAACATTGTATTTCTACATTGCAAAATTGCATTGCTACATTGCTGCATTGCTACATTGCATTGCTACATTGCAACATTACATTGCTACATTGAAACATTGCATTGCTACATTGCATTGCTACATTGCGACATTGCATTGTGACATTGCTACATTGTAACATTGCATTTCTACATTGCAACATTGCATTGCTACATTGCAACATTGCATTGCTACATTTCAACATTGCATTGCTACATTGCAACATTGCATTGCTACATTGCAACATTGCATTGCTACATTGCTACATTGCATTGCTACATTGCATTGCTATATTGCCACATTGCAACATTGCATTTCTACATTGCAACATTACATTGCTACATTGCAATATTGCATTGCTACATTGCAAAATTGCATTGCTACATTGCCACATTGCTACATTGTAACATTGCATTTCTACATTGCAACATTTGATTGCTACATTGCAACATTGCATTGCTACATTGCAACATTGCATTGCTACATTGCTATATTGCAACATTGGGTTGCTACATTTCAACATTACATTGCTACATTGCAACATTGCATTGCTACATTGCAACATTGCATTGCTACATTGCAACATTGCATTGCTACATTGCAACATTGCTATATTGCAACATTGGATTGCTACATTTCAACATTACATTGCTACATTGCAACATTGCATTGCTACATTGCAACATTGCATTGCTACATTGCAACATTGCATTGCTACATTGCAACATTGCTATATTGCAACATTGGATTGCTACATTTCAACATTACATTGCTACATTGCAACATTGTATTGCTACATTGCTACATTGCATTGCTACATTGCTACATTACATTGATACATTGCTACATTGCATCATCGCATTGCTTCATAGCAACATTGCTACATTGCATTGCTACATTGCTACATTGCATTGCTACATTGCATCATTGCATTGCTACATTGCATCATTGCATTGCTACATTGCAACATTGCATTGCTACATTGCTACATTGCATTGCTACATTGCTACATTGCATTGCTACATTGCATTGCTATATTGCCACATTGCAACATTGCATTTCTACATTGCAACATTACATTGCTACATTGCAACATTGTATTGCTACATTGCAAAATTACATTGCTACATTGCTACATTGCTACATTGCATTGCTACATTGCTACATTGCATTGCTATATTGCCACATTGCAACATTGCATTTCTACATTGCAACATTACATTGCTACATTGCATTGCTACATTGCTACATTGCTACATTGTAACATTGCATTTCTACATTGCAACATTATATTGCTACATTGCAACATTGCATTGCTACATTGCAACATTGCATTGCTACATTGCAACATTGCATTGCTACATTGCAACATTGCATTGCTACATTGCTATATTGCAACATTGCATTGCTACATTGCAACATTGCATTGCTACATTTCAACATTGCATTGCTACATTGCTACATTGCATTGCTACATTGCATTGCTACATTGCTACATTGCATTGCTATATTGCCACATTGCAATATTGCATTTCTACATTGCAACATTACATTGCTACATTGCTACATTGCATTGGTACATTGCAAAATTGCATTGCTACATTGCCACATTGCTACATTGTAACGTTGCATTTCTACATTGCAACATTAGATTGCTACATTGCTACATTGCATTGGTACATTGCAACATTGCATTGCTACATTGCAACATTGCATTGCTACATTGCAACATTGCATTACTACATTGCAACATTGCATTGCTACATTGCTATATTGCAACATTGCATTGCTACATTTCAACATTGCATTGCTACATTGCAACATTGCATTGCTACATTGCAACATTGCATTGCTACATTGCAACATTGCATTGCTACATTGCAACATTGCATCGCTACATGCAACATTGCATTGCTACATTGCAACATTACATTGCTACTTTGCAACATTGCATTGCTATATTGCTACATTGCAACATTACATTTCTACATTGCAACATTATATTGCTAATATTGCAACATTGCATTGCTACATTGCAACATTACATTGCTACATTGCAACATTGCATTGAAACATTGCTATATTGCAGTGCTACATTGCATTGCAACATTGCATTGCTACATTGCAACATTGCATTGCAACATTGCTATATTGCAGTGCTACATTTCAACATTGCATTGCTACATTGCAACATTGCATTGCTACATTGCAACATTGCATTGCTACATTGCAACATTGCATTGCTACATTGCAACATTGCATTGCTACATGCAACATTGCATTGCTACATTGCAACATTGCATTGCAAAATTGCAACATTGCATTGCTACATTGCAATATTACATTGCTACGTTGCAACATTGCATTGCTACATTGCATTGCTACATTGCAACATTGCATTGCTTCATTGCAACATTGCATTGCCCCATGGAAACATTGCATTGCTCCATTGCAACATTGCATTGCTACATTGCGACATTGCATTGCTAAATTGCAACATTGCATTGCTACATTGCAACGTTGCATTGCTACATTGCATTCCATTGCTACATTGCATTGTATTGCTACATTGAATTACATTGCTACATTGAATTACATTGCTACATAGCATTGCATTGCTACATTGCATTGCTACATTGCATTGCTACATTGCATTGCTACATTGCAACATTGCATTGCTATATTGCTGCATTGTAACATTACATTTCTACATTGCAACATTATATTGCTAATATTGCAACATTGCATTGCTTACATTGCAACATTGCATTGCTATATTGCAACATTGCATTGCTAAATTGCAACATTGCATTGCAACATTGCATTGCAACATTGCATTGCTACATTGAAACATTGCATTGCAACATTGCTATATTGCAGTGCTACATTTCAACATTGCATTGCTACATTGCAACATTGCATTACTACATTGCAACATTGCATTGCTACATTGCAACATTGCATTGCTACATTGCAACATTGCATTTCTACATGCAACATTGCATTGCTACATTGCAACATTGCATTGCTACATTGCAACATTGCATTGCTACATTGCAACATTGCATTGCTACATTGCAACATTACATTGCTACGTTCCAACATTGCATTGCTACATTGCATTGCTACATTGCAACATTGCATTGCTTCATTGCAACGTTGCATTGCTACATTGCAACATTGCATTGCCCCATGGAAACATTGCATTGCTCCATTGCAACATTGCATTGCTACATTGCGACATTGCATTGCTAAATTGCAACATTGCATTGCTACATTGCAACGTTGCATTGCTACATTGCAACATTGCATTCTACATTGCATTCCATTGCTTCATTGCATTGTATTGCTACATTGCATTGCTACATTGCATTGCTACATTGCATTGCTACATTGCTACATTGCATTGCTACATTGCTACATTGCATTGCTACATTGCTAAGTTGCATTGCTACACTGCATTGCTACATTGCTACATTGCTTTGCTACATTGCTTCATTGCTATATTGAATTGCTGCATTGCTTCATTGCTACATTACATTGCTCCATTGCTACATTGCATTGCTACATTGCGACATTGCATTGCTAAATTGCAACATAGCATTGCTACATTGCAACGTTGCATTGCTACATTGCAACATTGCATTGCAACATTGCAACATTGCATTGCTACATTTCAACATTGCATTGCTACATTGCAACATTGCATTGCTGCATTGCAACATTGCATTGCTACATTGCAACATTGCATTGCTACATTGCAAGATTGCATTGCTACATGCAACATTGTATTGCTACATTGCAACATTGCATTGCTACATTGCAACATTACATTGCTACATTGCAACATTACATTGCAACATTGCATTGCAACATTGCAACATTGCATTGCTACATTTCAACATTGCATTGCTACATTGCAACATTGCATTGCTTCATTGCAACGTTGCATTGCTACATTGCAACATTGCATTGCCCCATGGAAACATTGCATTGCTCCATTGCAACATTGCATTGCTACATTGCGACATTGCATTGCTAAATTGCAACATTGCATTGCTACATTGCAACGTTGCATTGCTACATTGCATTCCATTGCTACATTGCATTGTATTGCTACATTGAATTACATTGCTACATTGAATTACATTGCTACATAACATTGCATTGCTACATTGCATTGCTACATTGCATTGCTACATTGCATTGCTACATTGCATTGCTACATTGCAACATTGCATTGCTATATTGCTGCATTGTAACATTACATTTCTACATTGCAACATTATATTGCTAATATTGCAACATTGCATTGCTACATTGCAACATTGCATTGCTATATTGCAACATTGCATTGCTAAATTGCAACATTGCATTGCAACATTGCAATGCAACATTGCATTGCTACATTGAAACATTGCATTGCAACATTGCTATATTGCAGTGCTGCATTTCAACATTGCATTGCTACATTGCAACATTGCATTGCTACATTGCAACATTGCATTGCTACATTGCAACTTTGCATTGCTACATGCAACATTGCATTTCTACATGCAACATTGCATTGCTACATTGCAACATTGCATTGCTACATTGCAACATTGCATTGCTACATTGCAACATTGCATTGCTACATTGCAACATTACATTGCTACGTTGCAACATTGCATTGCTACATTGCATTGCTACATTGCAACATTGCATTGCTACATTGCCACATTACTACATTGTAACATTGCATTTCTACATTGCAACATTAGATTGCTACATTGCAACATTGCATTGCTACATTGCAACATTGCATTGCTACATTACTATATTGCAACATTGCATTGCTACATTTCAACATTGCATTGCTACATTGCAACATTGCATTGCTACATTGCAACATTGCATTGCTACATTGCAACATTGCATTGCTACATTGCAACATTGCATTGCTACATGCAACATTGTATTGCTACATTGCAACATTGCATTGCTACATTGCAACATTGCATTGCTATATTGCTACATTGTAACATTACATTTCTACATTGCAACATTATATTGCTAATATTGCAACATTGCATTGCTACATTGCAACATTGCATTGCTATATTGCAACATTGCATTGCTAAATTGCAACATTGCATTGCAACATTGCATTGCAACATTGCATTGCTACATTGCATTGCTACATTGCAACATTGCATTGCTACATTGCAACATTGCATTGCAACATTGCTATATTGCAGTGCTACATTTCAACATTGCATTGCTACATTAAAACATTGCATTGCTACATTGCAACATTGTATTGCTACATTGCAACATTGCATTGCTACATTGCAACATTGCATTGCTACATGCAACATTGCATTGCTCCATTGCAATATTGCATTGCAAAATTGCAACATTGCATTGCTACATTGCAACATTGCATTGCTACATTGCAACATTACATTGCTACGTTGCAACATTGCATTGCTACATTGCATTGCTACATTGCAACATTGCATTGCTTCATTGCAACGTTGCATTGCTACATTGCAACATTGCATTGCCACATGGAAACATTGCATTTCTACATTGCAACATTGCATTGCCCATGGAAACATTGCATTTCTCCATTGCAACATTGCATTGCTACATTGCGACATTGCCTTGCTAAATTGCAACATTGCATTGCTACATTGCAACGTTGCATTGCTACATTGCTACATTGCATTGCTACATTGCATTCCATTGCTACATTGCATTGTATTGCTACATTGAATTACATTGCTACATTGAATTACATTGCTACATAGCATTGCATTGCTACATTGCATTGCTACATTGCATTGCTACATTGCATTGCTACATTGCATTACTACATTGCAACATTGCATTGCTACATTGCATTGCTACATTGCAACATTGCATTGCTTCATTGCAACGTTGCATTGCTACATTGCAACATTGCATTGCCCATGGAAACATTGCATTTCTCCATTGCAACATTGCATTGCCCATGGAAACATTGCATTTCTCCATTGCAACATTGCATTGCTACATTGCGACATTGCCTTGCTAAATTGCAACATTGCATTGCTACATTGCAACGTTGCATTGCTACATTGCTACATTGCATTGCTACATTGCATTCCATTGCTACATTGCATTGTATTGCTACATTGAATTACATTGCTACATTGAATTACATTGCTACATAGCATTGCATTGCTACATTGCATTGCTACATTGCATTGCTACATTGCATTGCTACATTGCATTGCTACATTGCAACATTGCATTGCTATATTGCTGCATTGTAACATTACATTTCTACATTGCAACATTATATTGCTAATATTGCAACATTGCATTGCTACATTGCAACATTGCATTGCTATATTGCAACATTGCATTGCTAAATTGCAACATTGCATTGCAACATTGCATTGCAACATTGCATTGCTACATTGAAACATTGCATTGCAACATTGCTATATTGCAGTGCTACATTTCAACATTGCATTGCTACATTGCAACATTGCATTGCTACATTGCAACATTGCATTGCTACATTGCAACTTTGCATTGCTACATGCAACATTGCATTTCTACATGCAACATTGCATTGCTACATTGCAACATTGCATTGCTACATTGCAACATTGCATTGCTACATTGCAACATTGCATTGCTACATTGCAACATTGCATTGCTACATTGCAACATTGCATTGCTACATTGCATTGCTACATTGCAACATTGCATTGCTTCATTGCAACGTTGCATTGCTACATTGCAACATTGCATTGCCCCATGGAAACATTGCATTGCTCCATTGCAACATTGCATTGCTACATTGCGACATTGCATTGCTAAATTGCAACATTGCATTGCTACATTGCAACGTTGCATTGCTACATTGCAACATTGCATTCTACATTGCATTCCATTGCTTCATTGCATTGTATTGCTACATTGCATTGCTACATTGCATTGCTACATAGCATTGCTACATTGCTACATTGCATTGCTACATTGCTACATTGCATTGCTACATTGCTAAGTTGCATTGCTACACTGCATTGCTACATTGCTACATTGCTTTGCTACATTGCTTCATTGCTATATTGAATTGCTGCATTGCTTCATTGCTACATTACATTGCTCCATTGCTACATTGTATTGCTACATTGCGACATTGCATTGCTAAATTGCAACATAGCATTGCTACATTGCTACATTTCAACATTGCATTGCTACATTTCAACATTGCATTGCTACATTGCAACATTGCATTGCTACATTGCTAACATTGCATTTCTACATTGCAACATTGCATTGCTACATTGCAAGATTGCATTGCTACATGCAACATTGTATTGCTACATTGCAACATTGCATTGCTACATTGCAACATTGCATTGCTATATTGCTACATTGTAACATTACATTTCTACATTGCAACATTATATTGCTAATATTGCAACATTGTATTGTCACATTGCAACATTGCATTGCTATATTGCAACATTGCATTGCTAAATTGCAACATTGCATTGCAACATTGCATTGCAACATTGCATTGCTACATTGCAACATTGCATTGCTACATTGCAACATTGCATTGCAACATTGCTATATTGCAGTGCTACATTTCAACATTGCATTGCTACATTAAAACATTGCATTGCTACATTGCAACATTGTATTGCTACATTGCAACATTGCATTGCTATATTGCAACATTGCATTGCTACATGCAACATTGCATTGCTACATTGCAACATTGCATTGCTACATTGCTACATTGCTACATTGCTACATTGCTACATTGCTACATTGCATTGCTACATTGCTACATTGCATTGCTACATTGCTACATTACATTGATACATTGCTACATTGCATCATCGCATTGTTCATATCAACATTGCTACATTGCATTGCTACATTCCTACATTGCATTGCTACATTGCATCATTGCATTGCTAGATTGCATCATTGCATTGCTACATTGCAACATTGCATTGCTACATTGCTACATTGCATTGCTACATTGCTACATTGCATTGCTACATTGCATTGCTACATTGCATTGCTATATTGCCACATTGCAACATTGCATTTCTACATTGCAACATTACATTGCTACATTGCAACATTACATTGCTACATTGCAACATTGTATTGCTACATTGCAAAATTGCATTGCTACATTGCTACATTGCTACATTGCTACATTGCTACATTGCTACATGGCATTGCTATATTGCCACATTGCAACATTGCATTTCTACATTGCAACATTACATTGCTACATTGCATTGCTACATTGCGATATTGCTACATTGTAACATTGCATTTCTACATTGCAACATTAGATTGCTACATTGCAACATTGCATTGCTACATTGCAACATTGCATTGCTACATTGCAACATTGCATTGCTACATTGCAACATTGCATTGCTACATTGCTATATTGCAACATTGCATTGCTACATTTCAACATTGCATTGCTACATTGCAACATTGCATTGCTACATTGCAACATTGCATTGCTACATTGCTACATTGCATTGCTACATTGCATTGCTACATTGGTACATTGCATTGCTATATTGCCACATTGCAACATTGCATTTCTACATTGCAACATTACATTGCTACATTGCAACATTGCATTGCTACATTGCAAAATTGCATTGCTACATTGCCACATTACTACATTGTAACATTGCATTTCTACATTGCAACATTAGATTGCTACATTGCAACATTGCATTGCTACATTGCAACATTGCATTGCTACATTACTATATTGCAACATTGCATTGCTACATTTCAACATTGCATTGCTACATTGCAACATTGCATTGCTACATTGCAACATTGCATTGCTACATTGCAACATTGCATTGCTACATTGCAACATTGCATTGCTACATGCAACATTGCATTGCTACATTGCAACATTGCATTGCTACATTGCAACATTGCATTGCTATATTGCTACATTGTAACATTACATTTCTACATTGCAACATTATATTGCTAATATTGCAACATTGCATTGCTACATTGCAACATTGCATTGCTATATTGCAACATTGCATTGCTAAATTGCAACATTGCATTGCAACATTGCATTGCAACATTGCATTGCAACATTGCATTGCAACATTGCATTGCTACATTGCATTGCTACATTGCAACATTGCATTGCTACATTGCAACATTGCATTGCAACATTGCTATATTGCAGTGCTACATTTCAACATTGCATTGCTACATTAAAACATTGCATTGCTACATTGCAACATTGTATTGCTACATTGCAACATTGCATTGCTACATTGCAACATTGCATTGCTACATGCAACATTGCATTGCTCCATTGCAATATTGCATTGCAAAATTGCAACATTGCATTGCTACATTGCAACATTGCATTGCTACATTGCAACATTACATTGCTACGTTGCAACATTGCATTGCTACATTGCAACATTACATTGCTACGTTGCAACATTGCATTGCTACATTGCATTGCTACATTGCAACATTGCATTGCTTCATTGCAACGTTGCATTGCTACATTGCAACATTGCATTGCCCATGGAAACATTGCATTTCTCCATTGCAACATTGCATTGCTACATTGCGACATTGCATTTCTCCATTGCAACATTGCATTGCTACATTGCGACATTGCCTTGCTAAATTGCAACATTGCATTGCTACATTGCAACGTTGCATTGCTACATTGCTACATTGCATTGCTACATTGCATTCCATTGCTACATTGCATTGTATTGCTACATTGAATTACATTGCTACATAGCATTGCATTGCTACATTGCATTGCTACATTGCATTGCTACATTGCATTGCTACATGCATTGCTACATTGCTACATTGCATTGCTATATTGCTACATTGTAACATTACATTTCTACATTGCAACATTATATTGCTAATATTGCAACATTTCATTGCTACATTGCAACATTGCATTGCTACATTGCAACATTGCATTGCTAAATTGCAACATTACATTGCATTGCTACATTGCAACATTGCATTGCAACATTGCTATATTGCAGTGATACATTTCAACATTGCATTGCTACATTGCAACATTGCATTGCTACATTGCAACATTGCATTGCTACATTGCAACATTGCATTGCTACATTGCAACATTGCATTGCTACATTGCTACATTGCTACATTGCATTGCTACATTGCTACATTGCTACATTGCATTGCCACATTGCTACATTACATTGATACATTGCTACATTGCATCATCGCATTGCTTCATAGCAACATTGTTACATTGCATTGCTACATTGCTACATTACATTGCTACATTGCATCATTGCATTGCCACATTGCATCATTGCATTGCTACATTGCAACATTGCATTGCTACATTGCTACATTGCATTGCTACATTGCTACATTGCATTGCTACATTGCATTGCTATATTGCCACATTGCAACATTGCATTTCTACATTGCAACATTACATTGCTACATTGCTACATTGCATTGCTACATTGCATTGCTACATTGGTACATTGCTACATTGCATTGCTACATTGCTACATTGCATTGCTATATTGCCACATTGCAACATTGCATTTCTACATTGCAACATTACATTGCTACATTGCATTGCTACATTGCTACATTGCTACATTGTAACATTGCATTTCTACATTGTAACATTGCATTTCTACATTGCAACATTGCATTGCTACATTGCAACATTGCATTGCTACATTGCAACATTGCATTGCTACATTGCAACATTGCATTGCTACATTGCTATATTGCAACATTGCATTGCTACATTTCAACATTGCATTGCTACATTGCAACATTGCATTGCTACATTGCAACATTGCATTGCTACATTGCTACATTGCATTGCTACATTGCATTGCTACATTGCTACATTGCATTGCTATATTGCCACATTGCAACATTGCATTTCTACATTGCAACATTACATTGCTACATTGCAACATTGCATTGCTACATTGCAAAATTGCATTGCTACATTGCCACATTGCTACATTGTAACATTGCATTTCTACATTGCAACATTAGATTGCTACATTGCAACATTGCATTGCTACATTGCAACATTGCATTGCTACATTGCAACATTGCATTGCTACATTGCTATATTGCAACATTGCATTGCTACATTTCAACATTGCATTGCTACATTGCAACATTGCATTGCTACATTGCAACATTGCATTGCTACATTGCAACATTGCATTGCTACATGCAACATTGCATTGCTACATTGCAACATTGCATTGCTACATTGCAACATTGCATTGCTATATTGCTACATTGTAACATTACATTTCTACATTGCAATATTATATTGCTAATATTGCAACATTGCATTGCTACATTGCAACTTTGCATTGCTATATTGCAACATTGCACTGCTAAATTGCAACATTGCATTGCAACATTGCATTGTAACATTGCATTGCTACATTGCAACATTGCATTGCAACATTGCTATATTGCAGTGCTACAGTTCAACATTGCATTGCTACATTGCAACATTGCATTGCTACATTGCAACATTGCATTGCTACATTGCAACATTGCATTGCTACATTGCAACATTGCATTGCTACATGCTACATTGCATTGCTACATTGCAACATTGCATTGCAAAATTGCAACATTGCATTGCTACATTGCAACATTGAATTTCTACATTGCAACATTACATTGCTACGTTGCAACATTGCATTGCTACATTGCATTGCTACATTGCAACATTGTATTGCTTCATTGCAACGTTGCATTGCTACATTGCAACCTTGCATTGCCCCATGGAAACATTGCATTGCTCCATTGCAACATTGCATTGCTACATTGCGACATTGCATTGCTAAATTGCAACATTGCATTGCTACATTGCAACGTTGCATTGCTACATTGCAACATTGCATTGCTACATTGCATTCCATTGCTACATTGCATTGTATTGCTACATTGAATTACATTGCTACATAGCATTGCATTGCTACATTGCATTGCTACATTGCATTGCTACATTGCTACATTGCATTGCTATATTGCTACATTGTAACATTACATTTCTACATTGCAACATTATATTGCTAATATTGCAACATTGCATTGCTACATTGCAACATTGCATTGCTATATTGCAACATTGCATTGCTAAATTGCAACATTGCATTGCAACATTGCATTGCAACAATGCATTTCTACATTAAAACATTGCATTGCAACATTGCTATATTGCAGTGCTACATTTCAACATTGCATTGCTACATTGCAACATTGCATTGCTACATTGCAACATTGCATTGCTACATTGCAACATTGCATTGCTACATTGCAGCATTGCATTGCTACATGCAACATTGCATTGCTACATTGCAACATTGCATTGCAAAATTGCAACATCGCATTGCTACATTGCAACATTGCATTGCTACATTGCAACATTACATTGCTACGTTGCAACATTGCATTGCTACATTGCATTGCTACATTGCAACATTGCATTGCTTCATTGCAACGTTGCATTGCTACATTGCAACATTACATTGCTACATTGCATTGCTACATTGCTACATTGCTACATTGTAACATTGCATTTCTACATTGTAACATTGCATTTCTACATTGCAACATTGCATTGCTACATTGCAACATTGCATTGCTACATTGCAACATTGCATTGCTACATTGCAACATTGCATTGCTACATTGCTATATTGCAACATTGCATTGCTACATTTCAACATTGCATTGCTACATTGCAACATTGCATTGCTACATTGCAACATTGCATTGCTACATTGCTATATTGCATTGCTGCATTGCATTGCTACATTGCTACATTGTATTGCTATATTGCCATATTGCAACATTGCATTTCTACATTGCAACATTACATTGCTACATTGCAACATTGCATTGCTACATTGCAAAATTGCATTGCTACATTGCCACATTGCTACATTGTAACATTGCATTTCTACATTGCAACATTAGATTGCTACATTGCAACATTGCATTGCTACATTGCAACATTGCATTGCTACATTGCAACATTGCATTGCTAAATTGCTATATTGCAACATTGCATTGCTACATTTCAACATTGCATTGCTACATTGCAACATTGCATTGCTACATTGCAACATTGCATTGCTACATTGCAACATTGCATTGCTACATTGCTATATTGCATTGCTGCATTGCATTGCTACATTGCTACATTGTATTGCTATATTGCCATATTGCAACATTGCATTTCTACATTGCAACATTACATTGCTACATTGCAACATTGCATTGCTACATTGCAAAATTGCATTGCTACATTGCCACATTGCTACATTGTAACATTGCATTTCTACATTGCAACATTAGATTGCTACATTGCAACATTGCATTGCTACATTGCAACATTGCATTGCTACATTGCAACATTGCATTGCTAAATTGCTATATTGCAACATTGCATTGCTACATTTCAACATTGCATTGCTACATTGCAACATTGCATTGCTACATTGCAACATTGCATTGCTACATTGCAACATTGCATTGCTACATGCAACATTGCATTGCTACATTGCAACATTGCATTGCTACATTGCAACATTGCATTGCTATATTGCTACATTGTAACATTACATTTCTACATTGCAACATTATATTGCTAATATTGCAACATTGCATTGCTACATTGCAACATTGCATTGCTATATTGCAACATTGCACTGCTAAATTGCAACATTGCATTGCAACATTGCATTGTAACATTGCATTGCTACATTGCAACATTGCATTGCAACATTGCTATATTGCAGTGCTACAGTTCAACATTGCATTGCTACATTGCAACATTGCATTGCTACATTGCAACATTGCATTGCTACATTGCAACATTGCATTGCTACATTGCAACATTGCATTGCTACATGCTACATTGCATTGCTACATTGCAACATTGCATTGCAAAATTGCAACATTGCATTGCTACATTGCAACATTGAATTTCTACATTGCAACATTACATTGCTACGTTGCAACATTGCATTGCTACATTGCATTGCTACATTGCATTGCTACATTGCAACATTGCATTGCTTCATTGCAACGTTGCATTGCTACATTGCAACATTGCATTGCCCCATGGAAACATTGCATTGCTCCATTGCAACATTGCATTGCTACATTGCGACATTGCATTGCTAAATTGCAACATTGCATTGCTACATTGCAACGTTGCATTGCTACATTGCAACATTGCATTGCTACATTGCATTCCATTGCTACATTGCATTGTATTGCTACATTGAATTACATTGCTACATAGCATTGCATTGCTACATTGCATTGCTACATTGCATTGCTACATTGCTACATTGCATTGCTATATTGCTACATTGTAACATTACATTTCTACATTGCAACATTATATTGCTAATATTGCAACATTGCATTGCTACATTGCAACATTGCATTGCTATATTGCAACATTGCATTGCTAAATTGCAACATTGCATTGCAACATTGCATTGCAACAATGCATTTCTACATTAAAACATTGCATTGCAACATTGCTATATTGCAGTGCTACATTTCAACATTGCATTGCTACATTGCAACATTGCATTGCTACATTGCAACATTGCATTGCTACATTGCAACATTGCATTGCTACATTGCAACATTGCATTGCTACATGCAACATTGCATTGCTACATTGCAACATTGCATTGCTACATTGCAACATTGCATTGCTACATTGCAACATTACATTGCTACATTTCAACATTGCATTGCTACATTGCAACATTGCATTGCTACATTGCAACATTGCATTGCTACATTGCTACATTGCATTGCTGCATTGCATTGCTACATTGCTACATTGCATTGCTATATTGCCATATTGCAACATTGCATTTCTACATTGCAACATTACATTGCTACATTGCAACATTGCATTGCTACATTGCAAAATTGCATTGCTACATTGCCACATTGCTACATTGTAACATTGCATTTCTACATTGCAACATTAGATTGCTACATTGCAACATTGCATTGCTACATTGCAACATTGCATTGCTACATTGCAACATTGCATTGCTAAATTGCTATATTGCAACATTGCATTGCTACATTTCAACATTGCATTGCTACATTGCAACATTGCATTGCTACATTGCAACATTGCATTGCTACATTGCAACATTGCATTGCTACATGCAACATTGCATTGCTACATTGCAACATTGCATTGCTACATTGCAACATTGCATTGCTATATTGCTACATTGTAACATTACATTTCTACATTGCAACATTATATTGCTAATATTGCAACATTGCATTGCTACATTGCAACTTTGCATTGCTATATTGCAACATTGCACTGCTAAATTGCAACATTGCATTGCAACATTGCATTGTAACATTGCATTGCTACATTGCAACATTGCATTGCAACATTGCTATATTGCATTGCTACATTTCAACATTGCATTGCTACATTGCAACATTGCATTGCTACATTGCAACATTGCATTGCTACATTGCAACATTGCATTGCTACATTGCAACGTTGCATTGCTACATGCTACATTGCATTGCTACATTGCAACATTGCATTGCAAAATTGCAACATTGCATTGCTACATTGCAACATTGAATTTCTACATTGCAACATTACATTGCTACGTTGCAACATTGCATTGCCCCATGGAAACATTGCATTGCTCCATTGCAACATTGCATTGCTACATTGCGACATTGCATTGCTAAATTGCAACATTGCATTGCTACATTGCAACGTTGCATTGCAACATTGCAACATTGCATTGCTACATTGCATTCCATTGCTACATTGCATTGTATTGCTACATTGAATTACATTGCTACATAGCATTGCATTGCTACATTGCATTGCTACATTGCATTGCTACATTGCTACATTGCATTGCTATATTGCTACATTGTAACATTACATTTCTACATTGCAACATTATATTGCTAATATTGCAACATTGCATTGCTACATTGCAACATTGCATTGCTATATTGCAACATTGCATTGCTAAATTGCAACATTGCATTGCAACATTGCATTGCAACAATGCATTTCTACATTAAAACATTGCATTGCAACATTGCTATATTGCAGTGCTACATTTCAACATTGCATTGCTACATTGCAACATTGCATTGCTACATTGCAACATTGCATTGCTACATTGCAACATTGCATTGCTACATTGCAACATTGCATTGCTACATGCAACATTGCATTGCTACATTGCAACATTGCATTGCTACATTGCAACATTGCATTGCTACATTGCAACATTACATTGCTACGTTGCAACATTGCATTGCTACATTGCATTGCTACATTGCAACATTGCATTGCTTCATTGCAACGTTGCATTGCTACATTGCAACATTGCATTGCCCCATGGAAACATTGCATTGCTCCATTGCAACATTGCATTGCTCCATTGCAACATTGCATTGCTACATTGCGACATTGCATTGCTAAATTGCAACATTGCATTGCTACATTGCAACGTTGTATTGCTACATTGCAACATTGCATTGCTACATTGCATTCCATTGCTTCATTGCATTGTATTGCTACATTGAATTACATTGCTACATAGCATTGCATTGCTACATTGCATTGCTACATTGCATTGCTACATTGCTACATTGCATTGCTACATTGCTACATTGCATTGCTACATTGCTAAGTTGCATTGCTACACTGCATTGCTACATTGCTATATTGAATTTCTGCATTTCTTCATTGCTACATTACATTGCTCCATTGCAACATTACATTGCTCCATTGCAACATTGCATTGCTACATTGCGACATTGCATTGCTAAATTGCAACATAGCATTGCTACATTGCTACGTTGCATTGCTACATTGCAACATTGCATTGCTACATTGCATTCCATTGCTATATTGCATTGCATTGCTATATTGAATTACATTGCTACATTGCATTGCATTGCTACATTGCATTTCTACATTGCATTGCTACATTGCATTGCTACATTGCTACATTGCATTGATACATTGCTACATTGCATTGCTACATTACTAAGTTGCATTGCTACACTGCATTGCTACACTTCATTGCTACATTGCTACATTGCTTTGCTACATTGCTTCATTGCTACATTACATTGCTGCATTGATTCATTGCTACATTGTATTGCTATATTGCTACATTGCTACATTGCAACATTGCATTGCTGAATTGCAACATTGCATTGCTACATTGCAACATTGCAACATTGCGTTGTTACATTGCAACTTTGCATTGCTACATTGCAACATTGCATTGCTGCATTGCAACATTACATTGCTACATTGCAATATTGCATTGCTACATTGCGACATTACATTGCTACGTTGCAACATTGCATTGCTACATTGCATTACTACATTGCAACATTACATTGCTTCATTGCAACATTGCATTGCTACATTGCAACATTGTATTGCTCCATGGCAACATTGCATTGCTCCATTGCAACGTTGCATTGCTACATTGCAACATTACATTGCTACATTGCATTCCATTGCTACATTGCATTGCATTGCTACATTGAATTACATTGCTACATTGCCTTGCATTGCTACATTGCATTGCTACATTGCTACATTGCATTGCTACATTTCTACATTGCATTGCTACATTGCTAAGTTGCATTGCTACATTGCATTGCTACACTGCATTGCTACATTGCTACATTGCTTTGCTACATTGCTTCATTGCTGCATTGCATTGCTGCATTGCATTGCTGCATTGCTTCATTGCTACATTGCATTGCTCCATGGCAACATTGCAATGCTCCATTGCAACATTGCATTGCTACATTGCGACATTGCATTGCTAAATTGTAACATTGCATTGCTACATTGCAACGTTGCATTGCTACATTGCAACTTTCCTTTGCTACATTGCATTCCATTGCTACATTGCATTGCATTGCTATATTGAATTACATTGCTACATTGCATTGCATTCCTACATTGCATTTCTACATTGCATTGCTACATTGCATTGCTACATTGCATTGCTACATTGCTACATTGCATTGATACATTGCTACATTACATTGCTACATTGCTAAGTTGCATTGCTACACTGCATTGCTACACTTCATTGCTACATTGCTTCATTGCTACATTGCATTGCTGCGTTGCTTCATTGCTACATTGCATTGCTTCATTGCTACATTGCATTGCTATATTGCTACATTGCTACATTGCAACATTGCATTGCTGAATTGCAACATTGCATTGCTACTTTGAAACATTGCAACATTGCAACATTGCGTTGTTACATTGCAACTTTGCATTGCTACATTGCAACATTACATTGCTACATTGCAACATTGCATTGCTACATTGCAACATTGCATTGCTACATTGAAACATTGCAACATTGCAACATCGCGTTGTTACTTTGCATTGCTACATTGCAACATTACATTGCTACATTGCAACATTGCATTGCTACATTGCAACATTGCATTGATACATTGCAACATTGCATTGCAACATTGCAACATTGCATTGTTACATTGCATTGCTACATTGCATTGCTTCATTGCAACATTGCATTGCTACATTGCTACATTGCATTGCTACATTTCTACATTGCATTACTACATTGCTAAGTTGCATTGCTACATTGCATTGCTACACGTACATTGCTACATTGCTTTGCTACATTGCTTCATTGCTGCATTGCATTGCTGCATTGCTTCATTGCTACATTGCATTGCTCCATGGCAACATTGCAATGCTCCATTGCAACATTGCATTGCTACATTGCGACATTGCATTGCTACATTGCAACATTGCATTGCTACATTGCAACGTTGCATTGCTACATTCCTTTGCTACATTGCATTCCATTGCTACATTGCATTGCATTGCTATATTGAATTACATTGCTACATTGCATTGCATTCCTACATTACATTTCTATATTGCATTGCTACATTGCATTGCTACATTGCATTGCTACATTGCTACATTGCATTGATACATTGCTACATTGCATTGCTACATTGCTAAGTTGCATTGCTACACTGCATTGCTACACTTCATTGCTACATTGCTTTGCTACATTGCTTCATTGCTACATTGCATTGCTGCATTGCTTCATTGCTACATTGTATTGCTATATTGCTACATTGCTACATTGCAACATTGCATTGCTGAATTCCAACATTGCATTGCTACATTGAAACATTGCAACATTGCAACATTGCGTTGTTACATTGCAACTTTGCATTGCTACATTGCAACATTACATTGCTACATTGCAACATTGCATTGCTACATTGCAAAATTGCATTGCAACATTGCAACATTGCATTGCTACATTCCATTGCTACATTGCATTGCTTCATTGCAACATTGCATTGCTACATTGCGACATTGCAATGCTAAATTGCAACATTGCATTGCTACATTGCAACGTTGCATTGCTACATTGCAACATTGCATTGCTACATTGCATTCCATTGCTACATTGCATTGCATTGCTACATTGAACTACATTGCTACATTGCATTGCATTGCTACATTGCATTTCTACATTGCTAAATTGTATTGCTACATTGCTACACTGCATTGCTACATTGCTACATTATTTTGCTACATTGCTTCATTGCTACATTGCATTGCTGCATTGCTTCATTGCTAACTTGCATTGCTCCATGGCAACATTGAAATGCTCCATTGCAACATTGCATTGCTACATTGCAACATTGCATTGCTCCATGGCAACATTGCATTGCTCCATTGCAACATATGCATTGCTACATTGCGACATTGCAATGCTAAATTGCAACATTGCATTGCTACATTGCAACATTGCATTGCTACATTGCAACATTCCATTGCTACATTGCATTGCATTGCTACATTGAATTACATTGCTACATTACATTGCATTGCTACATTGCATTTCTACATTGCTACATTGCTTTGCTACATTGCTACATTGCATTGCTACATTGCTAAGTTGCATTGCTACACTGCATTGCTACACTGCATTGCTACATTGCTACATTATTTTGCTACATTGCTTCATTGCTACATTGCATTACTGCATTGCTTCATTGCTACATTGCATTGCTCCATTGCAACATTGCATTGCTACATTGCGACATTGCATTGCTAAATTGCAACATTGCATTGCTACATTGCAACGTTGCATTGCTACATTGCAACATTGCATTGCTACATTGCATTCCATTGCTACATTGCATTGCATTGCTATATTGAATTACATTGCTACATTGCATTGCATTGCTACATTGCATTTCTACATTGCATTGCTACATTGCATTGCTACATTGCATTGCTACATTGCATTGATACATTGCTACATTGCATTGCTACATTGCAAAGTTGCATTGCTACACTGCATTGCTACACTTCATTGCTACATTGCGACATTGCTTTGCTACATTGCATCATTGCTACATTGCATTGCTGCTTTGCTTCATTGCTACATTGTATTGCTATATTGCTACATTGCTACATTGCAACATTGCATTGCTGAATTGCAACATTGCATTGCTACATTGCAACATTGCAACATTGCAACATTGCGTTGTTACATTGCAACTTTGCATTGGTACATTGTAACATTACATTGCTGCATTGCAACATTACATTGCTACGTTGCAACATTGCATTGCTACATTGCATTGCTACATTGCAACATTGCATTGCTTCATTGCAACATTGCATTGCTACATTGCAACATTGTATTGCTCCATGGCAACATTGCATTGCTCCATTGCAACGTTGCATTGCTACATTGCAACATTGCATTGCTGCATTGCATTCCATTGCTACATTGCATTGCATTGCTACATTGAATTACATTGCTACATTGCCTTGCATTGCTACATTGCATTGCTACATTGCTACATTGCATTGCTACATTTCTACATTGCATTGCTACATTGCTAAGTTGCATTGCTACATTGCATTGCTACACTGCATTGCTACATTGCTACATTGCTTTGCTACATTGCTTCATTGCTGCATTGCATTGCGGCATTGCTTCATTGCTACATTGCATTGCTCCATGGCAACATTGCAATGCTCCATTGCAACATTGCATTGCTACATTGCGACATTGCATTGCTAAATTGTAACATTGCATTGCTACATTGCAACGTTGCATTGCTACATTGCAACATTCCTTTGCTACATTGCATTCCATTGCTACATTGCATTGCATTGCTATATTGAATTACATTGCTACATTGCATTGCATTGCTACATTGCATTTCTACATTGCATTGCTACATTGCATTGCTACATTGCATTGCTACATTGCTAGATTGCATTGATACATTGCTACATTGCATTGCTACATTGCTAAGTTGCATTGCTACACTGCATTGCTACACTGCATTGCTACACTTCATTGCTACATTGCTACATCGCTTTGCTACATTGCTTCATTGCTACATTGCATTGCTGCATTGCTTCATTGCTACATTGTATTGCTATATTGCTACATTGCTACATTGCAACATTGCATTGCTGAATTGCAACATTGCATTGCTACATTGAAACATTGCAACATTGCAACATTGCGTTGTTACTTTGCATTGCTACATTGCAACATTACATTGCTACATTGCAACATTGCATTGCTACATTGCAACATTGCATTGATACATTGCAACATTGCATTGCAACATTGCAACATTGCATTGCTACATTGCATTGCTACATTGCATTGCTTCATTGCAACATTGCATTGCTACATTGCTACATTGCATTGCTACATTTCTACATTGCATTGCTACATTGCTAATTTGCATTGCTACATTGCTTTGCTACACTGCATTGCTACATTGCTACATTGCTTTGCTACATTGCTTCATTGCTGCATTGCATTGCTGCATTGATTCATTGCTACATTGCATTGCTCCATGGCAACATTGCAATGCTCCATTGCAACATTGCATTGCTACATTGCGACATTGCATTGCTACATTGCAACATTGCATTGCTACATTGCAACGTTGCATTGCTACATTCCTTTGCTACATTGCATTCCATTGCTACATTGCATTGCATTGCTATATTGAATTACATTGCTACATTGCATTGCATTCCTACATTGCATTTCTATATTGCATTGCTACATTGCATTGCTACATTGCATTGCTACATTGCTACATTGCATTGATACATTGCTACATTGCATTGCTACATTGCTAAGTTGCATTGCTACACTGCATTGCTACACTTCATTGCTACATTGCTACATCGCTTTGCTACATTGCTTCATTGCTACATTGCATTGCTGCATTGCTTCATTGCTACATTGTATTGCTATATTGCTACATTGCTACATTGCAACATTGCATTGCTGAATTGCAACATTGCATTGCTACATTGAAACATTGCAACATTGCAACATTCGTTGTTACATTGCAACTTTGCATTGCTACATTGCAACATTACATTGCTACATTGCAACATTGCATTGCTACATTGCAAAATTGCATTGCAACATTGCAACATTGCATTGCTACATTCCATTGCTACATTGCATTGCTTCATTGCAACATTGCATTGCTACATTGCGACATTGCAATGCTAAATTGCAACATTGCATTGCTACATTGCAACATTGCATTGCTACATTGCATTCCATTGCTACATTGCATTGCATTGCTACATTGAACTACATTGCTACATTGCATTGCATTGCTACATTGCATTTCTACATTGCTAAATTGCATTGCTACATTGCTACATTGCATTGCTACATTGCTAAGTTGCATTGCTACACTGCATTGCTACACTGCATTGCTACATTGCTACATTATTTTGCAACATTGCTTCATTGCTACATTGCATTGCTGCATTGCTTCATTGCTAACTTGCATTGCTCCATGGCAACATTGAAATGCTCCATTGCAACATTGCATTGCTACATTGCAACATTGCATTGCTACATTGCAACATTCCATTGCTACATTGCATTGCATTGCTACATTGAATTACATTGCTACATTACATTGCATTGCTACATTGCATTTCTACATTGCTACATTGCTTTGCTACATTGCTACATTGCATTGCTACATTGCTAAGTTGCATTGCTACACTGCATTGCTACACTGCATTGCTACATTGCTACATTATTTTGCTACATTGCTTCATTGCTACATTGCATTACTGCATTGCTTCATTGCTACATTGCATTGCTCCATGGCAACATTGCATTGCTACATTGCGACATTGCATTGCTAAATTGCAACATTGCATTGCTACATTGCAACGTTGCATTGCTACATTGCAACATTGCATTGCTACATTGCATTCCATTGCTACATTGCATTGCATTGCTATATTGAATTACATTGCTACATTGCATTGCATTGCTACATTGCATTTCTACATTGCATTGCTACATTGCATTGCTACATTGCATTGCTACATTGCATTGATACATTGCTACATTGCATTGCTACATTGCAAAGTTGCATTGCTACACTGCATTGCTACAATTCATTGCTACATTGCGACATTGCTTTGCTACATTGCATCATTGCTACATTGCATTGCTGCTTTGCTTCATTGCTACATTGTATTGCTATATTGCTACATTGCTACATTGCAACATTGCATTGCTGAATTGCAACAATGCATTGCTACATTGCAACATTGCAACATTGCAACATTGCGTTGTTACATTGCAACTTTGCATTGCTACATTGTAACATTGCATTGCTGCATTGCAACATTACATTGCTACGTTGCAACATTGCATTGCTACATTGCAACATTGCATTGCTACATTGCATTGCTACATTGCTACTTTGCATTGTTACATTGCATTGGTATATTGCTTTTCTACATTGCATTGCTACATTGCAACATTGCATTGCTACATTGCAACATTCAGCATTGCATTGCTACATTACAACATTGCGTTGCTACATTGCAATGTACATTACATTTCTACATTGCTACATTGCATTGCTACATTGCTACTTTGCATTGTTACATTACATTGCGACATTGCTTTGCTACATTGCAACATTGCATTGCTACATTGCAACATTGCCTTGCTACATTGCAACATTGCATTGCTACATTGATACATTGCATTGCTACATTGCAACATTGCAACATTGCATTGCAACATTGCAACATTGCATTACTGCATTGCAACATTACATTGCTACATTGCAACATTGCATTACTACATTGATACATTGCATTGCTACATTGCAACAAAATTGCATTGCTACATTGCAATGCATTGCTACATTGCAACATTCCATTGCTACATTGCGACATTGCATTGCTACATTGCTACATTGCTACATTGCATTGCCACATTGCTACATTGCATTGTTACATTGCAACATTGCATTGCTACGTTGCAACATTGAATTGCTACATTGCAACATTGCATTGCTACATTGAAATTCATTGCTACATTGCAACATTGCATTTCTAAATTACATTGCATTACTACATGGCATTGCATTGCTACATTGCATTACTACATTACTATATTGCATTGCTGCATTGCTACCTTGCATTGCTATATTGCTACATTTTATTGCTACATTGCTACATTGCATTGCTACATTGCTACATTGCATTGCTACATTGCTACATTGCATTGTTACATTGCTACATTGCATGGCTACATTGCTACATTGCATTGTAACATTGCTATATTGCATTGCTATATTGCCACATTGCAACATTGCATTTCTACATTGCAACATTACATTGCTACATTGCAACATTGCATTGCTACATTGCAACATTGCATTGCTACATTGCTACATTGCATTGCTATATTGCTACATTGTAACATTGCTTTTCTACATTGCAACATTAGATTGCTACATTGCATTGCATTTCTGCGTTGAATTACATTGTTACATTGCATCGCATTGCTACATTGCATTGCTACATTGCATTGCATTGCTACATTGCTACATTGCATTGCTACATTGCAACATTGTATTGCTGCATTGCAAAATTACATTGCTACATTGCAACATTGCATTGCTACGTAGCTACATTGCATTGCTACATTGCTACATTGCATTGCTACATTGCTACATTGCATTGCATTGCTATATTGAATTACATTGCTACATTGCATTGCATTGCTACATTGCATTTCTACATTGCATTGCTACATTGCATTGCTACATTGCAACATTGCATTGCTAAATTACATTGCATTACTACATGGCATTGCATTGCCACATTGCATTACTACATTACTATATTGGATTGCTGCATTGCTGCATTGCTACCTTGCATTGCTATATTGCTACATTTTATTGCTACATTGCTACATTGCATTGCTACATTGCTACATTGCATTGCTACATTGCTACATTGCATTGTTGCATTGCTATATTGCGTTGCTACATTGCTACATTGCATTGCTATATTGCCACATTGCAACATTGCATTTCTACATTGCAACATTACATTGCTACATTGCAACATTGCATTGCTACATTGCAACATTGCATTGCTACATTGCTACATTGCATTGCTATATTGCTACATTGTAACATTGCCTTTCTACATTGCAACATTAGATTGCTACATTGTAACATTGCCTTTCTACATTGCAACATTAGATTGCTACATTGCAACATTGCATTGCTACATTACAAATTTGCATTGCTACATTGCATTGCTACATTGCAACATTGCATTGCTACATTGCAACATTGCATTACTACATTGCAACATTGCATTGCTCCATGGCAACATTGCATTGCTACATTGCGACATTGCATTGCTACATTGTAACATTGCATAGCTACATTGCGACATTCCATTGCTACATTGCATTGCATTTCTGCGTTGAATTACATTGCTACATTGCATCGCATTGCTACATTGCATTGCTACATTGCATTGCATTGCTACATTGCTACATTGCATTGCTAAATTGCAACATTGTATTGCTTCATTGCAAAATTACATTGCTACATTGCAACATTGCATTGCTACGTTGCTACATTGCATTGCTACATTGCTACATTGCATTGCTACATTGCTACATTGCATTTCTACATTGCATTGCTACATTGCATTGCAACATTGCATTGCTACATTGCAACATTGCATTGCTACATTGCAACATTCAGCATTGCATTGCTACATTGCAACATTGCGTTGCTACATTGCAATGTACATTACATTTCTACATTGCTACATTGCATTGCTACATTGCTACTTTGCATTGTTACATTGCATTGCTACATTGCAACATTGCATTGCTACATTGCAACATTGCATTGCTACATTGCAACATTGCATTGCTACATTGATACATTGCATTGCTACATTGCAACATTGCAACATTGCATTGCAACATTGCAACATTGCATTGCTGCATTGCAACATTACATTGCTACATTGCAACATTGCATTGCTACATTGCAACATTGCATTGCTACATTGCAACATTGCATTACTACATTGATACATTGGATTGCTACATTGCAACATTGCAACATTGCAACATTGCAACATTGCAACATTGCAACATTGCAACATTGCAACATTGCATTGATTTGCAAAATTGCATTGCGACGTTGCAAAATTGCATTGCTACGTTGCAACTTTGCATTGCTACGTTGCAACCTTGCATTGCTACTTTGCAATGCATCGCTACATTGCAACATTGCATTGCTACATTGCAATATTGCATTGCTACATTGCAACATTGCATTGCTACATTGCAACATTGCATTGCTGCATTGCAAAATTGCATTGCTACATTGCAATGCATTGCTACATTGCACCATTCCATTGCTACATTGCGACATTGCATTGCTACATTGCTACATTGCTACATTGCATTGCTACATCGCTACATTGCATTGCCACATTGCTACATTGCTACATTGCATTTTTACATTGCAACATTGCATTGCTACGTTGCAACATTGCATTGCTACATTGCAACATTGCATTGCTACATTGCAACATTGCATTGCTACATTGCAACATTGCATTGCTACATTGCAACATTGCATTGCTACATTGCAAGTTTCAGCATTGCATTGCTACATTGCAACATTGCGTTGCTACATTGCTACTTTGCATTGTTACATTGCATTGCTACATTGCTTTGCTACATTGCAACATAGCATTGCTACATTGCAACATTGCCTTGCTACATTGCAACATTGCATTGCTACATTGATACATTGCATTGCTACATTGCAACATTGCAACATTGCATTGCAACATTGCAACATTACATTGCTACATTGCAACATTGCATTGCTACATTGCAACATTGCATTGCTACATTGCAACATTGCATTACTACATTGATACATTGCATTGCTACATTGCAACATTGCAACATTGCATTGCAAAATTGCATTGCTACATTACAATGCATTGCTACATTGCAACATTCCATTGCTACATTGCGACATTGCATTGCTACATTGCTACATTGCTACATTGCATTGCTACATTGCTACATTGCATTGTTACATTGCAACATTGCATTGCTACGTTGCAACATTGCATTGCTACATTGCAACATTGCATTGCTACATTGCAATGCATTGCTACATTGCAACATTGCATTGCTAAATTACATTGCATTACTACATGGCATTGCATTGCTACATTGCATTACAACATTACTATATTGCATTGCTGCATTGCTGCATTGCTACCTTGCATTGCTATATTGCTACATTTTATTGCTACATTGCTACATTGCATTGCTACATTGCTACATTGCATTGTTACATTGCTACATTGCATGGCTACATTGCTACATTGCATTGTTACATTGCTATATTGCATTGCTACATTGCTACATTGCATTGCTATATTGCCACATTGCAACATTGCATTTCTACATTTCAACATTACGTTGCTACATTGCAACATTGCATTGCTACATTGCAACATTGCATTGCTACATTGCTACATTGCATTGCTATATTGCTACATTGTAACATTGCGTTTCTACATTGCAACATTAGATTGTTACATTGCAACATTGCATTGCTACATTGCAAATTTGCATTGCTACATCGCATTGCTACATTGCAACATTGCATTGCTACATTGCTACATTGCAACATTGCAATGCTACTTTGCAACATTGCATTGCTACTTTGCAACATTGCATTGCTACATTGCAACATTGCATTACTACATTGCAACATTGCATTGCTCCATGGCAACATTGCATTGCTACATTGCGACATTGCATTGCTACATTGCGACATTGCATTGCTACATTGCGACATTCCATTGCTACATTGCATTTCGACATTGAATTACATTGCTACATTGCATCGCATTGCTACATTGCATTGCTACATTGCATTCCATTGCTACATTGCTACATTGCATTGCTACATTGCAACATTGTATTGCTGCATTGCAAAATTACATTGCTACATTGAAACATTGCATTGCTACGTTGCTACATTGCATTGCTACATTGCTACATTGCATTGCTACATTGCTACATTGCATTGCATTGCTATATTGAATTACATTGCTACATTGCATTGCATTGCTACATTGCATTTGTACATTGCATTGCTACATTGCATTGCAACATTGCATTGCTACATTGCAACATTGCATTGCTACATTGCTACTTTGCATTGTTACATTGCATTGCTACATTGCCTTGCTACATTGCAACATTGCATTGCTACATTGCAACATTGCATTGCTACATTGCAACATTGCATTGCTACATTGATACATTGCATTGCTACATTGCAACATTGCAACATTGCATTGCAACATTGCAACATTGCATTGCTGCATTGCAACATTACATTGCTACATTGCAACATTGCATTGCTACATTGCAACATTGCATTGCTACATTGCAACATTGCATTACTACATTGATACATTGGATTGCTACATTGCAACATTGCAACATTGCATTGCAACATTGCAACATTGCATTGCTACATTGCAACATTGCATTGCTACATTGCAAAATTGCATTGCTACGTTGCAACATTGCATTGCTACGTTGCAACCTTGCATTGCTACTTTGCAATGCATCGCTACATTGCAACATTGCATTGCTACATTGCTACATTGCATTGCATTGCTATATTGAATTACATTGCTACATTGCATTGCATTGCTACATTGCATTTGTACATTGCATTGCTACATTGCATTGCAACATTGCATTGCTACATTGCAACATTGCATTGCTACATTGCTACTTTGCATTGTTACATTGCATTGCTACATTGCCTTGCTACATTGCAACATTGCATTGCTACATTGCAACATTGCATTGCTACATTGCAACATTGCATTGCTACATTGCAACATTGCATTGCTACATTGCAACATTGCAACATTGCATTGCAACATTGCAACATTCCATTGCTGCATTGCAACATTACATTGCTACATTGCAACATTGCATTGCTACATTGCAACATTGCATTGCTACATTGCAACATTGCATTACTACATTGATACATTGGATTGCTACATTGCAACATTGCAACATTGCATTGCAACATTGCAACATTGCATTGCTACATTGCAACATTGCATTGCTACATTGCTACATTGCATTGCTATATTGCTACATTGTAACATTGCGTTTCTACATTGCAACATTAGATTGTTACATTGCAACATTGCATTGCTACATTGCAAATTTGCATTGCTACATCGCATTGCTACATTGCAACATTGCATTGCTACATTGCTACATTGCAACATTGCAATGCTACTTTGCAACATTGCATTGCTACTTTGCAACATTGCATTGCTACATTGCAACATTGCATTACTACATTGCAACATTGCATTGCTCCATGGCAACATTGCATTGCTACATTGCGACATTGCATTGCTACATTGCGACATTGCATTGCTACATTGCGACATTCCATTGCTACATTGCATTTCGACATTGAATTACATTGCTACATTGCATCGCATTGCTACATTGCATTGCTACATTGCATTCCATTGCTACATTGCTACATTGCATTGCTACATTGCAACATTGTATTGCTGCATTGCAAAATTACATTGCTACATTGAAACATTGCATTGCTACGTTGCTACATTGCATTGCTACATTGCTACATTGCATTGCTACATTGCTACATTGCATTGCATTGCTATATTGAATTACATTGCTACATTGCATTGCATTGCTACATTGCATTTGTACATTGCATTGCTACATTGCATTGCAACATTGCATTGCTACATTGCAACATTGCATTGCTACATTGCTACTTTGCATTGTTACATTGCATTGCTACATTGCCTTGCTACATTGCAACATTGCATTGCTACATTGCAACATTGCATTGCTACATTGCAACATTGCATTGCTACATTGATACATTGCATTGCTACATTGCAACATTGCAACATTGCATTGCAACATTGCAACATTGCATTGCTGCATTGCAACATTACATTGCTACATTGCAACATTGCATTGCTACATTGCAACATTGCATTGCTACATTGCAACATTGCATTACTACATTGATACATTGGATTGCTACATTGCAACATTGCAACATTGCATTGCAACATTGCAACATTGCATTGCTACATTGCAACATTGCATTGCTACATTGCAAAATTGCATTGCTACGTTGCAACATTGCATTGCTACGTTGCAACCTTGCATTGCTACTTTGCAATGCATCGCTACATTGCAACATTGCATTGCTACATTGCTACATTGCATTGCATTGCTATATTGAATTACATTGCTACATTGCATTGCATTGCTACATTGCATTTGTACATTGCATTGCTACATTGCATTGCAACATTGCATTGCTACATTGCAACATTGCATTGCTACATTGCTACTTTGCATTGTTACATTGCATTGCTACATTGCCTTGCTACATTGCAACATTGCATTGCTACATTGCAACATTGCATTGCTACATTGCAACATTGCATTGCTACATTGCAACATTGCATTGCTACATTGCAACATTGCAACATTGCATTGCAACATTGCAACATTCCATTGCTGCATTGCAACATTACATTGCTACATTGCAACATTGCATTGCTACATTGCAACATTGCATTGCTACATTGCAACATTGCATTACTACATTGATACATTGGATTGCTACATTGCAACATTGCAACATTGCATTGCAACATTGCTACATTGCAACATTGCATTGCTACATTGCAAAATTGCATTGCTACGTTGCAACATTGCATTGCTACGTTGCAACCTTGCATTGCTACTTTGCAATGCATCGCTACATTGCAACATTGCATTGCTACATTGCAACATTGCATTGCTACATTGCAACATTGCATTGCTACATTGCAACATTGCATTGCTGCATTGAAAAATTGCATTGCTACATTGCAATGCATTGCTACATTGCAACATTCCATTGCTACATTGCGACATTGCATTGCTACATTGCTACATTGCTACATTGCATTGCTACATTGCTACATTGCATTGTTACATTGCAACATTGCATTGCTACGTTGCAACATTGCATTGCTACATTGCAACATTGCATTGCTACATTGCAATGCATTGCTACATTGCAACATTGCATTGCTACATTGCGACATTGCATTGCTACATTGCTACATTGCTACATTGCATTGCTACATTGCTACATTGCATTGTTACATTGCAACATTGCATTGCTACGTTGCAACATTGCATTGCTACATTGCAACATTGCATTGCTACATTGCAACATTGCATTGCTACATTGCAACATCGCATTGCTACATTTTTACATTGCATTGCTACATTGCAACATTGCAACATTGCATTGCAACATTGCAACATTGTATTGCTGCATTGCAACATTACATTGCTACATTGCAACATTGCATTGCTACATTGCAACATTGCATTGCTACATTGCAACATTGCATTACTACATTGATACATTGCATTGCTACATTGCAACATTGCAACATTGCATTGCAACATTGCAACATTGCATTGCTACATTGCAACATTGCATTGCTACATTGCAAAATTGCATTGCTACGTTGCAACATTGCATTGCTACATTGCAACATTGCATTGCTGCATTGCAAAATTGCATTGCTACATTGCAATGCATTGCTACATTGCAACATTCCATTGCTACATTGCGACATTGCATTGCTACATTGCTACATTGCTACATTGCATTGTTACATTGCAACATTGCATTGCTACGTTGCAACATTGCATTGCTACGTTGCAACATTGCATTGCTACATTGCAATGCATTGCTACATTGCAACATTGCATTGCTAAATTACATTGCATTGCTATATGGCATTGCATTGCTACATTGCATTACTACATTACTATATTGCATTGCTGCATTGCTGCATTGCTACCTTGCATTGCTATATTGCTACATTTTATTGCTACATTGCTACATTGCATTGCTACATTGCTACATTGCATTGCTACATTGCTACATTGCATTGTTACATTGCTACATTGCATGGCTACATTGCATTGCTACATTGCAACATTGTATTGCTACATTGCAACATTGCATTGCTACATGCAACATTGCATTGCTACATTGCAAAATTGCATTGCTACGTTGCAACATTGCATTGCTACGTTGCAACCTTGCATTGCTACTTTGCAATGCATCGCTACATTGCAACATTGCATTGCTACATTGCAACATTGCATTGCTACATTGCAACATTGCATTGCTACATTGCAACATTGCATTGCTGCATTGAAAAATTGCATTGCTACATTGCAATGCATTGCTACATTGCAACATTCCATTGCTACATTGCGACATTGCATTGCTACATTGCTACATTGCTACATTGCATTGCTACATTGCTACATTGCATTGTTACATTGCAACATTGCATTGCTACGTTGCAACATTGCATTGCTACATTGCAACATTGCATTGCTACATTGCAATGCATTGCTACATTGCAACATTGCAACATTGCATTGCTACATTGCGACATTGCATTGCTACATTGCTACATTGCTACATTGCATTGCTACATTGCTACATTGCATTGTTACATTGCAACATTGCATTGCTACGTTGCAACATTGCATTGCTACATTGCAACATTGCATTGCTACATTGCAACATTGCATTGCTACATTGCAACATCGCATTGCTACATTTTTACATTGCATTGCTACATTGCAACATTGCAACATTGCATTGCAACATTGCAACATTGTATTGCTGCATTGCAACATTACATTGCTACATTGCAACATTGCATTGCTACATTGCAACATTGCATTGCTACATTGCAACATTGCATTACTACATTGATACATTGCATTGCTACATTGCAACATTGCAACATTGCATTGCAACATTGCAACATTGCATTGCTACATTGCAACATTGCATTGCTACATTGCAAAATTGCATTGCTACGTTGCAACATTGCATTGCTACATTGCAACATTGCATTGCTGCATTGCAAAATTGCATTGCTACATTGCAATGCATTGCTACATTGCAACATTCCATTGCTACATTGCGACATTGCATTGCTACATTGCTACATTGCTACATTGCATTGTTACATTGCAACATTGCATTGCTACGTTGCAACATTGCATTGCTACGTTGCAACATTGCATTGCTACATTGCAATGCATTGCTACATTGCAACATTGCATTGCTAAATTACATTGCATTGCTATATGGCATTGCATTGCTACATTGCATTACTATATTACTATATTGCATTGCTGCATTGCTGCATTGCTACCTTGCATTGCTATATTGCTACATTTTATTGCTACATTGCTACATTGCATTGCTACATTGCTACATTGCATTGCTACATTGCTACATTGCATTGTTACATTGCTACATTGCATGGCTACATTGCATTGCTACATTGCAACATTGTATTGCTACATTGCAACATTGCATTGCTACATGCAACATTGCATTGCTACATTGCAACATTGCATTGCTACATTGCAACATTGCATTGTTACATTGCAACATTGCATTGCTACATTGCAACATTGCATTGCTACGTTGCAACATTACATTGCTACATTGCATTGCTACATTGCAACATTACATTGCTTCATTGCAACATTGCATTGCTACATTGCAACATTGAATTGCTCCATGGCAACATTGCATTGCTACGTTGCAACATTGCATTGCTACATTGCAACATTGCATTGCTACATTGCAACATTGCATTGCCACGTTGCAACATTACATTGCTACATTGCAACCTTGCATTGCTAAATTGCAACATTGCATTGCTACATTGCAACATTGCATTATTACATTGCAACGCTGCATTGCTACATTGCAACATTGCATTGCTACATTGCAACATTGCATTGCTATATTGCATTGCATTGCTACATTGCATTCCATTGCTACATTGCATTGCATTAATAAATTGAATTACATTGCTACATTGCATTGCATTTCTACATTGCATTGCTCCATTGCATTGCTACATTGCTTTGCTACATTGCTACATTGCAGTGCTACATTGCATTGCTACATTGCTACATTGCATAGCTACATTGATACATTGTATTGCTACATTGCAACATTGCATTGTTACATTGCATTGCATTAATAAATTGAATTACATTGCTACATTGCATTGCATTTCTACATTGCATTGCTCCATTGCATTGCTACATTGCTTTGCTACGTTGCTACATTGCAGTGCTACATTGCATTGCTACATTGCTACATTGCATAGCTACATTGATACATTGTATTGCTACATTGCAACATTGCATTGCTACATTGCAACATTGCATTGCTACATTGATACATTGCATTGCTACATTGCAACATTGCATTGCTACATTGCAACATTGCAACATTGCATTGCTACATTGAAACATTGCTACATTGCTACATTGCATTGCTACATTGCAACATTGCTACATGGCATTACTGCATTGCTACATTGCAACATTGCTTCGTTGCATTGCTACATTGCTACATTGCATTGCTACATTGCAACATTGCTACATGGCATTACTGCTTTGTTACATTGCAACATTGCTACATTGAATTACATTGATACATTGCATTGCATTTCTACATTGCATTGCTACATTGCATTGCTACATTGCTACATTGCATTGCCACATTGATACATTGCATTGCTACATTGCAACATTGCATTGCTACACTGCAACATTGCAACATTGCATTGCTACATTGATACATTGCATTGCTACATTACAACATTGCATTGCTACATTGCAACATTGAAACATTGCATTGCTACATTGATACATTGCATTGCTACATTACAACATTGCATTGCTACATTGCAACATTGAAACATTGCATTGCTACATTTCTATATTGCATTGCTACCTTGCAACATTGCATTGCTACATTGCTAAATTGCACCATTGCATTGCTACATTTCTACATTGCATTCCTACATTGCAACATTGCAACATTGCATTGCTACATTGCAAAATTGTATATATTGCTACATTGCAACATTGCATTGCTACATTGCAACATTGCATTGCTACATTGTAATATCGCATTGCTACATTGCTACATTGCAATGCTACATTGCAACATTGCATTGCTACATTGCAACATCGCATTGCTACATTGCAACATTGCATTGCTACATTGCTATATTGCAACATTGCATTGCTACATTGCAAAATTGCATTGCTACATTGCAACATTGCATTGCTACATTGCAACATTGCATTGCTACATTGCAACATTGCATTGCTACATTGCAACATTGCATTGCTATATTGCAACATTGCATTGCCACGTTGCAACATTGCATTGCTACATTGCAACATTTCTTTGGTACATTGCAACATTGCATTGCTACATTGAAACATTTCATTGCCACATTGCAACATTACATTGCTACATTGCAACATTGCATTGCTACATTGCAACGTTGAATTGCTAAATTTCAACATTGCATTGCTACATTGCATTTCTACATTGCATTGCTACATTTCAGTGCTACATTGCTACATTGCATTGCGACATTGCATTGCTATATTGCTACATTGCATTGCTACATTGCTACATTGCATTGCTACATTGCTACATTGCATTGCCATATTTCCACATTGCAACATTGCATTTCTACATTGCAACATTACATTGCTACATTGCAACATTGCATTGCTACATTGCAACATTGCATTGCTACATTGCAAAATTGCATTGCTACATTGCAACATTGCATTGCTACATTGCTACATTGCTACATTGCAACATTGCATTGCTACATTGCAACATTGCATTGCTACATTGCAACATTGCATTGCTACATTGCAACATTGCAGTGCTACATTGCAACATTGCATTGCTACATTGCAACATTGCATTGCTACATTGAAACATTGCATTGCCACATTGCAACATTACATTGCTACATTGCAACCTTGCATTGCTAAATTGCAACATTGCATTGCTACATTGAAACGTTGCATTGCTAAATTTCAACATTGCATTGCTACATTGCATTTCTACATTGCATTGCTACATTGCAACATTGCATTGCTCCATGGCAACATTGCATTGCTACATTACAACATTTCTTTGCTACATTGCAACATTGCATTGCTACATTGAAACATTGCATTGCCACATTGCAACATTACATTGCTACATTGCAACCTTGCATTGCTGAATTGCAACATTGCATTGCTACATTGCAACGTTGAATTGCTACATTTCTACATTGCATTCCTACATTGCAACATTGCAACATTGCATTGCTACATTGCAAAATTGTATTGCTACATTGCAACATTGCATTGCTATATTGCAACATTGCATTGCTACATTGTAATATCGCATTGCTACATTGCTACATTGCATTGCTACATTGCAACATTGCATTGCTACATTGCAACATTGCATTGCTACATTGCAACATTGCATTGCTACATTGCAACATTGCATTGCTACATTGCAACATTGCATTGCTACATTGCATTGCATTGCTACATGGCATTGCATTGCAACATTGCAACATTGCATTGCTACATTGCTACATTGCATTGCTACATTGCTACATTGCTTTGTTACATTGCTAAATTGCATTGCTATATTGCCACATTGCAACATTGCATTTCTACATTGCAACATTACATTGTTACATTTCAACATTGCATTGCTACATTGCAATATTGCATTGCTACGTTGCAACATTGCATTGCTACATTGCAACATTGCGTTGCTACATTGCAACATTGCATTGCTACATTGCAACATTGCATTGCTACATTGCAACAGTGCATTGCTACATTGCAACATTGCATTGCTACATTGCAACATTGCATTGCTACATTGCAACATTACAACATTGCAACATTGCATTGCTGCATTGCTACATTGCAATGCTACATTGCTACATTGCATTGCTACATTGCAACATTGCATTGCTACATTGCAACATTGCATTGCTGCATTGTATTGCATTGCTACATTGCATTGCATTGCTACATGGCATTGCATTGCTACATTGCATTACTACATTACTAGATTGCATTGCTGCATTGCTGCATTGCTACCTTGCATTGCTATATTGCTACATTGCAGTGTTACATTTCTACATTTTATTGCTACATTGCTACATTCCATTGCTACATTGCTATATTGCATTGCTACATTGCTACATTGCATTGTGACATTGCTACATTACATTGCAACATTGCCACATTGCATTGCTATATTGCCACATTGCAACATTGCATTTCTACATTGCAACATTACATTGCTACATTGCAACATTGCATTGCTACATTGCAACATTGCATTGCTACATTGCTACATTGCATTGCTATATTGCTACATTGCATTGCTATATTGCTACATTGTAACATGGCATTACTACATTGCAACATTAGATTGCTACATTGCAACATTGCATTGCTACATTGCAAATTTGCATTGCTACATTGCAACATTGCATTGCTACATTGCTACATTGCATTGCTACATTGCAACATTGCATTGCTAAATTGCTACATTGCAACATTGCATTGATACATTGCAGCATTGCTACATTGCATTGATACATTGCTACATTGCATTGCTACATTGCAACATTGCTACATGGCATTGCTGCATTGCTACATTGCAACATTGCTACATTGCATTGCATTGCTACATTGAATTACATTGATAAATTGCATTGCATTTCTACATTGCATTGCTACATTGCATTGATACATTGCTACATTGCAGTGCTACATTGGATTGCTACATTGCTACATTGCATTGCCACATTGATACATTGCATTGCTACATTGCGACATTGCATTGCTACACTGCAACATTGCAACATTGCATTGCTACATTGATACATTGCATTGCTACATTGCATCATTGAAACATTGCAGTGCTACCTTGCAACATTGCATTGCTACATTGATACATTGCATTGCTACATTGATACATTGCATTGCTACAGTGCTAAATTGCACCATTGCATTGCTACATTGCTACATTACATTGCAACATTACAACATTGCAACATTGCATTGCTACATTGCTACATTGCAATGCCACAATGCAACATTGCATTGCTACATTGCAACATTGCATTTCTACATTGTATTGCATTGCTGCATTGCATTGCATTGCTACATTGCATTGCATTGCTACATGGCATTGCATTGCTACATTGCATTACTACATTACTAGATTGCATTGCTGCATTGCTGCATTGCTACCTTGCATTGCTATATTGCTACATTGCAGTGTTACATTTCTACATTTTATTGCTACATTGCTACATTCCATTGCTACATTGCTACATTGCATTGCTACATTGCTACATTGCATTGTTACATTGCTACATTGCATTGCTACATTGCTACATTGCATTGCTATATTGCCACATTGCAACATTGCATTTCTACATTGCAACATTACATTGCTACATTGCAACATTGTATTGCTACATTGTAACATTGCATTGCTACATTGCTACATTGCATTGCTATATTGCTGCATTGTAACATTGCATTACTACATTGCAACATTAGATTTCTACATTGCAACATTGCATTGCCACATTGCTACATTGCAACATTGCATTGATACATTGCAACATTGCATTGCTACATTGCAACATTGCTACATTGCATTGCTACATTGCTACATTGCATTGCTACATTGCAAGATTGCTACCTGGCAATGCTGCATTGCTATATTGCAACATTGCTACATTACATTGCATTGCTACATTGAATTGCATTGCTACATTGAATTACATTGATACATTGCATTGCATTTCTACATTGCATTGCTACATTGCATTGCTACATTGCATTGCTACATTGCTACATTGCAGTGCTACATTGCATTGCTACATTGCTACATTGCATTGCCACATTGATACATTGCATTGCTACATTGCAACATTGCATTGCTAGACTGCAACATTGCAACATTGCATTGCTACATTGATACATTGCATTGCTACATTACAACATTGCATTGCTACATTGCAACATTGAAACATTGCATTGCTACCTTGCAACATTGCATTGCTACAGTGCTGCATTGCACCATTGCATTGCTACATTGCTACATTACATTGCTACATTGCAACATTGCTACATTGCATTGCTACATTTCTACATTGCATTGCTACATTGCAACATTGCTACATTTGCATTGTGAGCATTTGCATTGTGAGCGCCATCATGGCTGCCAGTCTTAAATTAGCTCTCCGTATATATATAATCTTAATCTTATTAAACCTTAATATCCACAATAATTGGCAAAGAAACAAGTCTTTAAGGTGTAATGTCTTTTATGGGGAAGTATTGGATGTGTACGAAGACACCAAATCCTGGCATAATCGGGAGTTCGTTCATATTCATAGACTGCACTTTAAAAGGACAGCTCTCGCTTCGAACCATTGTATACCGTATCCTTTGTTAAAATTTACGAAACATGGTTCTATCTGTGTGGTTCAGCCAGCAAAACTGTTCGTCGCTGACCTGGTTATTTGCATGGATGTGGCAAGCAATCCTGGCCCTTTTAAAAATGATGCCTTTGCGAATTATGGTTCGAATATACCTTCATCGTCATGGTCGGGTGCCATTGCTGTTAGTTATTCACGTTCCGAGCTACTGCGTTTAAAGACTATTAAGTATAATTTAAAATCATCTACAGTTGTGATATTGAAGAAACTCAATCTCTTCCACTTTCGTGGAGCAAGAGGAGGAAAGATCAAGTCGCCAATGAATGCAAATTCACGTATATCAACTTTACGACCAAATTTCAATCGATTCGGCATAACGAAACGTTTCGCTGGTCAAACCCGTAATCTTGTACCTATCAAACTACATAAGCCGTGTCCATCTAAACCAAAATATATCCCGGTCTGTATGGTCATCAATGCAAGATCCCTTGTAAAAGCCGATGCTGCAGCCGCTTTGTATGCTGAACTTAACCACAATAACATCGACATATGCATTATCTCAGAAACCTGGTTAAATAACTCTGTGGCTGATTATTTAGTCTGTCCGAGTGGATATACCATCTTGAGGAAAGATAGACAATGTCGAGTTGGAGGTGGAGTTGCTATTATCTGCAGAAATGATTGGTCTATTATTCATCTTGGCGACAGTTTTGATAATCTTTTTGAATGTCTTTGGTGTCAAATACAAACACCAAATTCATTATATCATATTGGAGCTGTATATCATCCTCCTGATTCAAATCAACAAACATCATTAGACCTAGTTGATCATCTGATTAATAGTGGTGAAATAATATTGAATGCTGACCCTAATGCTAGAATTATCATTGGTGGGGACATTAATCAACTCGATGTCAAGAATCTCCTTAACCAACTTTGCCTGAAGCAATTGGTAAAGGTACCCACTAGAGGCTCCCGCATACTCGATGTCTTCATCACTAATGTGCCCTTGCTATGGTCAAAAGTCTTAGTTGGAAACTGTCTTGTGCGCTCAGATCATGCGCGAGTAATTACTTACCCCCGTGTAAGGTGTAAAGCAGTAAGAAGAACTGTCACATTTCGAGATGTACGTGATCAACATAAGATAGCTATGGCACATGCCTTTGAGAAATGTGACTGGGGAGCCATCAAAACCTGTACAGATCCATCACAACAAGTTCAACTCCTACAGAATTCACTTGTTTCACTCCTTAATGAATACTTTCCGTACAAATCAGTCAGAATGTCCAACCGAGATCCTCCTTTCATGTCACCTCTAGTTAAACTTCTTCTTAACATCCGTAAGAAAAACTTCCATAATAATAAAGAGGCTGCCAATCTACATTTTCAAGAGCGGATTAATAAACTTATTCGTATTAATCAGGCCAATGCAGTCAAGAAAGAACGACTAGAACATCCTAAAGCTAGCAAAAAATGGTGGGCAATTGTAAACACTATTACTGGGCGGAATGGTAGTATTGCTCCTATTAGTAACATTTTGGATCCTATGGATATAAATAAGTATTTTCAAGAAATCAATACTGATCTGAATTATGTTGCCCCTACTCCAGTTGACATCCCAGATGGCACACGTGTTCCAGTGTTATCAGTCTATACTGTACGGAACTTCTTACTCAACATCAAGCGTACAAGCTGTGGACCTGACGAGCTACCCTTTTGGTTTTGGCGGGATTATGCTTATGATCTGGCTCCCGTTGTTACTTCAGTTTTCAACTCTTCTCTTTACCATCAAGCAGTACCTGATTTATGGAAACTTGCCAACGTCTCTCCGATCCCAAAGGAAGCCCCTTTACTCGGCAATAATCAGCTTCGCCCTATCTCCGTTACTGATGTAATTATGAGATTATTTGAGAGAGTTGTGTGTAAGAGAACTATCTAATCTTAATACTGAAAGTATTAGTTCTGATCAATATGCGTATAAAAAGGGGATAAACTCCACCATGGCCCTTATTAATTGTCAGCACACATGGCTTCAACTGTTAGATAAGAAAGCTAGCTCGGTTAGAATTTTTTCATTTGATCTTAGTAAGGCATTCGACTCTGTCCCCCATGATATTATCTGTGATAAGTTGAAATTCTTAAACATTAATCCATACATACTTAACTGGATTATAAGTTTTCTCTCGGAGAGAAAACAGAGGGTCAAGGTTGATGGAATTCTTACTGATTTCTTACCTATTAATAAGGGCGTACCCCAAGGAACCATCCTAGGTCCCATTATCTTTTCAGTAATGGTAAATGACATTCAGGCCCTTTACCCAGTTCAAAACACCTTAATTAAATATGCTGATGACCTGACCCTAATTGTTCCATTTAGAGATGATTGTATTGACAGCTCTATTGAGGAGGTATCTAACATCAAGGCTTGGGCGGGGATAAATCGGATGGTTCTTAATTTGGGAAAAACCTGGGAAATGGTCATTCATGGTAATGTTCAAAAGCCCCTCCCGGACCCTATTGAAGATATTAAACGTAGAGATTTTCTCAAATTGTTAGGGATAACCTTTCAGGATAACCCAAATAACTGGGATAAGCACTTTAAATTTTTGATCACTAAAGCAAGTAGTAGACTCCATATATTACGGGTGTGTAAACACTATGGTTATACCAAGGAAGACCTAAATCTGCTTTTTAACAGTCTGGTTCTGTCCATTTTCTATTTCGGAGTTGAAGTCTGGGGTAGTGCTTATGACTCGAAGTATTTGAGCCAGATTGATAGCTTTCTTCGCCGAGCTTATAGATTTGGTTATATCTCTGACCTTATTACTATAAAAGAAATGATAGATGATAGAGACCGTAAGATGTGGAAAATGATTACAGCAAACCCATGTAACCCACTGAATGACTTATTGCCATGCAAGAGAACTCGTATACTGAGAGAACGAGGCCATGACTATATACTTCCTAAAGTAAGAACTGATCGCTTTAAACGAACGTTTATTAATAGATGCCTCTTCAACTTTATTTAATATAATATTAATTATTCTTGTTTATACATATACATCTATATATATAAATATTTATATATATTAACTTACTTATTTATGTAAAACTATCACGTTTGTTGATGATTTCCTTGTTGATTGAGGATTAATAAAGACTACTACTACTACTACTACATTGCATTGCTACATTGCTACATTCATTGCATTGCTACATTGGAAGATTGCACTTCTACATTGCAACATTGCATTGCTACATTGCAACATTGCATTGCTACATTGCTATATTGCAACATTGTATTGCTACATTGCAAAATTGCATTGCTACATTGCAACATTGCATTGCTACATTGCAACATTGCATTGCTACATTGCAACATTGCATTGCTACATTGCAACATTGCATTGCTACATTGCAACATTGCATTGCTACATTGCAACATCGCATTGCTACATTGCAACATTGCATTGCTACATTGCTATATTGCAACATTGCATTGCTACATTGCAAAATTGCATTGCTACATTGCAACATTGCATTGCTACATTGCAACATTGCATTGCTACATTGCAACATTGCATTGCTACATTGCAACATTGCATTGCTACATTGCAACATTGCATTGCTGCATTGCAACATTGCATTGCTACATTGCAACATTGCATTGTTACATTGCAACATTGCATTGCTACATTGCAACATTGCATTGCTACATTGCAACATTGCATTGCTACATTGCAACATTGCATTGCTACATTGCAACATTGCATTGCTACATTGCAACATTGCATTACTACATTGCATTGCTACATTGCAACATTGCATTGCTACATTGCAACATTGCATTGCTGCATTGCAACATTGCATTGCTACATTGCAACATTGCATTGCTACATTGCAACATTGCATTGCTACATTGCAACATTGCATTGCTACATTGCAACATTGCATTGCCACATTGCAACATTACATTGCTACATTGCAACCTTTCATTGCTAAATTGCAACATTGCATTGCTACATTGCAACATTGCATTGCTACATTGCAACATTGCATTGCTACATTGCAACATTGCATTGCTACATTGATACATTGCATTGCTACATTACAACATTGCATTGCTACATTACAACATTGCATTGCTACATTGCAACATTGAAACATTGCATTGCTACCTTGCAACATTGCATTTCTACAGTGCTAAATTGCTCCATTGCATTGCTACATTGCTACATTACATTGCTACATTGCAACATTGCTACATTGCATTGCTACATTTCTACATTGCATTGCTACATTGCAACATTGCTACATTGCATTGCTACATTGCTACATTCATTGCATTGCTACATTGCAACATTGCACTTCTACATTGCAACATTGCATTGCTACATTGCAACATTGCATTGCTACATTGCTATATTGCAACATTGCATTGCTACATTGCAAAATTGCATTGCTACATTGCAACATAGCATTGCTACATTGCAACATTGCATTGCTACATTGCAACATTGCATTGCTACATTGCAACATTGCATTGCTACATTGCTACATTGCATTGCTACATTGCAACATCGCATTGCTTCATTGAAACATTGCATTGCTACATTGCTATATTGCAACATTGCATTGCTACATTGCAAAATTGCATTGCTACATTGCAACATTGCATTGCTACATTGCAACATTGCATTGCTACATTGCAACATTGCATTGCTACATTGCAACATTGCATTGCTACATTGCAACATTGCATTGCTACATTGCAACATTGCATTGCTAAATTGCAACATTGCATTGTTACATGCAACATTGCATTGCTACATTGCAACATTGCATTGCTACATTGCAACATTGCATTGTTACATTGCAACATTGCATTGCTACATTGCAACATTGCATTGCTACGTTGCAACATTGCATTGCTACATTGCATTGCTACATTGCAACATTGCATTGCTTCATTGCAACATTGCATTGCTGCATTGCAACATTGCATTGCTCCATTGCAACATTGCATTGCTACGTTGCAACATTGCATTGCTACATTGCAACATTGCATTGCTATATTGCAACATTGCATTGCCACATTGCAACATTACATTGCTACATTGCGACATTGCATTGCTAAATTGCAACATTGCATTGCTACATTGCAACGTTGCATTGCTAAATTTCAACATTGCATTGCTACATTGCATTCCATTGCTACATTGCATTGCATTGCTACATTGAATTACATTGCTACATTGCATTGCATTGCTACATTGCATTTCTACATTGCATTTCTACATTTCAGTGCTACATTGCTACATTGCATTGCTACATTGCATTGCTATATTGCTACATTGCAACATTTCATTGCTACATTGCAACATTGCATTGCTACATTGCAACATTGCATTGCTACATTGCAACATTGCATTGCTACATTGCAACATTGCATTGCTACATTGCAACATTGCATTGCTACATTGCAACATTGCATTGCTACATTGCAACATTGCATTGCTACATTGCAACATTGCATTGCTACATTGCAACATTGCATTGCTACATTGCAACATTGCATTGCTACATTGCAATGCATTGCTACATTGCAACATTGCATTGCTACAATGCAACATTACTACATTGCATCATTGCATCATTGCAACATTGCAACATTGCATTGCTACATTGCAACATCGCATTGCTACATTGCAACATTGCATTGCTACATTGCATCATTGCTACATTGCATCATTGAAACATTGCATTGCTACCTTGCAACATTGCATTGCTACATTGATACATTGCATTGCTACAGTGCTAAATTGCACCATTGCATTGCTACATTGCTACATTACATTGCAACATTACAACATTGCAACATTGCATTGCTACATTGCTACATTGCAATGCTACAATGGAACATTGCATTGCTACATTGCAACATTGCATTTCTACATTGTATTGCATTGCTGCATTGCATTGCATTGCTACATTGCATGCATTGCTACATGGCATTGCATTTCTACATTGCATTACTACATTACTAGATTGCATTGCTGCATTGCTGCATTGCTACCTTGCATTGCTATATTGCTACATTGCAGTGTTACATTTCTACATTTTATTGCTACATTGCTACATTCCATTGCTACATTGCTACATTGCATTGCTACATTGCTACATTGCATTGTTACATTGCTACATTGCATTGCAACATAGCTACATTGCATTGCTATATTGCCACATTGCAACATTGCATTTCTACATTGCAACATTACATTGCTACATTGCAACATTGCATTGCTACATTGTAACATTGCATTGCTACATTGCTACATTGCATTGCTATATTGCTGCATTGTAACATTGCATTACTACATTGCAACATTAGATTGCTACATTGCAACATTGCATTGCCACATTGCTACATTGCAACATTGCATTGATACATTGCAACATTGCATTGCTACATTGCAACATTGCTACATTGCATTGCTACATTGCTACATTGCATTGCTACATTGCAACATTGCTACATGGCATTGCTGCATTGCTATATTGCAACATTGCTACATTGCATTGCATTGCTACATTGAATTACATTGATACATTGCATTGCATTACTACATTGCATTGCTACATTGCATTGCTACATTGCATTGCTACATTGCTACATTGCAGTGCTACATTGCATTGCTACATTGCTACATTGCATTGCCACATTGATACATTGCATTGCTACATTGCAACATTGCATTGCTAGACTGCTACATTGCAACATTGCATTGCTAGACTGCAACATTGCAACATTGCATTGCTACATTGATACATTGCATTGCTACATTACAACATTGCATTGCTACATTGCAACATTGAAACATTGCATTGCTACCTTGCAACATTGCATTGCTACAGTGCTAAATTGCACCATTGCATTGCTACATTGCTACATTACATTGCTACATTGCAACATTGCTACATTTCTACATTGCATTGCTACATTGCAACATTGCTACATTGCATTGCTACATTGCTACATTCATTGCATTGCTACATTGCAACATTGCATTGCTACATTGCAACATTGCATTGCTACATTGCTATATTGCAACATTGCATTGCTACATTGCAACATTGCATTGCTACATTGCAACATTGCATTGCTACATTGCAACATTGCATTGCTACATTGCAACATTGCTACATGGCATTGCTGCATTGCTATATTGCAACATTGCTACATTGCATTGCATTGCTACATTGAATTACATTGCTACATTGCATTGCATTACTACATTGCATTGCTACATTGCATTGCTACATTGCATTGCTACATTGCTACATTGCAGTGCTACATTGCATTGCTACATTGCTACATTGCATTGCTACATTGCATACATTGCATTGCTACATTGCAACATTGCATTGCTAGACTGCTACATTGCAACATTGCATTGCTAGACTGCAACATTGCAACATTGCATTGCTACATTGATACATTGCATTGCTACATTACAACATTGCATTGCTACATTGCAACATTGAAACATTGCATTGCTACCTTGCAACATTGCATTGCTACAGTGCTAAATTGCACCATTGCATTGCTACATTGCTACATTACATTGCTACATTGCAACATTGCTACATTGCATTGCTACATTTCTACATTGCATTGCTACATTGCAACATTGCTACATTGCATTGCTACATTGCTACATTCATTGCATTGCTACATTGCAACATTGCATTGCTACATTGCAACATTGCATTGCTACATTGCTATATTGCAACATTGCATTGCTACATTGCAAAATTGCATTGCTACATTGCAACATAGCATTGCTACATTGCAACATTGCATTGCTACATTGCAACATTGCATTGCTACATTGCTAAATTGCATTGCTACATTGCAACATTGCATTGCTACATTGCAACATTGCATTGCTACATTGCTATATTGCAACATTGCATTGCTACATTGCAACATTGCATTGCTACATTGCAACATTGCATTGCTACATTGCAACATTGCATTGCTACATTGCAACATTGCATTGCTACATTGCAACATTGCATTGCTACATTGCAACATTGCATTGCTACATTGCAACATTGCATTGCTACATTGCAACATTGCATTGCTACATTGCAACATTGCATTGTTACATTGCAACATTGCATTGCTACATTGCAACATTGCATTGCTACATTGCAACATTGCATTGCTACATTGCAACATTGCATTGCTACATTGCAACATTGCATTGCTACATTGCAACATTGCATTGCTACATTGCAACATTGCATTGCTACATTACATTGCTACATTGCAACATTGCATTGCTGCATTGCAACATTGCATTGCTATATGGCAACATTGCATTGCTAAGTTGCAACATTGCATTGCTACATTGCAACATTGCATTGCTACATTGCAACATCGCATTGCTACATTGCAACATTACATTGCTACATTGCAACCTTTCATTGCTAGACTGCTACATTGCAACATTGCATTGCTAGACTGCAACATTGCAACATTGCATTGCTACATTGATACATTGCATTGCTACATTACAACATTGCATTGCTGCATTGCAACATTGAAACATTGCATTGCTAGCTTGCAACATTGCATTGCTACAGTGCTAAATTGCACCATTGCATTGCTACATTGCTACATTACATTGCTACATTGCAACATTGCTACATTGCATTGCTACATTTCAACATTGCATTGCTACATTGCAACATTGCTACATTGCATTGCTACATTGCTACATTCATTGCATTGCTACATTGCAACATTGCATTGCTACATTGCAACATTGCATTGCTACATTGCTATATTGCAACATTGCATTGCTACATTGCAACATTGCATTGCTACATTGCAACATTGCATTGCTACATTGCAACATTGCATTGCTACATTGCAACATTGCATTGCTACATTGCTAAATTGCATTGCTACATTGCAACATTGCATTGCTACATTGCAACATTGCATTGCTACATTGCAACATTGCATTGCTACATTGCTACATTGCAACATTGCATTGCTACATTGCAACATTGCATTGCTACATTGCAACATTGCATTGCTACATTGCAACATTGCATTGCTACATTGCAACATTGCATTGCTACATTGCAACATTGCATTGCTACATTGCAACATTGCATTGCTACATTGCAACATTGCATTGCTACATTGCAACATTGCATTGCTACATTGCAACATTGCATTGCTACATTGCAACATTGCATTGTTACATGCAACATTGCATTGCTACATTGCAACATTGCATTGCTACATTGCAACATTGCATTGCTACATTGCAACATTGCATTGTTACATTGCAACATTGCATTGCTACATTGCAACATTGCATTGCTACATTGCAACATTGCATTGCTACATTACATTGCTACATTGCAACATTGCATTGCTGCATTGCAACATTGCATTGCTACATTGCAACATTGCATTGCTACATTGCAACATTGCATTGCTACATTGCAACATTGCATTGCTACATTGCAACATTGCATTGCTACATTGCAACCTTTCATTGCTACATTGCAACATTGCATTGCTACATTGCAACATTGCATTGCTACATTGCAACATTGCATTGCTACATTGCAACATTGCATTGCTACATTGCAACATTGCATTGCTACGTTGCAACATTGCATTGCTACATTGCAACATTGCATTGCTACATTGCAACATTGCATTGCTACATTGCAACATTGCATTGCAACATTGAAACATTGCATTGCTAGCTTGCAACATTGCATTGCTACAGTGCTAAATTGCACCATTGCATTGCTACATTGCTACATTACACTGCTACATTGCAACATTGCTACATTGCATTGCTACATTTCTACATTGCATTGCTACATTGCAACATTGCTACATTGCATTGCTACATTGCTACATTCATTGCATTGCTACATTGCAACATTGCACTTCTACATTGCAACATTGCATTGCTACATTGCTATGTTGCAACATTGTATTGCTAACATTGCAAAATTGCATTGCTACATTGCAACATTGCATTGCTACATTGCAACATTGCATTGCTACATTGCAACATTGCATTGCTACATTGCAACATTGCATTGCTACATTGCAACATTGCATTGCTACATTGCAACATTGCATTGCTACATTGCAACATTGCATTGCTACATTGCTATATTGCAACATTGCATTGCTACATTGCAAAATTGCATTGCTACATTGCAACATTGCATTGCTACATTGCAACATTGCATTGCTACATTGCAACATTGCATTGCTACATTGCAACATTGCATTGCTACATTGCAACATTGCATTGCTACATTGCAACATTGCATTGCTACATTGCAACATTGCATTGCTACATTGCAACATTGCATTGTTACATGCAACATTGCATTGCTACATTGCAACATTGCATTGCTACATTGCAACATTGCATTGCTACATTGCAACATTGCATTGTTACATTGCAACATTGCATTGCTACGTTGCAACATTGCATTGCTACGTTGCAACATTGCATTACTACATTACATTGCTTCATTGCAACATTGCATTGCTGCATTGCAACATTGCATTGCTACATGGCAACATTGCATTGCTACGTTGCAACATTGCATTGCTACATTGCAACATTGCATTGCTACATTGCAACATTGCATTGCTACATTGCAACATTGCATTGCTACATTGCAACATTGCATTGCTACATTGCAACATTGCATTGCTACATTGCAACATTGCATTGCTACATTGCAACATTGCATTGCTACATTGCAACATTGCATTGCTACATTGCAACATTGCATTGCTACATTGCATTGCTACATTGCAACATTGCATTGCTACATTGCAACATTGCATTGCTACATTGCAACATTGCATTGCTACATTGCAACATTGCATTGCTACATTGCAACATTGCATTGCTACATTGCAACATTGCATTGCTACATTGCAACATTGCATTGCTACATTGCAACATTGCATTGCTACATTGCAACATTGCATTGCTACATTGCAACATTGCATTGCTACATTGCAACATTGCATTGCTACATTGCAACATTGCATTGCTACATTGCAACATTGCATTGCTACATTGCAACATTGCATTGCTACATTGCAACATTGCATTGCTACATTGCAACATTGCATTGCTACATTGAAACATTGCATTGCTACATTGCAACATTGCATTGCTACATTGCTAAATTGCAACATTGCATTGCTACATTGCTACATTGCATTGCTACATTGCAACATTGCTACATTGCATTGCTACATTTCTACATTGCATTGCTACATTGCAACATTGCTACATTGCATTGCTACATTGCTACATTCATTGCATTGCTACATTGCAACATTGCACTTCTACATTGCAACATTGCATTGCTACATTGCTATGTTGCAACATTGTATTGCTACATTGCAAAATTGCATTGCTACATTGCAACATTGCATTGCTACATTGCAACATTGCATTGCTACATTGCAACATTGCATTGCTACATTGCAACATTGCATTGCTACATTGCAACATTGCATTGCTACATTGCAACATTGCATTGCTACATTGCAACATTGCATTGCAACATTGCTATATTGCAACATTGCATTGCTACATTGCAACATTGCATTGCTACATTGCAACATTGCATTGCTACATTGCAACATTGCATTGCTACATTGCAACATTGCATTGCTACATTGCAACATTGCATTGCTACATTGCAACATTGCATTGCTACATTGCAACATTGCATTGCTACATTGCAACATTGCATTGCTACATTGCAACATTGCATTGCTACATTGCAACATTGCATTGCTGCATTGCAACATTACATTGCTACATTGCAACATTGCATTGCTACATTGCAACATTGCATTGCTACATTGCAGCATTGCATTGCTACATTGCAACATTGCATTGCTACATTGCAATGTACATTACATTGCTACATTACATTGCTACATTGCATTGTTACATTGCATTGCTACATTGCAACATTTCATTGCTACATTGCAACATTGCATTGCTACATTGCAACATTGCATTGCTACATTGCAACATTGCATTGCTACATTGCAACATTGCATTGCTACATTGCAACATTGCATTGCTACATTGCAACATTGCATTGCTACATTGCAACATTGCATTGCTACATTGCAACATTGCATTGCTACATTGCAACATTGCATTGCTACATTGCAACATTGCATTGCTACATTGCAACATTGCATTGCTACATTGCAACATTGCATTGCTACATTGCAACATTGCATTGCTACATTGCAACATTGCATTGCTACATTGAAACATTGCATTGCTACATTGCAACATTGCATTGCTACATTGCTAAATTGCTACATTGCATTGCTACATTGCTACATTGCATTGCTACATTGCAACATTGCTACATTGCATTGCTACATTGCTACATTGCATTGCTACATTGCAACATTGCTACATTGCATTGCTACATTGCTACATTCATTGCATTGCTACATTGCAACATTGCATTGCTACATTGCAACATTGCATTGCTACATTGCTATATTGCAACATTGCATTGCTACATTGCAACATTGCATTGCTACATTGCAACATTGCATTGCTACATTGCAACATTGCATTGCTACATTGCAACATTGCATTGCTACATTGCAACATTGCATTGCTACATTGCAACATTGCATTGCTACATTGCAACATTGCATTGCTACATTGCAACATTGCATTGCTACATTGCAACATTGCATTGCTACATTGCATTGCTACATTGCAACATTGCATTGCTACATTGCAACATTGCATTGCTACATTGCAACATTGCATTGCTACATTGCAACATTGCATTGCTACATTGCTAAATTGCACCATTGCATTGCTACATTGCTACATTGCATTGCTACATTGCAACATTGCTACATTGCATTGCTACATTGCAACATTGCATTGCTACATTGCAACATTGCTACATTGCATTGCTACATTGCTACATTCATTGCATTGCTACATTGCAACATTGCACTTCTACATTGCAACATTGCATTGCTACATTGCTATGTTGCAACATTGTATTGCTACATTGCAACATTGCATTGCTACATTGCAACATTGCATTGCTACATTGCAACATTGCATTGCTACATTGCAACATTGCATTGCTACATTGCTAAATTGCATTGCTACATTGCAACATTGCATTGCTACATTGCAACATTGCATTGCTACATTGCAACATTGCATTGCTACATTGCTATATTGCAACATTGCATTGCTACATTGCAACATTGCATTGCTACATTGCAACATTGCATTGCTACATTGCAACATTGCATTGCTACATTGCAACATTGCATTGCTACATTGCAACATTGCATTGCTACATTGCAACATTGCATTGCTACATTGCAACATTGCATTGTTACATGCAACATTGCATTGCTACATTGCAACATTGCATTGCTACATTGCAACATTGCATTGCTACATTGCAACATTGCATTGCTACATTGCAACATTGCATTGCTACATTGCAACATTGCATTGCTACATTGCAACATTGCATTGCTACATTGCAACATTGCATTGCTACATTGCAACATTGCATTGCTACATTGAAACATTGCATTGCTACATTGCAACATTGCATTGCTACATTGCTACATTGCAACATTGCATTGCTACATTGCTACATTGCATTGCTACATTGCAACATTGCTACATTGCATTGCTACATTGCTACATTGCATTGCTACATTGCAACATTGCTACATTGCATTGCTACATTGCTACATTCATTGCATTGCTACATTGCAACATTGCACTTCTACATTGCTACATTGCAAAATTGCATTGCTACATTGCAACATTGCATTGCTACATTGCAACATTGCATTGCTACATTGCAACATTGCATTGCTACATTGCAACATTGCATTGCTACATTGCAACATTGCATTGCTACATTGCTACATTGCATTGCTACATTGCAACATTGCATTGCTACATTGCAACATTGCATTGCTACATTGCAACATTGCATTGCTACATTGCTACATTGCAACATTGCATTGCTACATTGCAACATTGCATTGCTACATTGCAACATTGCATTGCTACATTGCAACATTGCATTGCTACATTGCAACATTGCATTGCTACATTGCAACATTGCATTGCTACATTGCAACATTGCATTGCTACATTGCAACATTGCATTGCTACATTGCAACATTGCATTGCTACATTGCAACATTGCATTGCTACATTGCAACATTGCATTGCTACATTGCAACATTGCATTGCTACATTGCAACATTTCATTGCTACATTGCAACATTGCATTGCTACATTGCAACATTGCATTGCTACATTGCAACATTGCATTGCTACATTGCAACATTGCATTGCTACATTACATTGCTACATTGCAACATTGCATTGCTACATTGCAACATTGCATTGCTACATTGCAACATTGCATTGCTACATTGCAACATTGCATTGCTACATTGCAACATTGCATTGCTACATTGCAACATTGCATTGCTACATTGCAACATTGCATTGCTACATTGCAACATTGCATTGCTACATTGCAACATTGCATTGCTACATTGCAACATTGCATTGCTACATTGCAACATTGCATTGCTACATTGCAACATTGCATTGCTACATTGCAACATTGCATTGCTACATTGCAACATTGCATTGCTACATTGCAACATTGCATTGCTACATTGCAACATTGCATTGCTACATTGCAACATTGCATTGCTACATTGCAACATTGCATTGCTACATTGCAACATTGCATTGCTACATTGCTACATTGCAACATTGCATTGCTACATTGCAACATTGCATTGCTACATTGCAACATTGCATTGCTACATTGCAACATTGCATTGCTACATTGCAACATTGCATTGCTACATTGCAACATTGCATTGCTACATTGCAACATTGCATTGCTACATTGCAACATTGCATTGCTACATTGCATTGCTACATTGCAACATTGCATTGCTACATTGCAACATTGCATTGCTACATTGCATTGCTACATTGCAACATTGCATTGCTACATTGCAACATTGCATTGCTACATTGCAACATTGCATTGCTACATTGCAACATTGCATTGCTACATTGCAACATTGCATTGCTACATTGCATTGCTACATTGCAACATTGCATTGCTACATTGCAACATTGCATTGCTACATTGCAACATTGCATTGCTACATTGCAACATTGCATTGTTACATTGCAACATTGCATTGCTACATTGCAACATTGCATTGCTACATTGCAACATTGCATTGCAACATTGCATTGCTACATTGCAACATTGCATTGCTACATTGCAACATTGCATTGCTACATTGCAACATTGCATTGCTACATTGCAACATTGCATTGCTACATTGCAACATTGCATTGCTACATTGCATTGCATTGCTACATTGCATTGCATTGCTACATTGAATTGCATTGCTACATTGCATTGCATTGCTACATTGCAACATTGCATTGCTACATTGCAACATTGCATTGCTACATTGCAACATTGCATTGCTACATTGCAACATTGCATTGCTACATTGCAACATTGCATTGCTACATTGCAACATTGCATTGCTACATTGCAACATTGCATTGCTACATTGCAACATTGCATTGCTACATTGCAACATTGCATTGCTACATTGCAACATTGCATTGCTACATTGCAACATTGCATTGCTACATTGCAACATTGCATTGCTACATTGCAACATTGCATTGCTACATTGCAACATTGCATTGCTACATTACATTGCTACATTGCAACATTGCATTGCTACATTGCAACATTGCATTGCTACATTGCAACATTGCATTGCTACATTGCAACATTGCATTGCTACATTGCAACATTGCATTGCTACATTGCAACATTGCATTGCTACATTGCAACATTGCATTGCTACATTGCAACATTGCATTGCTACATTGCAACATTGCATTGCTACATTGCAACATTGCATTGCTACATTGCAACATTGCATTGCTACATTGCAACATTGCATTGCTACATTGCAACATTGCATTGCTACATTGCAACATTGCATTGCTACATTGCAACATTGCATTGCTACATTGCAACATTGCATTGCTATTGCAACATTGCATTGCTAACATTGCAATTGCTACATGCATTGCAACATTGCATTGCTACATTGCAACATTGCATTGCATTGCAACATTGCATTGCTACATTGCAACATTGCATTGCTACATTGCTACATTGCATTGCTACATTGCAACATTGCTACATTGCTACATTGCTACATTGCATTGCATTGTACATTGCATTGCTACATTGCAACATTGCATTGCTACATTGCATTGCTACATTGCAACATTGCATTGCTACATTGCAACATTGCATTGCTACATTGCAACATTGCATTGCTACATTGCACATTGCTACATTGCAACATTTTGCAACATTGCATTGCTACATTGCAACATTGCATTGCTACATTGCAACATTGCATTGCTACATTGCAACATTGCATTGCTACATTGCAACATTGCATTGCTACATTGCATTTGCTACATTGCAACATTGCATTGCTACATTGCAACATTGCATTGCTACATTGCATTGCTACATTGCTACATTGCAACATTGCATTGCTACATTGCAACATTGACATTGCATTGCTACATTGCAACATTTGCACATTGCATTGCTACATTGCAACATTGCATTGCTACATTGCAACATTGCCATTGCTACATTGCAACATTGCATTGCATTGCATTGCATTGCTACTACATTGCAACATTGCATTGCATTGCATTGCTACATTGCATTGCATTTGACATTGCTACATTGCAACCATTGCATTGCTACATTGCAACATTGCATTGCTACATTGCAACATTGCATTGCTACATTGCATTGCTACATTGCTACAATTGCATTGCTTCATTGCATTGCATTGCATTGCTACATTGCTTGCAACATTGCATTGCTACATTGCTACATTGCAACATTGCATTGCTACATTGCAACATTGCATTGCTACATTGCAACATTGCATTGCTACATTGCAACATTGCATTGCTACATTGCAACATTGCATTGCTACATTGCAACATTGCATTGCTACATTGCAACATTGCATTGCTACATTGCAACATTGCATTGCTACATGCAACATTGCATTGCTACATTGCAACATTGCATTGCTACATTGCAACATTGCATTGCTACATTGCAACATTGCATTGCTACATTGCAACATTGCATTGCTACATTGCAACATTGCATTGCTACATTGCAACATTGCATTGCTACATTGCATTGCTTCATTGCTACATTGCAACATTGCATTGCTACATTGCAACATTGCATTGCTACATTGCAACATTGCATTGCTACATTGCAACATTGCATTGCTACATTGCAACATTGCATTGCTACATTGCAACATTGCATTGCTACATTGCAACATTGCATTGCTACATTGCAACATTGCATTGCTACATTGCAACATTGCATTGCTACATTGCAACATTGCATTGCTACATTGCAACATTGCATTGCTACATTGCAACATTGCATTGCTACATTGCAACATTGCATTGCTACATTGCAACATTGCATTGCTACATTGCAACATTGCATTGCTACATTGCTACATTGCAACATTGCATTGCTACATTGCAACATTGCATTGCTACATTGCAACATTGCATTGCTACATTGCAACATTGCATTGCTACATTGCAACATTGCATTGCTACATTGCAACATTGCATTGCTACATTGCAACATTGCATTGCTACATTGCAACATTGCATTGCTACATTGCAACATTGCATTGCTACATTGCAACATTGCATTGCTACATTGCAACATTGCATTGCTACATTGCAACATTGCATTGCTACATTGCAACATTGCATTGCTACATTGCAACATTGCATTGCTACATTGCAACATTGCATTGCTACATTGCAACATTGCATTGCTACATTGCAACATTGCATTGCTACATTACATTGCTACATTGCAACATTGCATTGCTACATTGCAACATTGCATTGCTACATTGCAACATTGCATTGCTACATTGCAACATTGCATTGCTACATTGCAACATTGCATTGCTACATTGCATTGCTACATTGCAACATTGCATTGCTACATTGCAACATTGCATTGCTACATTGCAACATTGCATTGCTACATTGCAACATTGCATTGCTACATTGCAACATTGCATTGCTACATTGCAACATTGCATTGCTACATTGCAACATTGCATTGCTACATTGCAACATTGCATTGCTACATTGCAACATTGCATTGCTACATTGCAACATTGCATTGCTACATTGCAACATTGCATTGCTACATTGCAACATTGCATTGCTACATTGCTACATTGCATTGCTACATTGCAACATTGCATTGCTACATTGCAACATTGAAACATTGCATTGCTACATTGCAACATTGCATTGCTACATTGCAACATTGCAACATTGCAACATTGCATTGATACATTGCAACATTGCTACATTGCATTGCTACATTTCTACATTGCATTGCTACATTGCAACATTGCTACATTGCATTGCTACATTGCTACATTCATTGCATTGCTACATTGCTACATTCATTGCATTGCTACATTGCTACATTCATTGCATTGCTACATTGCAACATTGCACTTCTACATTGCAACATTGCATTGCTACATTGCAACATTGCATTGCTACATTGCTATATTGCAACATTGCATTGCTACATTGCAAAATTGCATTGCTACATTGCAACATTGCATTGCTACATTGCAACATTGCATTGCTACATTGCAACATTGCATTGCTACATTGCTACATTGCATTGCTACATTGCAACATTGCATTGCTACATTGCAACATTGCATTGCTACATTGCAACATTGCATTGCTACATTGCAACATTGCATTGCTACATTGCAACATTGCATTGCTACATTGCAACATTGCATTGCTACATTGCAACATTGCATTGCTACATTGCAACATTGCATTGCTACATTGCAACATTGCATTGCTACATTGCAACATTGCATTGCTACATTGCAACATTGCATTGCTACATTGCAACATTGCATTGCTACATTGCAACATTGCATTGTTACATTGCAACATTGCATTGCTACATTGCAACATTGCATTGCTACATTGCCACATTGCATTGCTACATTGCAACATTGCAACATTGTATTGCTACATTGAAACATTGAATTGCTACATTGCAACATTTCATTGCTCCATTGCATTGCTACATTGCAACATTGCATTGCTACATTGCATTGCTACATTGCTACATTGCATTGCTACATTGCTACATTGCATTGCTACATTGCAACATTGCTACATTGCATTGCTACATTGCATTGCATTGCTACATTGCAACATTGCATTGCTACATTGCAACATTGCATTGCTACATTGCAACATTGCATTGCTACATTGCTACATTGCAACATTGCATTGCTACATTGCAACATTGCATTGCTACATTGCAACATTGCATTGCTACATTGCAACATTGCATTGCTACATTGCAACATTGCATTGCTACATTGCTACATTGCATTGCTACATTGCAACATTGCATTGCTACATTGCAACATTGCATTGCTACATTGCAACATTGCATTGCTACATTGCAACATTGCATTGCTACATTGCAACATTGCATTGCTACATTGCAACATTGCATTGCTACATTGCAACATTGCATTGCTACATTGCAACATTGCATTGCTACATTGCAACATTGCATTGCTACATTGCAACATTGCATTGCTACATTGCAATGCATTGCATTGCTACATTGCAACATTGCATTGCTACATTGCGACATTGCAACATTGCATTGCTACATTGATACATTGCATTGCTAAATTGCAACATTGCAACATTGCATTTGCTGCATTGCAATATTGCAAAATTGCATTGCTACATTGCAACATTGCATTGCTTCATTGCTACAGTGCACCATTGCATTGCTACATTGCTACATTGCATTGCTACATTGCAACATTGCTACATTGCATTGCTACATTGCAACATTGCATTGCTACATTGCAACATTGCTACATTGCATTGCTACATTGCATTGCTACATTGCAACATTGCATTGCTACATTGCAACATTGCATTGCTACATTGCTACATTGCAACATTGCATTGCTACATTGCAACATTGCATTGCTACATTGCAACATTGCATTGCTACATTGCAACATTGCATTGCTACATTGCAACATTGCATTGCTACATTGCTACATTGCATTGCTACATTGCAACATTGCATTGCTACATTGCAACATTGCATTGCTACATTGCAACATTGCATTGCTACATTGCTACATTGCAACATTGCATTGCTACATTGCAACATTGCATTGCTACATTGCAACATTGCATTGCTACATTGCAACATTGCATTGCTACATTGCAACATTGCATTGCTACATTGCAACATTGCATTGCTACATTGCAACATTGCATTGCTACATTGCATTGCATTGCTACATTGCAACATTGCATTGCATTGCTACATTGCAACATTGCATTGCTACATTGCAACATTGCATTGCTACATTGCAACATTGCATTGCTACATTGCAACATTGCATTGCTACATTGCAACATTGCATTGCTACATTGCAACATTGCATTGCTACATTGCAACATTGCATTGCTACATTGCAACATTGCATTGCTACATTGCATTGCTACATTGCAACATTGCATTGCTACATTGCAACATTGCATTGCTACATTGCAACATTGCATTGCTACATTGCAACATTGCATTGCTACATTGCAACATTGCATTGCTACATTGCGACATTGCATTGCTACATTGCAACATTGCATTGCTACATTGCAACATTGCATTGCTACATTGCAACATTGCATTGCTACATTGCAACATTGCATTGCTACATTGCAACATTGCATTGCTACATTGCAACATTGCATTGCTACATTGCAACATTGCATTGCTACATTGCAACATTGCATTGCTACATTGCAACATTGCATTGCTACATTGCAACATTGCATTGCTACATTGCAACATTGCATTGCTACATTGCAACATTGCATTGCTACATTGCTACATTGCAACATTGCATTGCTACATTGCTACATTGCATTGCTACATTGCAACATTGCTACATTGCATTGCTACATTGCAACATTGCATTGCTACATTGCAACATTGCTACATTGCATTGCTACATTGCATTGCTACATTGCTACATTGCATTGCTACATTGCAACATTGCATTGCTACATTGCTATGTTGCAACATTGCATTGCTACATTGCAACATTGCATTGCTACATTGCAACATTGCATTGCTACATTGCAACATTGCATTGCTACATTGCAACATTGCATTGCTACATTGCAACATTGCATTGCTACATTGCAACATTGCATTGCTACATTGCAACATTGCATTGCTACATTGCAACATTGCATTGCTACATTGCTACATTGCAACATTGCATTGCTACATTGCAACATTGCATTACTACATTACAACATTGCTTTGCTACATTACAACATTGCAATGCTACATTACAACATTGCATTGCTACATTGCAACATTGCATTGCTACATTGCAACATTGCATTGCTACATTGCAACATTGCATTGCTACATTGCAACATTGCATTGCTACATTGCAACATTGCATTGCTACATTGCAACATTGCATTGCTACATTGCAACATTGCATTGCTACATTGCAACATTGCATTGCTACATTGCAACATTGCATTGCTACATTGCAACATTGCATTGCTACATTGCAACATTGCATTGCTACATTGCAACATTGCATTGCTACATTACATTGCTACATTGCAACATTGCATTGCTACATTGCAACATTGCATTGCTACATTGCAACATTGCATTGCTACATTGCATTGCTACATTGCAACATTGCATTGCTACATTGCAACATTGCATAGCTACATTGCAACATTGCATTGCTACATTGCAACATTGCATTGCTACATTGCAACATTGCATTGCTACATTGCAACATTGCATTGCTACATTGCAACATTGCATTGCTACATTGCAACATTGCATTGCTACATTGCAACATTGCATTGCTACATTGCAACATTGCATTGCTACATTGCAACATTGCATTGCTACATTGCAACATTGCATTGCTACATTGCAACATTGCATTGCTACATTGCAACATTGCATTGCTACATTGCTACATTGCAACATTGCATTGCTACATTGCAACATTGCATTGCTACATTGCAACATTGCTACATTGCATTGCTACATTGCTACATTGCATTGCTACATTGCAACATTGCTACATTGCATTGCTACATTGCTACATTGCATTGCTACATTGCAACATTGCATTGCTACATTGCAACATTGCATTGCTACATTGCTATGTTGCAACATTGCATTGCTACATTGCAACATTGCATTGCTACATTGCAACATTGCATTGCTACATTGCAACATTGCATTGCTACATTGCTACATTGCATTGTTACATTGCAACATTGCATTGCTACATTGCAACATTGCATTGCTACATTGCAACATTGCATTGCTACATTGCAACATTGCATTGCTACATTGCTACATTGCAACATTGCATTGCTACATTGCAACATTGCATTGCTACATTGCAACATTGCATTGCTACATTGCAACATTGCATTGCTACATTGCAACATTGCATTGCTACATTGCAACATTGCATTGCTACATTGCAACATTGCATTGCTACATTGCAACATTGCATTGCTACATTGCAACATTGCATTGCTACATTGCAACATTGCATTGCTACATTGCAACATTGCATTGCTACATTGCAACATTGCATTGCTACATTGCAACATTGCATTGCTACATTGCAACATTGCATTGCTACATTGCAACATTGCATTGCTACATTGCAACATTGCATTGCTACATTGCATTGCTACATTGCAACATTGCATTGCTACATTGCAACATTGCATTGCTACATTGCAACATTGCATTGCTACATTGCAACATTGCATTGCTACATTGCAACATTGCATTGCTACATTGCAACATTGCATTGCTACATTGCAACATTGCATTGCTACATTGCAACATTGCATTGCTACATTGCAACATTGCATTGCTACATTGCAACATTGCATTGCTACATTGCAACATTGCATTGCTACATTGCAACATTGCATTGCTACATTGCAACATTGCATTGCTACATTGCAACATTGCATTGCTACATTGCAACATTGCATTGCTACATTGCAACATTGCATTGCTACATTGCAACATTGCATTGCTACATTGCAACATTGCATTGCTACATTGCAACATTGCATTGCTACATTGCAACATTGCATTGCTACATTGCAACATTGCATTGCTACATTGCTACATTGCAACATTGCATTGCTACATTGCAACATTGCATTGCTACATTGCAACATTGCATTGCTACATTGCAACATTGCATTGCTACATTGCAACATTGCATTGCTACATTGCAACATTGCATTGCTACATTGCAACATTGCATTGCTACATTGCAACATTGCATTGCTACATTGCATTGCTACATTGCAACATTGCATTGCTACATTGCAACATTGCATTGCTACATTGCATTGCTACATTGCAACATTGCATTGCTACATTGCAACATTGCATTGCTACATTGCAACATTGCATTGCTACATTGCAACATTGCATTGCTACATTGCAACATTGCATTGCTACATTGCATTGCTACATTGCAACATTGCATTGCTACATTGCAACATTGCATTGCTACATTGCAACATTGCATTGCTACATTGCAACATTGCATTGTTACATTGCAACATTGCATTGCTACATTGCAACATTGCATTGCTACATTGCAACATTGCATTGCAACATTGCATTGCTACATTGCAACATTGCATTGCTACATTGCAACATTGCATTGCTACATTGCAACATTGCATTGCTACATTGCAACATTGCATTGCTACATTGCAACATTGCATTGCTACATTGCATTCCATTGCTACATTGCATTGCATTGCTACATTGAATTACATTGCTACATTGCATTGCATTGCTACATTGCAACATTGCATTGCTACATTGCAACATTGCATTGCTACATTGCAACATTGCATTGCTACATTGCAACATTGCATTGCTACATTGCAACATTGCATTGCTACATTGCAACATTGCATTGCTACATTGCAACATTGCATTGCTACATGCAACATTGCATTGCTACATTGCAACATTGCATTGCTACATTGCAACATTGCATTGCTACATTGCAACATTGCATTGCTACATTGCAACATTGCATTGCTACATTGCAACATTGCATTGCTACATTGCAACATTGCATTGCTACATTACATTGCTACATTGCAACATTGCATTGCTACATTGCAACATTGCATTGCTACATTGCAACATTGCATTGCTACATTGCAACATTGCATTGCTACATTGCAACATTGCATTGCTACATTGCAACATTGCATTGCTACATTGCAACATTGCATTGCTACATTGCAACATTGCATTGCTACATTGCAACATTGCATTGCTACATTGCAACATTGCATTGCTACATTGCAACATTGCATTGCTACATTGCAACATTGCATTGCTACATTGCAACATTGCATTGCTACATTGCAACATTGCATTGCTACATTGCAACATTGCATTGCTACATTGCAACATTGCATTGCTACATTGCAACATTGCATTGCTACATTGCAACATTGCATTGCTACATTGCAACATTGCATTGCTACATTACAACATTGCATTGCTACATTGCAACATTGAAACATTGCATTGCTACCTTGCAACATTGCATTGCTACAGTGCTACATTGGAACATTGCTACATTGCATTGCTACATTTCTACATTGGAACATTGCTACATTGCATTGCTACATTTCTACATTGCATTGCTACATTGCAACATTGCTACATTGCATTGCTACATTGCTACATTCATTGCATTGCTACATTGCAACATTGCATTGCTACATTGCAACATTGCATTGCTACATTGCAACATTGCATTGCTACATTGCTATATTGCAACATTGCATTGCTACATTGCAACATTGCATTGCTACATTGCAACATTGCATTGCTACATTGCAACATTGCATTGCTACATTGCAACATTGCATTGCTACATTGCTACATTGCATTGCTACATTGCAACATTGCATTGCTACATTGCAACATTGCATTGCTACATTGCAACATTGCATTGCTACATTGCAACATTGCATTGCTACATTGCAACATTGCATTGCTACATTGCAACATTGCATTGCTACATTGCAACATTGCATTGCTACATTGCAACATTGCATTGCTACATTGCAACATTGCATTGCTACATTGCAACATTGCATTGCTACATTGCATTGCTACATTGCAACATTGCATTGCTACATTGCAACATTGCATTGCTACATTGCAACATTGCATTGCTACATTGCAACATTGCATTGCTACATTGCAACATTGCATTGCTACATTGCAACATTGCATTGCAACATTGCATTGCTACATTGCAACATTGCATTGCTACATTGCAACATTGCATTGCTACATTGCAACATTGCATTGCTACATTGCAACATTGCATTGCTACATTGCAACATTGCATTGCTACATTGCATTACATTGCTACATTGCATTGCATTGCTACATTGCATTACATTGCTACATTGCATTGCATTGCTACATTGCATTGCTACATTGCATTTCTACATTGCATTGCTACATTGCTACATTGCATTGCTACATTGCATTGCTACATTGCTACATTGCATTGCTACATTGCAACATTGCATTGCTACATTGCTACATTGCATTGCGATATTGCTACATTGCAACATTGCATTTCTACATTGCAACATTGCATTGCTACATTGCAACATTGCATTGCTACATTGCAACATTGCATTGCTACATTGCAACATTGCATTGCTACATTGCAACATTGCATTGCTACATTGCAACATTGCATTGCTACATTGCAACATTGCATTGCTACATTGCAACATTGCATTGCTACATTGCAACATTGCATTGCTACATTGCAACATTGCATTGCTACATTGCAACATTGCATTGCTACATTGCAACATTGCATTGCTACATTGCAACATTGCATTGCTACATTGCAACATTGCATTGCTACATTACATTGCTACATTGCAACATTGCAACATTGCATTGCTACATTGCAACATTTCATTGCTACATTGCAACATTGCATTGCTACATTGCAACATTGCATTGCTACATTGCAACATTGCATTGCTACATTGCAACATTGCATTGCTACATTGCAACATTGCATTGCTACATTGCAACATTGCATTGCTACATTGCAACATTGCATTGCTACATTGCAACATTGCATTGCTACATTGCAACATTGCATTGCTACATTGCAACATTGCATTGCTACATTGCAACATTGCATTGCTACATTGCAACATTGCATTGCTACATTGCAACATTGCATTGCTACATTGCTACATTGCAACATTGCATTGCTACATTGCAACATTGCATTGCTACATTGCAACATTGCATTGCTACATTGCAACATTGCATTGCTACATTGCAACATTGCATTGCTACATTGCAACATTGCATTGCTACATTGCAACATTGCATTGCTACATTGCAACATTGCATTGCTACATTGCAACATTGCATTGCTACATTGCAACATTGCATTGTTACATTGCAACATTGCATTGCTACATTGCAACATTGCATTGCTACATTGCAACATTGCATTGCTACATTGCAACATTGCATTGCTACATTGCAACATTGCATTGCTACATTGCAACATTGCATTGCTACATTGCAACATTGCATTGCTACATTACATTGCTACATTGCAACATTGCATTGCTACATTGCAACATTGCATTGCTACATTGCAACATTGCATTGCTACATTGCAACATTGCATTGCTACATTGCAACATTGCATTGCTACATTGCAACATTGCATTGCTACATTGCAACATTGCATTGCTACATTGCAACATTGCATTGCTACATTGCAACATTGCATTGCTACATTGCAACATTGCATTGCTACATTGCAACATTGCATTGCTACATTGCAACATTGCATTGCTACATTGCAACATTGCATTGCTACATTGCAACATTGCATTGCTACATTGCAACATTGCATTGCTACATTGCAACATTGCATTGCTACATTGCAACATTGCATTGCTACATTGCAACATTGCATTGCTACATTGCTACATTGCATTGCTACATTGCAACATTGCATTGCTACATTGCAACATTGCAACATTGCATTGCTACATTGCAACATTGCATTGCTACATTGCTACATTGCATTGCTACATTGCTACATTGCATTGCTACATTGCAACATTGCTACATTGCATTGCTACATTGCAACATTGCATTGCTACATTGCAACTTTGCTACATTGCATTGCTACATTGCTACATTCATTGCATTGCTACATTGCAACATTCATTGCATTGCTACATTGCTACATTCATTGCATTGCTACATTGCAACATTGCATTGCTACATTGCAACATTGCATTGCTACATTGCAACATTGCATTGCTACATTGCTACATTGCAACATTGCATTGCTACATTGCAACATTGCATTGCTACATTGCAACATTGCATTGCTACATTGCAACATTGCATTGCTACATTGCAACATTGCATTGCTACATTGCAACATTGCATTGCTACATTGCAACATTGCATTGCTACATTGCAACATTGCATTGCTACATTGCAACATTGCATTGCTACATTGCAACATTGCATTGCTACATTGCAACATTGCATTGCTACATTGCAACATTGCATTGCTACATTGCAACATTGCATTGCTACATTGCAACATTGCATTGCTACATTGCAACATTGCATTGCTACATTGCAACATTGCATTGCTACATTGCAACATTGCATTGCTACATTGCAACATTGCATTGCTACATTGCAACATTGCATTGCTACATTGCAACATTGCATTGCTACATTGCAACATTGCATTGCTACATTGCAACATTGCATTGCTACATTGCAACATTGCATTGCTACATTGCAACATTGCATTGCTACATTACATTGCTACATTGCAACATTGCATTGCTACATTGCAACATTGCATTGCTACATTGCAACATTGCATTGCTACATTGCAACATTGCATTGCTACATTGCAACATTGCATTGCAACATTGCAACATTGCATTGCTACATTGCAACATTGCATTGCTACATTGCAACATTGCATTGCTACATTGCAACATTGCATTGCTACATTGCAACATTGCATTGCTACATTGCAACATTGCATTGCTACATTGCAACATTGCATTGCTACATTGCAACATTGCATTGCTACATTGCAACATTGCATTGCTACATTGCAACATTGCATTGCTACATTGCAACATTGCATTGCTACATTGCAACATTGCATTGCTACATTGCAACATTGCATTGCTACATTGCTAAATTGCAACATTGCATTGCTACATTGCTACATTGCATTGCTACATTGCAACATTGCTACATTGCATTGCTACATTGCTACATTGCATTGCTACATTGCAACATTGCAACATTGCATTGCTACATTGCTACATTGCTACATTGCATTGCTACATTGCAACATTGCATTGCTACATTGCAACATTGCATTGCTACATTGCTATGTTGCAACATTGCATTGCTACATTGCAACATTGCATTGCTACATTGCAACATTGCATTGCTACATTGCAACATTGCATTGCTACATTGCAACATTGCATTGCTACATTGCTACATTGCATTGCTACATTGCAACATTGCATTGCTACATTGCAACATTGCATTGCTACATTGCAACATTGCATTGCTACATTGCTACATTGCAACATTGCATTGCTACATTGCAACATTGCATTGCTACATTGCAACATTGCATTGCTACATTGCAACATTGCATTGCTACATTGCAACATTGCATTGCTACATTGCAACATTGCATTGCTACATTGCAACATTGCATTGCTACATTGCAACATTGCATTGCTACATTGCAACATTGCATTGCTACATTGCAACATTGCATTGCTACATTGCAACATTGCATTGCTACATTGCAACATTGCATTGCTACATTGCAACATTGCATTGCTACATTGCAACATTGCATTGCTACATTGCAACATTGCATTGCTACATTGCAACATTGCATTACTACATTGCAACATTGCATTGCTACATTGCAACATTGCATTGCTACATTGCAACATTGCATTGCTACATTGCAACATTGCATTGCTACATTGCAACATTGCATTGCTACATTGCTAAATTGCAACATTGCATTGCTACATTGCAACATTGCATTGCTACATTGCAACATTGCATTGCTACATTGCAACATTGCATTGCTACATTGCAACATTGCATTGCTACATTGCAACATTGCATTGCTACATTGCAACATTGCATTGCTACATTGCAACATTGCATTGCTACATTGCAACATTGCATTGCTACATTGCAACATTGCATTGCTACATTGCAACATTGCATTGCTACATTGCAACATTGCATTGCTACATTGCAACATTGCATTGCTACATTGCAACATTGCATTGCTACATTGCAACATTGCATTGCTACATTACATTGCTACATTGCAACATTGCATTGCTACATTGCAACATTGCATTGCTACATTGCAACATTGCATTGCTACATTGCAACATTGCATTGCTACATTGCAACATTGCATTGCTACATTGCAACATTGCATTGCTACATTGCAACATTGCATTGCTACATTGCAACATTGCATTGCTACATTGCAACATTGCATTGCTACATTGCAACATTGCATTGCTACATTGCAACATTGCATTGCTACATTGCAACATTGCATTGCTACATTGCAACATTGCATTGCTACATTGCAACATTGCATTGCTACATTGCAACATTGCATTGCTACATTGCAACATTGCATTGCTACATTGCAACATTGCATTGCTACATTGCAACATTGCATTGCTACATTGCAACATTGCATTGCTACATTGCAACATTGCATTGCTACATTGCAACATTGCATTGCTACATTGCTACATTGCAACATTGCATTGCTACATTGCAACATTGCATTGCTACATTGCAACATTGCATTGCTACATTGCAACATTGCATTGCTACATTGCAACATTGCATTGCTACATTGCAACATTGCATTGCTACATTGCAACATTGCATTGCTACATTGCAACATTGCATTGCTACATTGCATTGCTACATTGCAACATTGCATTGCTACATTGCAACATTGCATTGCTACATTGCATTGCTACATTGCTACATTGCATTGCTACATTGCAACATTGCATTGCTACATTGCAACATTGCATTGCTACATTGCAACATTGCATTGCTACATTGCAACATTGCATTGCTACATTGCATTGCTACATTGCAACATTGCATTGCTACATTGCAACATTGCATTGCTACATTGCAACATTGCATTGCTACATTGCAACATTGCATTGCTACATTGCAACATTGCATTGCTACATTGCAACATTGCATTGCTACATTGCAACATTGCATTGCAACATTGCATTGCTACATTGCAACATTGCATTGCTACATTGCAACATTGCATTGCTACATTGCAACATTGCATTGCTACATTGCAACATTGCATTGCTACATTGCAACATTGCATTGCTACATTGCATTGCATTGCTACATTGCATTGCATTGCTACATTGAATTGCATTGCTACATTGCATTGCATTGCTACATTGCAACATTGCATTGCTACATTGCAACATTGCATTGCTACATTGCAACATTGCATTGCTACATTGCAACATTGCATTGCTACATTGCAACATTGCATTGCTACATTGCAACATTGCATTGCTACATTGCAACATTGCATTGCTACATTGCAACATAGCATAGCTACATTGCAACATTGCATTGCTACATTGCAACATTGCATTGCTACATTGCAACATTGCATTGCTACATTGCAACATTGCATTGCTACATTGCAACATTGCATTGCTACATTGCAACATTGCATTGCTACATTGCATTGCTACATTGCAACATTGCATTGCTACATTGCAACATTGCATTGCTACATTGCAACATTGCATTGCTACATTGCAACATTGCATTGCTACATTGCAACATTGCATTGCTACATTGCAACATTGCATTGCTACATTGCAACATTGCATTGCTACATTGCAACATTGCATTGCTACATTGCAACATTGCATTGCTACATTGCAACATTGCATTGCTACATTGCAACATTGCATTGCTACATTGCAACATTGCATTGCTACATTGCAACATTGCATTGCTACATTGCAACATTGCATTGCTACATTGCAACATTGCATTGCTACATTGCAACATTGCATTGCTACATTGCAACATTGCATTGCTACATTGCAACATTGCATTGCTACATTGCAACATTGCATTGCTACATTGCAACATTGCATTGCTACATTGCAACATTGCATTGCTACATTGCAACATTGCATTGCTACATTGCAACATTGAAACATTGCATTGCTACATTGCAACATTGCATTGCTACATTGCAAAATTACATTGCTACATTGCATTGCTACATTGCTACATTGCAACATTGCTACATTGCATTGCTACATTGCTACATTGCATTGCTACATTGCAACATTGCTACATTGCTACATTGCTACATTGCTACAGTGCATTGGTACATTGCTACATTGCAACATTGCATTGCTACATTGCAACATTGCATTGCTACATTGCAACATTGCATTGCTACATTGCTACATTGCAACATTGCATTGCTACATTGCAACATTGCATTGCTACATTGCAACATTGCATTGCTACATTGCAACATTGCATTGCTACATTGCAACATTGCATTGCTACATTGCTACATTGCATTGCTACATTGCAACATTGCATTGCTACATTGCAACATTGCATTGCTACATTGCAACATTGCATTGCTACATTGCAACATTGCATTGCTACATTGCAACATTGCATTGCTACATTGCAACATTGCATTGCTACATTGCAACATTGCATTGCTACATTGCAACATTGCATTGCTACATTGCAACATTGCATTGCTACATTGCAACATTGCATTGCTACATTGCATTGCTACATTGCAACATTGCATTGCTACATTGCAACATTGCATTGCTACATTGCAACATTGCATTGCTACATTGCAACATTGCATTGCTACATTGCAACATTGCATTGCTACATTGCAACATTGCATTGCAACATTGCATTGCTACATTGCAACATTGCATTGCTACATTGCGACATTGCATTGCTACATTGCAACATTGCATTGCTACATTGCAACATTGCATTGCTACATTGCAACATTGCATTGCTACATTGCATTACATTGCTACATTGCATTGCATTGCTACATTGACTTACATTGCTACATTGCATTGCATTGCTACATTGCATTGCTACATTGCATTGCTACATTGCATTGCTACATTGCTACATTGCATTGCTACATTGCATTGCTACATTGCTACATTGCATTGCTACATTGCAACATTGCATTGCTACATTGCTACATTGCATTGCTATATTGCTACATTGTAACATTGCATTTCTACATTGCAACATTGCATTGCTACATTGCAACATTGCATTGCTACATTGCAACATTGCATTGCTACATTGCAACATTGCATTGCTACATTGCAACATTGCATTGCTACATTGCAACATTGCATTGCTACATTCCAACATTGCATTGCTACATGCAACATTGCATTGCTACATTGCAACATTGCATTGCTACATTGCAACATTGCATTGCTACATTGCAACATTGCATTGCTACATTGCAACATTGCATTGCTACATTGCAACATTGCATTGCTACATTGCAACATTGCATTGCTACATTACATTGCTACATTGCTACATTGCAACATTGCATTGCTACATTGCAACATTGCATTGCTACATTGCAACATTGCATTGCTACATTGCAACATTGCATTGCTACATTGCAACATTGCATTGCTACATTGCAACATTGCATTGCTACATTGCAACATTGCATTGCTACATTGCAACATTGCATTGCTACATTGCAACATTGCATTGCTACATTGCAACATTGCATTGCTACATTGCAACATTGCATTGCTACATTGCAACATTGCATTGCTACATTGCAACATTGCATTGCTACATTGCAACATTGCATTGCTACATTGCAACATTGCATTGCTACATTGCTACATTGCAACATTGCATTGCTACATTGCAACATTGCATTGCTACATTGCAACATTGCATTGCTACATTGCAACATTGCATTGCTACATTGCAACATTGCATTGCTACATTGCAACATTGCATTGCTACATTGCAACATTGCATTGCTACATTGCAACATTGCATTGCTACATTGCAACATTGCATTGCTACATTGCAACATTGCATTGCTACATTGCAACATTGCATTGCTACATTGCAACATTGCATTGCTACATTGCAACATTGCATTGCTACATTGCTACGTTGAATTGCTACATTGCTACATTGCTACGTTGAATTGCTACATTGCAACATTGCATTGCTACATTACATTGCTAGATTGCAACATTGCATTGCTACATTGCAACATTGCATTGCTACATTGCAACATTGCATTGCTACATTGCAACATTGCATTGCTACATTGCAACATTGCATTGCTACATTGCAACATTGCATTGCTACATTGCAACATTGCATTGCTACATTGCAACATTGCATTGCTACATTGCAACATTGCATTGCTACATTGCAACATTGCATTGCTACATTGCAACATTGCATTGCTACATTGCAACATTGCATTGCTACATTGCAACATTGCATTGCTACATTGCAACATTGCATTGCTACATTGCAACATTGCATTGCTACATTGCAACATTGCATTGCTACATTGCAACATTGCATTGCTACATTGCAACATTGCATTGCTACATTGCAACATTGCATTGCTACATTGCAACATTGCATTGCTACATTGCAACATTGCAACATTGCATTGCTACATTGCAACATTGCATTGCTACATTGCAACATTGCATTGCTACATTGCAACATTGCTACTTTGCATTGCTACATTGCAACATTGCTACATTGCATTGCTACATTGCAACATTGCATTGCTACATTGCAACTTTGCTACATTGCATTGCTACATTGCTACATTGCATTGCTACATTGCTACATTCATTGCATTGCTACATTGCTACATCATTGCATTGCTACATTGCAACATTGCATTGCTACATTGCAACATTGCATTGCTACATTGCAACATTGCATTGCTACATTGCTACATTGCAACATTGCATTGCTACATTGCAACATTGCATTGCTACATTGCAACATTGCATTGCTACATTGCAACATTGCATTGCTACATTGCAACATTGCATTGCTACATTGCTACATTGCATTGCTACATTGCAACATTGCATTGCTACATTGCAACATTGCATTGCTACATTGCAACATTGCATTGCTACATTGCAACATTGCATTGCTACATTGCAACATTGCATTGCTACATTGCAACATTGCATTGCTACATTGCAACATTGCATTGCTACATTGCAACATTGCATTGCTACATTGCAACATTGCATTGCTACATTGCAACATTGCATTGCTACATTGCAACATTGCATTGCTACATTGCAACATTGCATTGCTACATTGCAACATTGCATTGCTACATTGCAACATTGCATTGCTACATTGCAACATTGCATTGCTACATTGCAACATTGCATTGCTACATTGCAACATTGCAACATTGCATTGCTACATTGCAACATTGCATTGCTACATTGCAACATTGCATTGCTACATTGCAACATTGCATTGCTACATTGCAACATTGCAACATTGCATTGCTACATTGCAACATTGCATTGCTACATTGCATTGTATTGCTACATTGCATTGCATTGCTACATAGCTACATTACTACATTGCATTGCTACATTGCTACATTGCATTGCTACATTGCTACATTGCATTGCTACATTGCTACATTCATTGCATTGCTACATTGCTACATCATTGCATTGCTACATTGCTACACATTGCATTGCTACATTGCAACATTGCATTGCTACATTGCAACATTGCATTGCTACATTGCAACATTGCATTGCTACATTGCTACATTGCAACATTGCATTGCTACATTGCAACATTGCATTGCTACATTGCAACATTGCATTGCTACATTGCAACATTGCATTGCTACATTGCAACATTGCATTGCTACATTGCTACATTGCATTGCTACATTGCAACATTGCATTGCTACATTGCAACATTGCATTGCTACATTGCAACATTGCATTGCTACATTGCAACATTGCATTGCTACATTGCAACATTGCATTGCTACATTGCAACATTGCATTGCTACATTGCAACATTGCATTGCTACATTGCAACATTGCATTGCTACATTGCAACATTGCATTGCTACATTGCAACATTGCATTGCTACATTGCAACATTGCATTGCTACATTGCAACATTGCATTGCTACATTGCAACATTGCATTGCTACATTGCATTGCTACATTGCAACATTGCATTGCTACATTGCAACATTGCATTGCTACATTGCAACATTGCATTGCTACATTGCAACATTGCATTGCTACATTGCAACATTGCATTGCTACATTGCAACATTGCATTGCTACATTGCAACATTGCATTGCTACATTGCAACATTGCATTGCTACATTGCAACATTGCATTGCTACATTGCAACATTGCATTGCTACATTGCAACATTGCATTGTTACATTGCAACATTGCATTGCTACATTGCAACATTGCATTGCTACATTGCAACATTGCATTGTTACATTGCAACATTGCATTGCTACATTGCAACATTGCATTGCTACTTGCTACATTGCTACATTGCATTGCTACATTGCAACATTGCATTGCTACATTTCAACATTGCATTGCTACATTGCAACATTGAAACATTGCATTGCTACATTGCAACATTGCATTGCTACATTGCTACATCCATTGCATTGCTACATTGCAACATTGCATTGCTACATTGCAACATTGCTACATTGCATTGCTACATTGCTACATTGCATTGCTACATTGCAACATTGCTACATTGCATTGCTACATTGCTACATTGCATTGCTACATTGCAACATTGCATTGCTACATTGCAACATTGCATTGCTACATTGCAACATTGCATTGCTACATTGCTACATTGCAACATTGCATTGCTACATTGCAACATTGCATTGCTACATTGCAACATTGCATTGCTACATTGCAACATTGCATTGCTACATTGCAACATTGCATTGCTACATTGCTACATTGCATTGCTACATTGCAACATTGCATTGCTACATTGCAACATTGCATTGCTACATTGCAACATTGCATTGCTACATTGCAACATTGCATTGCTACATTGCAACATTGCATTGCTACATTGCAACATTGCATTGCTACATTGCAACATTGCATTGCTACATTGCAACATTGCATTGCTACATTGCAACATTGCATTGCTACATTGCATTGCTACATTGCAACATTGCATTGCTACATTGCAACATTGCATTGCTACATTGCAACATTGCATTGCTACATTGCAACATTGCATTGCTACATTGCAACATTGCATTGCTACATTGCAACATTGCATTGCAACATTGCATTGCTACATTGCAACATTGCATTGCTACATTGCAACATTGCATTGCTACATTGCAACATTGCATTGCTACATTGCAACATTGCATTGCTACATTGCAACATTGCATTGCTACATTGCATTCCATTGCTACATTGCATTGCATTGCTACATTGAATTACATTGCTACATTGCATTGCATTGCTACATTGCATTGCTACATTGCATTGCTACATTGCATTGCTACATTGCTACATTGCATTGCTACATTGCATTGCTACATTGCTACATTGCATTGCTACATTGCTACATTGCATTGCTACATTGCTACATTGCATTGCCACATTGCTACATTGCAACATTGCATTGCTACATTGCAACATTGCATTGCTACATTGCAACATTGCATTGCTACATTGCAACATTGCATTGCTACATTGCAACATTGCATTGCTACATTGCAACATTGCATTGCTACATTGCAACATTGCATTGCTACATTGCAACATTGCATTGCTACATTGCAACATTGCATTGCTACATTGCAACATTGCATTGCTACATTGCAACATTGCATTGCTACATTGCAACATTGCATTGCTACATTGCAACATTGCATTGCTACATTGCAACATTGCATTGCTACATTACATTGCTACATTGCAACATTGCATTGCTACATTGCAACATTGCATTGCTACATTGCAACATTGCATTGCTACATTGCAACATTGCATTGCTACATTGCAACATTGCATTGCTACATTGCAACATTGCATTGCTACATTGCAACATTGCATTGCTACATTGCAACATTGCATTGCTACATTGCAACATTGCATTGCTACATTGCAACATTGCATTGCTACATTGCAACATTGCATTGCTACATTGCAACATTGCATTGCTACATTGCAACATTGCATTGCTACATTGCAACATTGCATTGCTACATTGCAACATTGCATTGCTACATTGCAACATTGCATTGCTACATTGCAACATTGCATTGCTACATTGCAACATTGCATTGCTACATTGCAACATTGCATTGCTACATTGCAACATTGCATTGCTACATTGCTATATTGCAACATTGCATTGCTACATTGCAACATTGCATTGCTACATTGCAACATTGCATTGCTACATTGCAACATTGCATTGCTACATTGCAACATTGCATTGCTACATTGCAACATTGCATTGCTACATTGCAACATTGCATTGCTACATTGCAACATTGCATTGCTACATTGCAACATTGCATTGCTACATTGCAACATTGCATTGCTACATTGCAACATTGCATATGCTACATTGCAAACATTGCATTGCTATGTTGCAACATTGCATTGCTACATTACATTGCTACATTGCAACATTGCATTGCTACATTGCAACATTGCATTGATACATTGCAACATTGCATTGCTACATTGCAACATTGCATTGCTACATTGCAACATTGCATTGCTACATTGCAACATTGCATTGCTACATTGCAACATTGCATTGCTACATTGCAACATTGCATTGCTACATTGCAACATTGCATTGCTACATTGCAACATTGCATTGCTACATTGCAACATTGCATTGCTACATTGCAACATTGCATTGCTACATTGCAACATTGCATTGCTACATTGCAACATTGCATTGCTACATTGCAACATTACATTGCTACATTGCAACATTGCATTGCTACATTGCAACATTGCATTGCTACATTGCAACATTGCATTGCTACATTGCAACATTGCATTGCTACATTGCAACATTGCATTGCTACATTGCTACATTGCAACATTGCATTGCTACATTGCAACATTGCATTGCTACATTGCAACATTGCATTGCTACATTGCAACATTGCATTGCTACATTGCAACATTGCATTGCTACATTGCAACATTGCATTGCTACATTGCAACATTGCATTGCTACATTGCAACATTGCATTGCTACATTGCAACATTGCATTGCTACATTGCAACATTGCATTGCTACATTGCAACATTGCATTGCTACATTGCAACATTGCATTGCTACATTGCAACATTGCATTGCTACATTGCAACATTGCATTGCTACATTACATTGCTACATTGCAACATTGCATTGCTACATTGCAACATTGCATTGCTACATTGCAACATTGCATTGCTACATTGCAACATTGCATTGCTACATTGCAACATTGCATTGCTACATTGCAACATTGCATTGCTACATTGCAACATTGCATTGCTACATTGCAACATTGCATTGCTACATTGCAACATTGCATTGCTACATTGCAACATTGCATTGCTACATTGCAACATTGCATTGCTACATTGCAACATTGCATTGCTACATTGCAACATTGCATTGCTACATTGCAACATTGCATTGCTACATTGCAACATTGCATTGCTACATTGCAACATTGCATTGCTACATTGCAACATTGCATTGCTACATTGCAACATTGCATTGCTACATTGCAACATTGCATTGCTACATTGCAACATTGAAACATTGCATTGCTACATTGCAACATTGCATTGCTACATTGCAACATTGCATTGCTACATTGCAACATTGCATCGCTACATTGCAACATTGCACATTGCATTGCTACATTGCAACATTGCATTGCTACATTGCAACTTTGCTACATTGCATTGCTACATTGAATTGCCACATTGCTACATTGCTACATTGCATTGCTACATTGCTACATCATTGCATTGCTACATTGCAACATTGCATTGCTACATTGCAACATTGCATTGCTACATTGCAACATTGCATTGCTACATTGCTACATTGCAACATTGCATTGCTACATTGCAACATTGCATTGCTACATTGCAACATTGCATTGCTACATTGCAACATTGCATTGCTACATTGCAACATTGCATTGCTACATTGCTACATTGCATTGCTACATTGCAACATTGCATTGCTACATTGCAACATTGCATTGCTACATTGCAACATTGCATTGCTACATTGCAACATTGCATTGCTACATTGCATTGCTACATTGCAACATTGCATTGCTACATTGCAACATTGCATTGCTACATTGCAACATTGCATTGCTACATTGCAACATTGCATTGCTACATTGCAACATTGCATTGCTACATTGCAACATTGCATTGTTACATTGCAACATTGCATTGCTACATTGCAACATTGCATTGCTACATTGCAACATTGCATTGCAACATTGCATTGCTACATTGCAACATTGCATTGCTACATTGCAACATTGCATTGCTACATTGCAACATTGCATTGCTACATTGCAACATTGCATTGCTACATTGCAACATTGCATTGCTACATTGCATTGCATTGCTACATTGCATTGCATTGCTACATTTGAATTACATTGCTACATTGCATTGCATTGCTACATTGCATTGCTACATTGCATTGCTACATTGCTACATTGCATTGCTACATTGCATTGCTACATTGCTACATTGCATTGCTACATTGCTACATTGCATTGCTACATTGCTACATTGCATTGCATATTGGCACATTGCAACATTGCATTGCTACATTGCAACATTGCATTGCTACATTGCAACATTGCATTGCTACATTGCTACATTGCTACATTGCTACATTGCATTGCTACATTGCAACATTGCATTGCTACATTGCAACATTGCATTGCTACATTGCAACATTGCATTGCTACATTGCAACATTGCATTGCTACATTGCAACATTGCATTGCTACATTGCAACATTGCATTGCTACATTGCAACATTGCATTGCTACATTGCAACATTGCATTGCTACATTGCAACATTGCATTGCTACATTGCAACATTGCATTGCTACATTGCAACATTGCATTGCTACATTGCAACATTGCATTGCTACATTGCAACATTGCATTGCTACATTGCAACATTGCATTGCTACATTGCATTGCTACATTGCAACATTGCATTGCTACATTGCAACATTGCATTGCTACATTGCAACATTGCATTGCTACATTGCAACATTGCATTGCTACATTGCAACATTGCATTGCTACATTGCAACATTGCATTGCTACATTGCAACATTGCATTGCTACATTGCAACATTGCATTGCTACATTGCAACATTGCATTGCTACATTGCTACATTGCATTGCTACATTGCAACATTGCATTGCTACATTGCTACATTGCATTGCTACATTGCATTGCATTGCTACATTGCATTGCATTGCTACATTGCATTACATTGCTACATTGCATTCCATTGCTACATTGCATTGCTACATTGCTACATTGCATTGCTACATTGCTACATTGCATTGCTACATTGCATTGCTACATTGCTACATTGCATTGCTACATTGCTACATTGCATTGCTACATTGCTACATTGCATTGCGATATTGCTACATTGCAACATTGCATTGCTACATTGCAACATTGCATTGCTACATTGCAACATTGCATTGCTACATTGCTACATTGCTACATTGCAACATTGCATTGCTACATTGCAACATTGCATTGCTACATTGCAACATTGCATTGCTACATTGCAACATTGCATTGCTACATTGCAACATTGCATTGCTACATTGCAACATTGCATTGCTACATTGCAACATTGCATTGCTACATTGCAACATTGCATTGCTACATTGCAACATTGCATTGCTACATTGCAACATTGCATTGCTACATTGCAACATTGCATTGCTACATTGCAACATTGCATTGCTACATTGCAACATTGCATTGCTACATTGCAACATTGCATTGCTACATTGCAACATTGCATTGCTACATTGCAACATTGCATTGCTACATTGCTACATTGCATTGCTACATTGCAACATTGCATTGCTACATTGCAACATTGCATTGCTACATTGCATTGCATTGCTACATTGCATTGCATTGCTACATTGCATTGCTACATTGCATTGCTACATTGCATTGCTACATTGCTACATTGCATTGCTACATTGCATTGCTACATTGCTACATTGCATTGCTACATTGCTACATTGCATTGCTACATTGCTACATTGCATTGCTATATTGCTACATTGCAACATTGCATTGCTACATTGCAACATTGCATTGCTACATTGCAACATTGCATTGCTACATTGCTACATTGCTACATTGCAACATTGCATTGCTACATTGCAACATTGCATTGCTACATTGCAACATTGCATTGCTACATTGCAACATTGCATTGCTACATTGCAACATTGCATTGCTACATTGCAACATTGCATTGCTACATTGCAACATTGCATTGCTACATTGCAACATTGCATTGCTACATTGCAACATTGCATTGCTACATTGCAACATTGCATTGCTACATTGCAACATTGCATTGCTACTTTGCAATGCATTGCTACATTGCAACATTGCATTGCTACAATGCAACATTACTACATTGCATCATTGCAACATTGCAACATTGCAACATTGCAACATTGTAACATTGCAACATTGTAACATTGCAACATTGCAACATTGCAACATTGCAACATTGCAACATTGCATTGCTACATTGCATTGCTAGATTGCAACATAGCATTGCTACATTGCAACATTGCATTGCTACATTGCATTGCATTGCTACATGGCATTGCATTGCTACATTGCAACATTGCATTGCTACATTGCAACATTGCATTGCTACATTGCAACATTGCATTGCTACATTGCAACATTGCATTGCTACATTGCAACATTGCATTGCTACATTGCAACATTGCATTGCTACATTGCAACATTGCATTGCTACATTGCAACATTGCATTGCTACATTGCAACATTGCATTGCTACATTGCAACATTGCATTGCTACATTGCAACATTGCATTGCTACATTGCAACATTGCATTGCTACATTGCAACATTGCATTGCTACATTGCAACATTGCATTGCTACATTGCAACATTGCATTGCTACATTGCAACATTGCATTGCTACATTGCAACATTGCATTGCTACATTGCAACATTGCATTGCTACATTGCAACATTGCATTGCTACATTGCAACATTGCATTGCTACATTGCAACATTGAAACATTGCATTGCTACATTGCAACATTGCATTGCTACATTGCTACACATTGCATTGCTACATTGCAACATTGCATTGCTACATTGCAACATTGCTACATTGCATTGCTACATTGCAACATTGCATTGCTACATTGCAACATTGCTACATTACATTGCTACATTGCTACATTCATTGCATTGCTACATTGCAACATTCATTGCATTGCTACATTGCTACATTCATTGCATTGCTACATTGCAACATTGCATTGCTACATTGCAACATTGCATTGCTACATTGCAACATTGCATTGCTACATTGCTACATTGCAACATTGCATTGCTACATTGCAACATTGCATTGCTACATTGCAACATTGCATTGCTACATTGCAACATTGCATTGCTACATTGCAACATTGCATTGCTACATTGCTACATTGCATTGCTACATTGCAACATTGCATTGCTACATTGCAACATTGCATTGCTACATTGCAACATTGCATTGCTACATTGCAACATTGCATTGCTACATTGCAACATTGCATTGCTACATTGCAACATTGCATTGCTACATTGCAACATTGCATTGCTACATTGCAACATTGCATTGCTACATTGCAACATTGCATTGCTACATTGCAACATTGCATTGCTACATTGCATTGCTACATTGCAACATTGCATTGCTACATTGCAACATTGCATTGCTACATTGCAACATTGCATTGCTACATTGCAACATTGCATTGCTACATTGCAACATTGCATTGCTACATTGCAACATTGCATTGCTACATTGCAACATTGCATTGCAACATTGCATTGCTACATTGCAACATTGCATTGCTACATTGCAACATTGCATTGCTACATTGCAACATTGCATTGCTACATTGCAACATTGCATTGCTACATTGCAACATTGCATTGCTACATTGCAACATTGCATTGCTACATTGCATTGCATTGCTACATTGTAACATTGCATTGCATTGCTACATTGCATTTCTACATTGCATTGCTACATTGCTACATTGCATTGCTACATTGCATTGCTACATTGCTACATTGCATTGCTACATTGCTACATTGCATTGCTACATTGCTACATTGCATTGCCATATTGCCACATTGCAACATTGCATTTCTACATTGCAACATTGCATTGCTACATTGCAACATTGCATTGCTACATTGCTACATTGCTACATTGCTACATTGCATTGCTACATTGCAACATTGCATTGCTACATTGCAACATTGCATTGCTACATTGCAACATTGCATTGCTACATTGCAACATTGCATTGCTACATTGCAACATTGCATTGCTACATTGCAACATTGCATTGCTACATTGCAACATTGCATTGCTGCATTGCTGCATTGCAACATTACATTGCTACATTGCAACATTGCATTGCTACATTGCAACATTGCATTGCTACATTGCAACATTGCATTGCTACATTGCAACATTGCATTGCTACATTGCAACATTGCATTGCTACATTGCAACATTGCATTGCTACATTGCATTGCTACATTGCAACATTGCATTGCTACATTGCAACATTGCATTGCTACATTGCAACATTGCATTGCTACATTGCAACATTGCATTGCTACATTGCAACATTGCATTGCTACATTGCAACATTGCATTGCTACATTGCTACATTGCATTGCTACATTGCAACATTGCATTGCTACATTGCAACATTGCATTGCTACATTGCATTGCATTGCTACATTGCATTGCATTGCTACATTGCATTACATTGCTACATTGCATTGCATTGCTACATTGCATTGCATGCTACATTGCATTGCTACATTGCTACATTGCATTGCTACATTGCATTGCTACATTGCTACATTGCATTGCTACATTGCTACATTGCATTGCTACATTGCTACATTGCATTGCGATATTGCTACATTGCAACATTGCATTGCTACATTGCAACATTGCATTGCTACATTGCAACATTGCATTGCTACATTGCTACATTGCTACATTGCAACATTGCATTGCTACATTGCAACATTGCATTGCTACATTGCAACATTGCATTGCTACATTGCAACATTGCATTGCTACATTGCAACATTGCATTGCTACATTGCAACATTGCATTGCTACATTGCAACATTGCATTGCTACATTGCAACATTGCATTGCTACATTGCATTGCTACATTGCAACATTGCATTGCTACATTGCATTGCTACATTGCAACATTGCATTGCTACATTGCAACATTGCATTGCTACATTGCAACATTGCATTGCTACATTGCAACATTGCATTGCTACATTGCAACATTGCATTGCTACATTGCAACATTGCATTGCTACATTGCAACATTGCATTGCAACATTGCATTGCTACATTGCAACATTGCATTGCTACATTGCAACATTGCATTGCTACATTGCAACATTGCATTGCTACATTGCAACATTGCATTGCTACATTGCAACATTGCATTGCTACATTGCATTGCATTGCTACATTGCATTGCATTGCTACATTGAATTACATTGCTACATTGCATTGCATTGCTACATTGCACTACATTGCATTGCTACATTGCTACATTGCATTGCTACATTGCATTGCTACATTGCAACATTGCATTGCTACATTGCAACATTGCATTGCTACATTGCTACATTGAATTGCTACGTTGCTACATTGCAACATTGCATTGCTACATTGCAACATTGCATTGCTACATTGCAACATTGCATTGCTACATTGCTACATTGCTACATTGCAACATTGCATTGCTACATTGCAACATTGCATTGCTACATTGCAACATTGCATTGCTACATTGCAACATTGCATTGCTACATTGCAACATTGCATTGCTACATTGCAATGCATTGCTACATTGCAATGCATTGCTACATTGCAACATTGCATTGCTACATTCCAACATTGCATTGCTACATTGAAACATTGCATTGCTACAATGCAACATTACTACATTGCATCATTGCAACATTACAACATTGCAACATTGCATTGCTACATTGCAACATTGCATTGCTACATTGCAACATTGCATTGCTACATTGCAACATTGCATTGCTACATTGTATTGCATTGCTACATTGCATTGCATTGCTACATTGCATTGCATTGCTACATTGCATTGCATTGCTACATTGCATTGCTACATTGCAACATTGCATTGCTACATTGCTGCATTGCTACATTGCATTGCTACATTGCTACATTGCATTGTTACATTTCTACATTGCATTGCTACATTGCTACATTGCATTGCTACATTGCTACATTGCATTGCTACATTGCAACATTGCATTGCTACATTGCTAAATTGCATTGCTACATTGCTACATTGCATTGCTACATTGCTACATTGCATTGCTACATTGCCACATTGCAACATTGCATTGCTACATTGCAACATTGCATTGCTACATTGCAACATTGCATTGCTACATTGCAACATTGCATTGCTACATTGCAACATTGCATTGCTACATTGTATTGCATTGCTACATTGCATTGCTACATTGCAACATTGCATTGCTGCATTGCTGCATTGCTACATTGCATTGCTACATTGCTACATTGCATTGCTACATTGCTACATTGCATTGCTACATTGCTACATTGCATTGCTACATTGCTACATTGCATTGCTACATTGCAACATTGCATTGCTACATTGTTACATTGCATTGCTACATTGCTACATTGCATTGCTACATTGCTACATTGCATTGCTACATTGCTACATTGCATTGCTATATTGCCACATTGCAACATTGCATTGCTACATTGCAACATTGCATTGCTACATTGCTACATTGCAAATTTGCATTGCTACATTGCAACATTGCATTGCTACATTGCTACATTCCATTGCTACATTGCAACATTGCATTGCTACATTGCTACATTGCAACATTGCATTTATACATTGCAACATTGCATTGCTAATTGCAACATTGCATTGTTACATTGCAACATTGCATTGCTACATTGCAACATTGCATTGCTACATTGCAACATTGCATTGCTACATTGCAACATTGCATTGCTACATTGCAACATTGCATTGCTACATTGCAACATTGCATTGCTACATTGCAACATTGCATTGCTACATTGCATTGCTACATTGCAACATTGCATTGCTACATTGCAACATTGCATTGCTACATTGCAACATTGCATTGCTACATTTCAACATTGCATTGCTACATTGCAACATTGCATTGCTACATTGCAACATTGCATTGCTACATTGCAACATTGCATTGCTACATTGCAACATGGCATTGCTACATTGCAACATGGCATTGCTACATTGCAACATTGCATTGCTACATTGCATTGCTTTGCTACATTGCATTCTATTGCTACATTGCATTGCATTGCTACATTGAATTATATTGCTACATTGCATCGCATTCCTACATTGCATTGCTACATTGCATTGCTACATTGCATTGCTACATTGCATTGCTACATTGCTACATTGCATTGTTACATTGCATTGCAACATTGCATTGCTACATTGCTACATTGCATTGCTACATTGCTACATTGCATTGCTACATTGCTACATTGCATTGCTACACTGCATTGCTAAAATGCATTGCTACATTCCAACTTTGCATTATTACATTGCATCATTGCAACATTGCATTGCTACATTGCAACATTGCATTGCTACATTGCAACATTGCATTGCTACATTGCAACATTGCATTGCTACATTGCAACATTGCATTGCTACATTGCAACATTGCATTGCTACATTGCAACATTGCATTGCTACATTGCATTGCTACATTGCAACATTGCATTGCTACATTGCAACATTGCATTGCTACATTGCAACATTGCATTGCTACATTGCAACATTGCATTGCTACATTGCATTGCATTGCTACATTGCATTGCATTGCTACATTGCATTGCATTGCTACATTGAATTACATTGCTACATTGCATTGCATTGCTACATTGCATTGCTACATTGCTACATTGCATTGCTACATTGCATTGCTACATTGCTACATTGCATTGCTACATTGCAACATTGCATTGCTACATTGCAACATTGCATTGCTACATTGCAACATTGCATTGCTACATTGCAACATTGCATTGCTACATTGCAACATTGCATTGCTACATTGCAACATTGCATTGCTACATTGCAACATTGCATTGCTACATTGCAACATTGCATTGCTACATTGCTACATTGCTACATTGCATTGCTACATTGCTACATTGCAACATTGCATTGCTACATTGCAACATTGCATTGCTACATTGCAACATTGCTACATTGCATTGCTACATTGCTACATTGCATTGCTACATTACATTGCTACATTGCATTGCTACATTGCTACATTGCATTGCTACATTGATACATTGCATTGCTATATTGCAACATTGCATTGCTACATTGCAACATTGCAATTGCTACATTGCTACATTGCATTGCTACATTGCTACATTGCAACATTGCATTGCTACATTGCAACATTGCATTGCTACATTGCAACATTGCTACATTGCATTGCTACATTGCTACATTGCATTGCTACATTGCTACATTGCTACATTGCATTGCTACATTGCTACATTTATTGCATTGCTACATTGCTACATTGCATTGCTACATTGCAACATTGCATTGCTGCATTGCTACATTGCATTGCTACATTGCTACATTCATTGCATTGCTACATTGCTACATTCATTGCATTGCTACATTGCAACATTGCATTGCTACATTGCTACATTGCATTGCTACATTGCTACATTGCATTGCTACATTGCAACATTGCATTGCTACATTGCAACATTGCATTGCTACATTGCTACATTGCATTGCTACATTTCATTGCTACATTGCTACATTGCATTGCTACATTGCTACATTGCAACATTGCATTGCTACATTGCAACATTACATTGCTACATTGCAACATTGCATTGCTACATTGCTACATTGCAACATTGCATTGCTACATTGCAACATTGCATTGCTACATTGCAACATTGCATTGCTACATTGCTACATTGCAACATTACATTGCTACATTGCATTGCTACATTGCATTGCTACATTGCAACATTGCATTGCTACATTGCTACATTGCATTGCTACATTGCATTGCTACATTGTTACATTGCATTGCTACATTGCTACATTGCATTGCTACATTGCAACATTGCATTGCTACATTGCATTGCTACATTGCATTGCTACATTGCTACATTGCATTGCTACATTGCATTGCTACATTGCATTGCTACATTGCTACATTGCATTGCTACATTGCTACATTGCATTGCTACATTGCTACATTGCATTGCTACATTGCCACATTGCAACATTGCATTGCTACATTGCAACATTGCATTGCTACATTGCTACATTGCATTGCTACATTGCAAATTTGCATTGCTACATTGCAACATTGCATTGCTACATTGCTACATTGCATTGCTACATTGCAACATTGCATTGCTACATTGCTACATTGCAACATTGCATTGATACATTGCAACATTGCATTGCTACATTGCAACATTGCATTGCTACATTGCAACATTGCATTGCTACATTGCAACATTGCATTGCTACATTGCAACATTGCATTGCTACCTACATTGCAACATTGCATTGCTACATTGCAACATTGCATTGCTACATTGCAACATTGCATTGCTACATTGCAACATTGCATTGCTACATTGCATTGCTACATTGCAACATTGCATTGCTACATTGCAACATTGCATTGCTACATTGCAACATTGCATTGCTACATTGCAACATTGCATTGCTACATTGCAACATTGCATTGCTACATTGCAACATTGCATTGCTACATTGCAACATTGCATTGCTACATTGCAACATTGCATTGCTACATTGCAACATTGCATTGCTACATTGCAACATTGCATTGCTACATTGCATTGCATTGCTACATTGCATTCATTGCTACATTGCATTGCATTGCTACATTGAATTACATTGCTACATTGCATCGCATTGCTACATTGCATTGCTACATTGCATTGCTACATTGCAACATTGCATTGCTACATTGCATTGCAACATTACATTGCTACATTGCATTGCTACATTGCAACATTGCATTGCTACATTGCAACATTGCATTGCTACATTGCAACATTGCATTGCTACATTGCAACATTGCATTGCTACATTGCAACATTGCATTGCTACATTGCAACATTGCATTGCTACATTGCAACATTGCATTGCTACATTGCTACATTGCATTGCTACATTGCTACATTGCAACATTGCATTGCTACATTGCTACATTGCAACATTGCATTGCTACATTGCTACATTGCATTGCTACATTGCAACATTGCTACATTGCATTGCTACATTGCTACATTGCATTGCTACATTACATTGCTACATTGCATTGCTACATTGCTACATTGCATTGCTACATTGATACATTGCATTGCTACATTGCAACATTGCATTGCTACATTGCAACATTGCATTGCTACATTGCTACATTGCATTGCTACATTGCTACATTGCAACATTGCATTGCTACATTGCAACATTGCTACTTTGCATTGCTACATTGCAACATTGCTACATTGCATTGCTACATTGCAACATTGCATTGCTACATTGCAACTTTGCTACATTGCATTGCTACATTGCATTGCTACATTGCAACATTGCATTGCTACATTGCAACATTGCATTGCTACATTGCAACATTGCATTGCTACATTGCTACATTCATTGCATTGCTACATTGCAACATTGCATTGCTACATTGCAACATTGCATTGCTACATTGCTACATTGCATTGCTACATTGCAACATTGCATTGCTACATTGCAACATTGCATTGCTACATTGCATTGCTACATTGCTACATTGCATTGCTACATTGCATTGCTACATTGCTACATTGCATTGCTATATTGCTACATTGCAACATTGCATTGCTACATTGCAACATTGCATTGCTACATTGCAACATTGCATTGCTACATTGCTACATTGCAACATTGCATTGCTACATTGCAACATTGCATTGCTACATTGCAACATTGCATTGCTACATTGCTACATTGCAACATTGCATTGCTACATTGCATTGCTACATTGCATTGCTACATTGCTACATTGCATTGCTACATTGCAACATTGCATTGCTACATTGCTACATTGCATTGCTACATTGCATTGCTACATTGTTACATTGCATTGCTACATTGCTACATTGCATTGCTACATTGCTACATTGCATTGCTACATTGCATTGCTACATTGCATTGCTACATTGCAACATTGCATTGCTACATTGCTACATTGCATTGCTACATTGCAACATTGCATTGCTACATTGCTACATTGCAACATTGCATTGCTACATTGCAACATTGCATTGCTACATTGCAACATTGCATTGCTACATTGCAAATTTGCATTGCTACATTGCAACATTGCATTGCTACATTGCAACATTGCATTGCTACATTGCAACATTGCATTGCTACATTGCTACATTGCAACATTGCATTGCTACATTGCAACATTGCATTGCTACATTGCAACATTGCATTGCTACATTGCAACATTGCAACATTGCATTGCTACATTGCAACATTGCATTGCTACATTGCAACATTGCATTGCTACATTGCAACATTGCATTGCTACATTGCAACATTGCATTGCTACATTGCAACATTGCATTGCTACATTGCATTGCTACATTGCAACATTGCATTGCTACATTGCAACATTGCATTGCTACATTGCAACATTGCATTGCTACATTGCAACATTGCATTGCTACATTGCAACATTGCATTGCTACATTGCAACATTGCATTGCTACATTGCAACATTGCATTGCTACATTGCAACATTGCATTGCTACATTGCAACATTGCATTGCTACATTGCAACATTGCATTGCTACATTGCATTGCATTGCTACATTGCATTCTATTGCTACATTGCATTGCATTGCTACATTGAATTACATTGCTACATTGCATTGCATTGCTGCATTGCATTGCTACATTGCATTGCTACATTGCAACATTGCATTGCTACATTGCATTGCAACATTGCATTGCTACATTGCTACATTGCATTGCTACATTGCATTGCTACATTGCTACATTGCATTGCTACATTGCATTGCTACATTGCATTGCTACATTGCAACATTGCATTGCTACATTGCAACATTGCATTGCTACATTGCTACATTGCATTGCTACATTGTATTGCTACATTGCTACATTGCATTGCTACATTGCTACATTGCAACATTGCATTGCTACATTGCATTGCATTGCTACATTGCAACATTGCATTGCTACATTGCTACATTGCAACATTGCATTGCTACATTGCAACATTGCATTGCTACATTGCAACATTGCATTGCTACATTGCTACATTGCAACATTGCATTGCTACATTGCATTGCTACATTGCATTGCTACATTGCTACATTGCATTGCTACATTGCAACATTGCATTGCTACATTGCAACATTGCATTGCTACATTGCATTGCTACATTGCTACATTGCATTGCTACATTGCAACATTGCATTGCTACATTGCAACATTGCATTGCTACATTGCATACATTGCATTGCTACATTGCAACATTGCATTGCTACATTGCATTGCTACATTGCATTGCTACATTGCTACATTGCATTGCTACATTGCTACATTGCATTGCTACATTGCTACATTGCATTGCTACATTGCCACATTGCAACATTGCATTGCTACATTGCAACATTGCATTGCTACATTGCTACATTGCATTGCTACATTGCTACATTGCAACATTGCATTACTACATTGCTACATTGCAACATTGCATTGCTACATTGCTACATTGCATTGCTACATTGCAACATTGCTACATTGCATTGCTACATTGCAACATTGCATTGCTACATTGCATTGCTACATTGCATTGCTACATTGCTACATTGCATTGCTACATTGCTACATTCATTGCATTGCTACATTGCTACATTCATTGCATTGCTACATTGCAACATTGCATTGCTACATTGCAACATTGCATTGCTACATTGCTACATTGCATTGCTACATTGCAACATTGCATTGCTACATTGCAACATTGCATTGCTACATTGCTACATTGCATTGCTACATTTCATTGCTACATTGCTACATTGCATTGCTACATTGCTACATTGCTACATTGCATTGCTACATTGCAACATTGCATTGCTACATTGCAACATTGCATTGCTACATTGCTACATTGCAACATTGCATTGCTACATTGCAACATTGCATTGCTACATTGCAACATTGCATTGCTACATTGCTACATTGCAACATTACATTGCTACATTGCATTGCTACATTGCAACATTGCATTGCTACATTGCTACATTGCATTGCTACATTGCTACATTGCATTGCTACATTGCATTGCTACATTGCTACATTGCATTGCTACATTGCTACATTGCATTGCTACATTGCAACATTGCATTGCTCCATTGCAACATTGCATTGCTACATTGCTACATTGCATTGCTACATTGCATTGCTACATTGCATTGCTACATTGCTACATTGCAATTGCAACATTGCATTGCTACATTGCTACATTGCATTGCTACATTGCTACATTGCAACATTGCATTGCTCCATTGCAACATTGCATTGCTACATTGCAACATTGCATTGCTACATTGCAAATTTGCATTGCTACATTGCAACATTGCATTGCTACATTGCTACATTGCATTGCTACATTGCAACATTGCATTGCTACATTGCTACATTGCAACATTGCATTGCTACATTGCAACATTGCATTGCTACATTGCAACATTGCATTGCTACATTGCAACATTGCATTGCTACATTGCAACATTGCATTGCTACATTGCAACATTGCATTGCATTGCAACATTGCATTGCTACATTGCAACATTGCATTGCTACATTGCATTGCTACATTGCAACATTGCATTGCTACATTGCAACATTGCATTGCTACATTGCAACATTGCATTGCTACATTGCAACATTGCATTGCTACATTGCAACATTGCATTGCTACATTGCAACATTGCATTGCTACATTGCAACATTGCATTGCTACATTGCAACATGGCATTGCTACATTGCAACATTGCATTGCTACATTGCAACATTGCATTGCTACATTGCATTGCTTTGCTACATTGCATTCTATTGCTACATTGCATTGCATTGCTACATTGAATTACATTGCTACATTGCATCGCATTCCTACATTGCATTGCTACATTGCATTGCTACATTGCAACATTGCATTGTTACATTGCATTGCAACATTGCATTGCTACATTGCTACATTGAATTGCTACATTGCAACATTGCATTGCTACTTTGCAACATTGCATTGCTACTTTGATATATTGCCATGCTACATTGCAACATTGCATTGCTACATTGCAACATTGCATTGCTACATTGCAACATTGCATTGCTACATTGCAACATTGCATTGCTACATTGCTACATTGCATTGCTACATTGCTACATTGCACCATTGCATTACTACATTGCTACATTGCAACATTGCATTGCTACATTGCTACACTGCATTGCTACATTGCAACATTGCTACATGGCATTGCTGCATTGCTACATTGCATTGCTACATTACAGTGCTACATTGCATTGCTACATTGCTACATTGCATTGCTACATTGATACATTGCATAGCCACATTGCAACATTGCATTGCTACATTGCAACATTGCACCATTGCAACATTGTTACATTGCATTGCTACATTGCTAAATTGCACCATTGCATTGCTACATTGCTACATTGCATTGCTACATTGCAACATTGCTACATTGCATTGCTACATTACTACATTTTATTGCTACATTGCAACATTGCTACATTGCATTGCTATCTTGCTACATTTATTGCATTGCTACATTGCCACATTGCGTTGCTACATTGCTACATTGCATTGCTGCATTGCTACATTGCATTGCTACATTGCTACATTCATTGCATTGCTACATTGCAACATTGCATTGCTACATTGCAACATTGCATTGCTACATTGCAACATTGCATTGCTACATTGCAACATTGCATTGCTACATTGCAACATTGCATTGCTACATTGCATTGCTACATTGCTACATTGCATTGCTACATTTTATTGCTACATTGCTACATTGCATTGCTACATTGCTACATTGCAACATTGCATTGCTACATTGCAACATTGCATTGCTACATTGCAACATTGCATTGCTACATTGCTACATTGCAACATTGCATTGCTACATTGCAACATTGCATTGCTACATTGCAACATTGCATTGCTACATTGCTACATTGCAACATTACATTGCTACATTGCATTGCTACATTGCTACATTGCATTGCTACATTGCATTGCTACATTGCTACATTGCATTGCTACATTGCTACATTGCATTGCTACATTGCTACATTGCATTGCTACATTGCATTTCTACATTGCATTGCTACATTGCTACATTGCATTGCTACATTGCATTGCTACATTGCATTGCTACATTGCTACATTGCATTGCTACATTGCTACATTGCATTGCTACATTGCTACATTGCATTGCTACATTGCTACATTGCAACATTGCATTGCTACATTGCAACATTGCATTGCTACATTGCTACATTGCATTGCTACATTGCAAATTTGCATTGCTACATTGCAACATTGCATTGCTACATTGCTACATTGCATTGCTACATTGCAACATTGCATTGCTACATTGCTACATTGCAACATTGCATTGCTACATTGCAACATTGCATTGCTACATTGCAACATTGCATTGCTACATTGCAACATTGCATTGCTACATTGCAACATTGCATTGCTACATTGCAACATTGCATTGCTACATTGCAACATTGCATTGCTACATTGCAACATTGCATTGCTACATTGCAACATTGCATTGCTACATTGCAACATTGCATTGCTACATTGCATTTCTCCATTGCAACATTGCATTGCTACATTGCAACATTGCATTGCTACATTGCAACATTGCATTGCTACATTGCAACATTGCATTGCTACATTGCAACATTGCATTGCTACATTGCAACATTGCATTGCTACATTGCGACATTGCATTGCTACATTGCAACATGGCATTGCTACATTGCAACATGGCATTGCTACATTGCAACATTGCATTGCTACATTGCATTGCTTTGCTACATTGCATTCTATTGCTACATTGCATTGCATTGCTACATTGAATTACATTGCTATATTGCATCGCATTCCTGCATTGCATTGCTACATTGCATTGCTACATTGCAACATTGCATTGTTACATTGCATTGCAACATTGCATTGCTACATTCGCTACATTGCATTGCTACATTGCATTGCTACATTGCTACATTGCATTGCTACACTGCATTGCTAAAATGCATTGCTACATTGCCACATTGCATTGCTACATTGCTAGATTGCATTGCTACATTGCTACATTGCATTGCTACATTTTATTGCTACATTGCTACATTGTATTGCTATATTGCCACATTGCAACATTGCATTTCTACATTGCCAAATTACATTGCCACATTGCAACATTGCATTGCTATATTGCTACATTGCAACATTGCATTGCTACATTGCAACATTGCATTGCTACATTGCAACATTGCATTGCTACATTGCTATATTGCAACATTACATTGCTACATTGCATTGCTACATTGCATTGCTACATTGCTACATTGCATTGCTACATTGCTACATTGCATTGCTACATTGCTACATTGCATTGCTACATTGCATTGCTACATTGTTACATTGCATTGCTACATTGCTACATTGCATTGCTACATTGCAACATTGCATTGCTACATTGCATTTCTACATTGCATTGCTACATTGCTACATTGCATTGCTACATTGCATTGCTACATTGCATTGCTACATTGCTACATTGCATTGCTACATTGCTACATTGCATTGCTACATTGCTACATTGCATTGCTATATTGCCACATTGCAACATTGCATTGCTACATTGCAACATTGCATTGCTACATTGCTACATTGCATTGCTACATTGCAAATTTGCATTGCTACATTGCAACATTGCATTGCTACATTGCTACATTGCATTGCTACATTGCAACATTGCATTGCTACATTGCTACATTGCAACATTGCATTTATACATTGCAACATTGCATTGCTACTTTGCAACATTGCATTGTTACATTGCAACATTGCATTGCTACATTGCAACATTGCATTGCTACATTGCAACATTGCATTGCTACATTGCAACATTGCATTGCTACATTGCAACATTGCATTGCTACATTGCAACATTGCATTGCTACATTGCAACATTGCATTGCTACATTGCATTGCTACATTGCAACATTGCATTGCTACATTGCAACATTGCATTGCTACATTGCAACATTGCATTGCTACATTGCAACATTGCATTGCTACATTGCAACATTGCATTGCTACATTGCAACATTGCATTGCTACATTGCGACATTGCATTGCTACATTGCAACATTGCATTGCTACATTGCAACATTGCATTGCTACATTGCAACATTGCATTGCTACATTGCATTGCATTGCTACATTGCATTCCATTGCTACATTGCATTGCATTGCTACATTGAATTACATTGCTACATTGCATTGCATTGCTACATTGCATTGCTACATTGCATTGCTACATTGCAACATTGCATTGCTACATTGCATTGCAACATTGCATTGCTACATTGCTACATTGCATTGCTACATTGCATTGCTACATTGCTACATTGCATTGCTACATTGCATTGCTACATTGCATTGCTACATTGCAACATTGCATTATTACATTGCATCATTGCAACATTGCATTGCTACATTGCAACATTCCATTATTACATTGTAACATTGCAACATTACATTGCAACATTGCATTGCTACATTGCAACATTGCATTGCTACATTGCAACATTGCATTGCTACATTGCAACATTGCATTGCTACATTGCATTGCTACATTGCAACATTGCATTGCTACATTGCGACATTGCATTGCTACATTGCAACATTGCATTGCTACATTGCAACATTGCATTGCTACATTGCATTGCATTGCTACATTGCATTCCATTGCTACATTGCGTTGCATTGCTACATTGAATTACATTGCTACATTGCATTGCATTTCTACATTGCATTGCTACATTGCTACATTGCAGTGCTACATTGCATTGCTACATTGCTACATTGCATTGCTATATTGATACATTGCATTGCTACATTGCAACATTGCATTGCTACATTGCTACATTGCATTGCTACATTGCTACATTGCACCATTGCATTGCTACATTGCTACATTGCAACATTGCATTGCTACATTGCAACATTGCATTGCTACATTGCAACATTGCTACATTGCATTGCTACATTGCTACATTGCATTGCTACATTACAGTGCTACATTGCATTGCTACATTGCTACATTGCATTGCTACATTGATACATTGCATAGCCACATTGCAACATTGCATTGCTACATTGCAACATTGCAACATTGCAACATTGTTACATTGCATTGCTACATTGCTAAATTGCACCATTGCATTGCTACATTGCTACATTGCATTGCTACATTGCAACATTGCTACATTGCATTGCTACATTACTACATTGCATTGCTACATTGCAACATTGCTACATTGCATTGCTATCTTGCTACATTCATTGCATTGCTACATTGCCACATTGCATTGCTACATTGCTAGATTGCATTGCTACATTGCTACATTGCATTGCTACATTGCTATATTCATTGCATTGCTACATTGCCACATTGCATTGCTACATTGCTACATTACATTGCATTGCTACATTGCTAATATACATTGCTACATTGCTATATTGCATTGCTACATTGCTACATTACATTGCTACATTGCTACATTGCATTGCTACATTTTATTGCTACATTGCTACATTGTATTGCTATATTGCCACATTGCAACATTGCATTTCTACATTGCCAAATTACATTGCCACATTGCAACATTGCATTGCTATATTGCTACATTGCAACATTGCATTGCTACATTGCAACATTGCATTGCTACATTGCAACATTGCATTGCTACATTGCTATATTGCAACATTACATTGCTACATTGCATTGCTACATTGCATTGCTACATTGCTACATTGCATTGCTACATTGCTACATTGCATTGCTACATTGCTACATTGCATTGCTACATTGCATTGCTACATTGTTACATTGCATTGCTACATTGCTACATTGCATTGCTACATTGCTAAATTGCATTGCTACATTGCATTTCTACATTGCATTGCTACATTGCTACATTGCATTGCTACATTGCATTGCTACATTGCATTGCTACATTGCTACATTGCATTGCTACATTGCTACATTGCATTGCTACATTGCTACATTGCAACATTGCATTTATACATTGCAACATTGCATTGCTACTTTGCAACATTGCATTGTTACATTGCAACATTGCATTGCTACATTGCAACATTGCATTGCTACATTGCAACATTGCATTGCTACATTGCAACATTGCATTGCTACATTGCAACATTGCATTGCTACATTGCAACATTGCATTGCTACGTTGCAACATTGCATTGCTACATTGCATTGCTCCATGGCAACATTGCATTGCTACATTGCAACATTGCATTGCTACATTGCAACATTGCATTGCTACATTTCAACATTGCATTGGTACATTGCAACATTGCATTGGTACATTGCAACATTGCATTGCTACATTGCGACATTGCATTGCTACATTGCAACATGGCATTGCTACATTGCAACATGGCATTGCTACATTGCAACATTGCATTGCTACATTGCATTGCTTTGCTACATTGCATTCTATTGCTACATTGCATTGCATTGCTACATTGAATTACATTGCTACATTGCATCGCATTCCTACATTGCATTGCTACATTGCATTGCTACATTGCAACATTGCATTGTTACATTGCATTGCAACATTGCATTGCTACATTCGCTACATTGCATTGCTACATTGCATTGCTACATTGCTACATTGCATTGCTACACTGCATTGCTAAAATGCATTGCTACATTCCAACTTTGCATTATTACATTGCATCATTGCAACATTGCATTGCTACATTGCAACATTCCATTATTACATTGTAACATTGCAACATTACATTGCAACATTGCATTGCTACATTGCAACATTGCATTGCTACATTGCAACATTGCATTGCTACATTGCAACATTGCATTGCTACATTGCATTGCTACATTGCAACATTGCATTGCTACATTGCGACATTGCATTGCTACATTGCAACATTGCATTGCTACATTGCAACATTGCATTGCTACATTGCAACATTGCAACATTGCAACATTGTTACATTGCATTGCTACATTGCTACATTGCACCATTGCATTGCTACATTGCAACATTGCATTGCTACATTGCAACATTGCTACATTGCATTGCTACATTGCTACATTGCATTGCTACATTGCAACATTGCTGCATTGCATTGCTACATTGCTACATTGCATTGCTACATTGCAACATTGCATTGCTACATTGCAACATTGCATTGCTACATTGCTACATTGCATTGCTACATTGCAACATTCATTGCATTGCTACATTGCAACATTGCATTGCTACATTGCTACATTGCATTGCTACATTGCTACATTGCATTGCTACATTGCAACATTGCATTGCTACATTGCTACATTGCATTGCTACATTGCTACATTGCATTGCTACATTGTATTGCTACATTGCTACATTGCATTGCTATATTGCCACATTGCAACATTGCATTGCTACATTGCTACATTGCATTGCTACATTGCTACATTGCATTGCTATATTGCTACATTGTAACATTGCATTTCTACATTGCAACATTGCATTGCTACATTGCAACATTGCATTGCTACATTGCAACATTGCATTGCTACATTGCAACATTGCATTGCTACATTGCTATATTGCAACATTACATTGCTACATTGCATTGCTACATTGCTGCATTGCATTGCTACATTGCTACATTGCATTGCTACATTGCATTGCTACATTGCATTGCTACATTGTTACATTGCATTGCTACATTGCTACATTGCATTGCTACATTGCTAAGTTGCATTTCTACACTGCATTTCTACATTGCATTGCTACATTGCATTGCTACATTGCATTGCTACATTGCATTGCTACATTGCTACATTGCATTGCTACATTGCTAAGTTGCATTGCTACATTGCATTGCTACATTGCTACATTGCTTTGCTACATTGCTTCATTGCTACATTGCATTGCTGCATTGCTTCATTGCTACATTGCATTGCTACATTGCTACATTGCTACATTGCAACATTGCATTGCTGAATTGCAACATTGCATTGCTACATTGCAACATTGCATTGCTACATTGCAACATTGCATTGCTACATTGCTACATTGTATTGCTACATTGCTACATTATATTGCTACATTGCTACATTGCTATATTGCCACAATGCAACATTGCATTGCTACATTGCAACATTGCATTGCTACATTGCTACATTGCATTGCTATATTGCTACATTGTAACATTGCATTTCTACATTGCAACATTATATTGCTACATTGCAACATTGCATTGCTACATTGCAACATTGCATTGCTACATTGCAACATTGCATTGCTACATTGCAACATTGCATTGCTACATTGCAACATTGCATTGCTACATTGCTATATTGCAACATTGCATTGCTACATTGCAACATTGCATTGCTACATTGCAACATTGCATTGCTACATTGCAACATTGCATTGCTACATTGCAACATTGCATTGCTACATTGCAACATTGCATTGCTACATTGCAACATTGCATTGCTACATTGCAACATTGCAACATTGCAACATTGTTACATTGCATTGCTACATTGCTAAATTGCACCATTGCATTGCTACATTGCTACATTGCATTGCTACATTGCATTGCTACATTGCAACATTGCTACATTGCATTGCTACATTACTACATTTTATTGCTACATTGCAACATTGCTACATTGCATTGCTATCTTGCTACATTCATTGCATTGCTACATTGCCACATTGCATTGCTACATTGCTAGATTGCATTGCTGCATTGCTACATTGCATTGCTACATTGCTACATTCATTGCATTGCTACATTGCCACATTGCATTGCTACATTGCTACATTGCATTGCTACATTGCTACAATGCATTGCTACATTGCTATATTGCATTGCTACATTGCTACATTACATTGCTACATTGCTACATTGCATTGCTACATTTTATTGCTACATTGCTACATTGTATTGCTATATTGCCACATTGCAACATTGCATTTCTACATTGCCAAATTACATTGCCACATTGCAACATTGCATTGCTATATTGCTACATTGTAATATTGCGTTTCTACATTGCAACATTAGATTGCTACATTGCAACATTACATTGCTACATTGCAACATTGCATTGCTACATTGCAACATTGCATTGCTACATTGCTATATTGCAACATTACATTGCTACATTGCATTGCTACATTGCATTGCTACATTGCTACATTGCAGTGCTACATTGCTGCATTGCAGTGCTACATTGCTACATTGCATTGCTACATTGCATTGCTACATTGTTACATTGCATAGCTACATTGCTACATTGCATTGCTACATTGCTAAGTTGCATTTCTACACTGCATTTCTACATTGCATTGCTACATTGCTACATTGCATTGCTACATTGCATTGCTACATTGCATTGCTACATTGCTACATTGCATTGCTACATTGCTACATTGCATTGCTACATTGCTAAGTTGAATTTCTACACTGCATTGCTACCTTTCCACATTGCTTTGCTACATTGCTTCATTGCTACATTGCATTGCTGCATTGCTTCATTGCTACATTGCATTGCTACATTGCTACATTGCTACATTGCAACATTGTATTGTTGAATTGCAACATTGCATTGCTACATTGCGACATTGCATTGGTACATTGCTACATTGCATTGCTACATTGATACATTTTATTGCTACATTGATACATTTTATTGCTACATTGCTACATTGCTATATTGCCACATTGCAACATTGCATTTCTACATTGCAACATTGCATTGCTACATTGCTACATTGCATTTCTGTATTGCTACATTGTAACATTGCATTTCTACATTGCAACATTAGATTGCTACAATGCAACATTGCATTGCTACATTGTAACATTGCATTGCTACATTGCAACGTTGCATTGCTACATTGCAACATTGCATTGCTACATTGCAACATTGCATTGCTACATTGCTATATTGCAACATTGCATTGCTACATTGCAACATTGCATTGCTATATTGCAACATTGCATTGCTATATTGCAACATTGCATTGCCACGTTGCAACATTGCATTGCCACATTGCAACATTGCATTGCTACATTGCAACATTGCATTGCTACATTGCAACATTGCATTGCTACATTGCAACATTGCATTGCTACATTGCAACATTGCATTGCTACATTGCAACATTGCATTGCTACATTGAAACATTGCATTGCTACATTGAAACATTGCATTGCTACATTGCAACAGTACATTGCTACATTGCAACATTGCATTGTTATATTGCAACATTGCATTGCTACATTGCAACATTGCATTGCTACGTTGCAACATTGCATTGCTACATTGCAACATTGCATTGCTACATTGCAACATTGCATTGCCACATTACATTGCTACATTGCAACCTTTCATTGCTACATTGCAACATTGCATTGTTACATTGCAACATTGCATTGCTACATTGCAACATTGCATTGCTACATTGCAACATCGCATTGCTACATTGCAACATTGCATTGCTACATTGCATTGTCTTTCTACATTGCATTGCATTGCTACATTGCTACATTGCTACATTGCATTGCTACATTGCTTTGATACATTACTACATTGCATTGCTACATTGCTACATTTCATTGCTACATTGCAAGATTACATTGCTACATTGCAACATTGCATTACATTGCTACATTGCATTGTATTGCTACATTTAATTGCATTGCTACATTGCTACATTGCTACATTGCATTGCTACATTGCTTGGATACATTACTACATTGCATTGCAATGTAATATTGCTACATTACAACATTACATTGCTACATTGCAACATTGTTTCACAGGGTTCTGTTTTTGGACCTCTCTTATTTAACTTATTGATAAATGATATACAGTGTATATCAAAAAAACCCGCTTCCGGAAGCAACTGTGAATTAGCATTTTTTTCAACGAACCATTGTAATAGTTTGAAGGCTTAGACACCTCTGAGCAACGAATGCGTAAAAAATAACTTGGATTGCATTCGTATTGAAAACTGCTTTCTCTCTTCTTTATTAACGCAGCGCTTGGACTATCTTAATTTTCCAGGTGTATAAATTGTTTTTTTAATTACAATAGGTCTCTTTAAGAATGCTAATTTATTTTCTAAGGGTAGCGGTTTTTTTTATACACACTGTAGATAGTGTGTTGAAACAATGTGAAATTATTTTGTATGCAGATGACACGGTTGTATACATTGCAGATAACGGCTGAGAACAAATCGAGCAACATTTGAATGACGATATCAACCGAATTGCTGATTGGCTTGTGGAGAATAGTCTAATAGTTAACCAGAAAAAGATAAAAACCGAATGCGTTTTATTTGGCACACATCAGAGAACGTCGAAATCGAAATCAATGGATATTCAGATGCATGGGGAAAAAATCACGGAATCACAAACTTAGGAATATTTAGGTATCCTCATGGACAAGGGCCTTAATTACACTTGCCAAACACATGGAAAGGATTTTTAAAAACGCTTCATCGAGAACAAAATTGCTCTGTCGCATACAACATAATATCATTGATATTACCCCTGAAGCTCCATTGCAGTAATATCTTTGTTAACATACCAGAATCAAAGAAAGAACGGTTTGAAGATGTTCAAACCAGAGCCTTAAACGTCATCAATGGACAAATAAACTCAGTAAAACTACCCAGAGTAAACTGTATAAGAAACAGAAAATGTGCATTATTTGGAAGTTTTCAAATGTCTGCATGGCCTGCTAGCCCAGTGTTTACCAGATTACTTCATCCGGAGTAATCACACAAAGACTACACGTGGAAATCATAAGAGTCTGATCCTTCCAAAAGTTCGAACAGAGTCTGCACAAAAATCCTTTGCTTTTTGGGAGCAAAAATGTTTATATGAAGTGAAAATTGTGAACTCTATCATGACGTTTTGATTTTTAACTGTATCTTCTCGGATGACGACTTTCATAAATTTTACTTTTTATTTAGAACTTTTTAATGACTGTTTTTCGATATAGTATTAATTGGAATTTTATTCTGTGTTTGTAACACTTATATCAGGTCCTTGGTTGATAACAGTATGTAAATATTACTGAACAATCTAACCTGTATAAATATGAATATATTATTATTATTATTGTTAATTAATTAGGCAGTTCAACACACTCTGGCACTTGCATCCACCCACCAATTAACTCTTGCTGGACGGTAACCGAGTTGCACATGATCCCGTTGTGTCCCACTACTCTGTCTGTACCACCCGGCTAAGCACCTTCCTTATTATTGTTTCCCCTTCAAAGAGCACCGTCCTCTGCATTGTGCTTATTATTCCAATCACACTTTCCTCATATCCAATAATCTTTTTCACTGCTGTTGTTGCCTTCTCAATACCACCTCCCAGGCATCCGATTATTACTGGGACCACTTTCACTCTATACCCGCTTCTCCTTTCTCTGATTTCAAACACCAACTGCTGGTACTTCTGTAACTTCGTTCGTTCGTGTCGCTTCTTCGATGTTCTGTTCTTGAGGGCATGACATATCCACTATCCAAATCTTCCTCTCTTTCTCATCCTCCAGTTTCAAGTCTGGTCTGCGTGCAGAACAGGTCTTTCTCATCCTATACTCAAAGTCCCAGCACAACTTGTACCCATTCCCCTTCAGCACTTGGCCTTTCTCCCATCTAACTGTATACCATACCGTGTTGTCAGGGAGGAGACCTCTCTCAACAGCCCATCTAACCGCCAGCACCATCAAGGCATTGTTGTGTCTACGGAGATACTCAGTTCCTGCCAATATCTCACATCCTGCAAGTAGATGTTGTACAGTTTCATCATACTTCTTACACAATCTACATTTTCCATCCTCGCCTCCTATCCCACGTGACACTTTCCACTTCCGAGTCTCCACCATCTGCCCCAACACATTCATGATTCCAGCCATCTTCTGCGGTGTGATGTTTATTCAGCCACATAGGGCTCTCGTTCTCCTGCCCTACAAACACTTGGCTCTGCATGGCTTTCTTCTTATAATCGTTTTTTAGCTTCGCTATGTATCCGTTCTTCATTCCTTTCTTCAACTCCGTCCAGCATCCTGCCCAATCTTTCTCCATCTTCTCACCACCTCTCCATACTTCTTCCTCTCTAAATTCAACCTCCAATCCAAACTCACGCAGGGCTTGTTCTGCTTCCTTTTCAGGCTTTTGTATTCACTGTTGTATTCTCTCTTCCAAGCAATCTTTATCCAGCGGCTTGGACTACATGCCATATACACTGCCACACACACTTTAGTTTCCTTATAAACCTGCTGCAAGCATTTCAGACCGCGCCCTCCATCCTGTCTCTTCAGATAGAGCCTCTCGTCACTTGCCTGTCTGCCCAGCATACCTTTCTTGCGTAGTGTACCTTTCACCAGCATATCAAGGTCATATAACTCCTTCTGGGTGAACTGGCATACATTCATGACATATGCTGCCACTGGGATAACCCTACAGTTGATCGCTCTTATGAGGTTCTTATCATACAGTGCAAGCTCTACAAGACTCTCCAACCTCTCTCGCATTACTTCCTTGATTCTCAGCAGTACTTTCTCTTTATCTATTTACTTTCCCTGTTCTATTCCAAGGAATTTATATACATCTCCCTTCTCTGGGTCCAATGCCTCCGCCCTCTCTTCCAGTATAGGCAGTCCCTCTCCTTTAATCATCATTTTTCTTAATCATCGTTCAAAATATGATCTCTGCACATTTCTTCACCCCGTACACCGCTCCTGTATCGTTGCTAGCTTTCACGATAATTTCATTAACGGCTTCCATCTGTTTGTGGTTTTCCTGATAGGTCTTCAAATCATCGATAAACAGACTATGCGTCCTCTTCGTGTATCTTTCACCAGGGGGGTCCCATCCTATATCCTCTTGTCTCCTCCAGCAGCATTGTAACTGGGATCTCAGTCAAGCAGAATCCTACCGGCGAGTAACTGTCTCCTTGTAGGAAGCCACACTTTATTCTAATCCATCTACTCTGCCATTTGTGATTTCCAACATTCAATTCTAACCTTGTCTTCCAATTTCCCATCAGTTTCCGTATCACATTTATAAGCGACTTAGGTAATCCCATCCACTCATACACCATCAACATCCAGTCATAATGGAGTTTGTCATACGCCTTCCTGTAATCGTAAAACGCGACTACCAACTCCCTCTTGTGCTCTCTCACCTCGTCCATTATACACTTATCAACAAGCAGTTGATCCACCGTCCCCAATACCCCTCTGAGGCTCCCAGTTGTCCTTCATCCCAAATCTCATTCCGTCCAGCATGGTCCCTCATGTACCGTCCTAACAGACCAGTGAATAACTTGTACGAGGTATTTAGGCACGTTATTGGTCTATACTCTTCCTCAGATGACAGCTCATCCATCTTTGGTAAAAGGACTGTCCTACCTAAAGTCACCCATTCCGGGATGCCCTCTGGATCTTCAATCCAGCTCTTCATTGTTTGTTCTAAGGCCTTCCAGGTCCCATTCAACTTCTTCCACCAGAAGTTCTGGATTCCATCTATACCAGGAGAGGTCCAATTCTTCCTCCGGTTGCGTAGTTTCCTCTCTCTTCTATTTCTTTCCCTTTCGGTCTCCTGCCTATGGCCTTGGCTCTCACCTTGATATTCAATGATGTTGCTACTGCTCTTCCCATGGCATAGACTGCGTCTGTGATCTCCTCCAGCTTTTTGCTGTTTTTGAGGTACTCACTTAGTATATTATTTGCGCACTCTGCTGTTTCTGGAGGGGCAATCTTTTAAGTTTCGGGAGTCTGCTCCTCTTTTAAATGTTGTCCGCAATTGTTGGTGTTAGCTTCATCATTTCCACTGTGAAGACCTCTCTTAATGCTCCTTCTCTCTCTGTCACTACTCTTTCACCCTCTTCTGCTCCTCCTTCTAGTATTGTTTCCACTTCTTTTTCTGACACACCCAACACACTTGTTGTCTCCTCCATTACCTCATCATCAGCTCCTGCATCAGCTCCCTCTCCATCACGTTCCTTGTTTCTTTTTCTCACCAGGACAAGGTTCGCAATATCTTTTTCCTTCTTGAATCTAGCAGCATTATCCATCAACTTCTGATCCTTTAGCCTCTCTCCACACTCCTGTTCCCATCTATCGCATACTCTTCCCATGAAACCAGGTCCACGTTCCCTTTCCTCCGCATCTAACCTTCTTTGCTGTAGTCCAATGAAAGCTCTCTGGTGGCGCCTCATATTCGGGCCGCTCAGTTCTTCCTTCTATTCGACCCATTACTTCCTCATCTAATCTAAACCTCCTAGCATTATCCACCAAATTCTGTGCTGAGACAGTTTTCTTTGTCTGTGCCTCATTTAACCATCTCCTTTTCACCCGCTTCATAAATCCGCTTCCTCTCTCTCTTTCCTCAGTATCTATCTTGACAAGCAGTACTTTCTCCTCCAAATTCCACTCCGGCCTCTTCCCTCTTCCTCGGTTACTTCTAGGTGCTCCAATACTATTCTCAGCTTGCACTGCATTTGTTTGGTTCCGAGCATCTATATCTAATGTTAAGGTTTGATTCATGATTTTCATATCCCAGTAGTTCATATATGGACTACCAGTAAGTTTTACATGCTCGGGAATAATCCGTCCGCCTGAAGTTGCCCGGCTCGCCAGGTAAAGCTCTTCTTAAAACACAGGTCCGCCACTTCTGTGTGTTGTACGCTCGCGACCTCCTATCGTGTCTGTCACCATTCTGGCATACCCTCAGCACGTGACTCCACCTTGGGATGACGGGTTTTTCTGTCGGGGTTGTCCTACCCTTAGACGTTTGCTGCCACGCTAACGAGCTCCATCTGCCCGGGTTTATTTTCTTTTTGGAGTTTACCTTCTCCTAGATGGTATTATTATTATTATTATTATTATTATTATTATTATCCTTCGGCGCTGGCGAGGGGATAATATTTTTTCCCTTTCGACCGATAACTCTACAACCAGTCCTTGGTAAAATATATTCATCATTAATCCGAAATTGTTTATACTCATTTATGACGAACAACAACTACATAGAAACTAAAATTCAGAAGGGATTCTGGGAAGGTGTGTCTGGCACGATCGAGCACACAGAGTTGCTCACGCATATTATAAATCATGCAAGAAACAATCAACGACATCTTGCAGTCACTCTTCTAGATTTAAAAAATGCGTTTGACGAAGTTGACCATCTCCTTCTTAAGACTGTGTTAGACTACCACCATGTTCCCAATGATGTGATAAATCTTGTCCAGAATCTGTACGATAACTATACCATTGGAACAAAAACGTTTATTACCAACCCAATCAGAGTAGGGAAAGGAGTTCTACAAGGTGATTGTCTCTCTCCGCTCCTGTTCAATATGTGTATAAATACTCTTATAAAATGTATAGAAGACGAACGCGTTAGATCAATTGGATATTGTTATTGCGACTATTTGCAACCTATACGGTTCCAATTTGCAGATGACACAGCAATGGTTACCACATCGGAGGAAGATAACCAAGCACTGCTTAATGTCTTCACTAAATGGTGTCATTGGTCAGGATTCCACATTAGGGTTGACAAATGCTCCACATTCGGAATTAAACACAACGGGGAAAAAGCAACGCAATTCAAACGATATTTAAAAGTAAATAATCAAATGATTCCAGCTGTTGAAATAAATGAATCATTTAAGTACCTAGGAAAGAAATTTAATTACAAAATGGAAACGGATGGAATTGAAAAAGAATTAGAACTGGAACTAACTTTAGATAAAATTCACAGATTACCTCTCCACCCAAGAAATAAAATACTGATTACTACCAAATATGTGTATAGTAAACTGCGTTGGCGTTTATCTATATATAAGCTCTCGGAGACTTGGATCGTCCAACACCTGGATGACAAGATTATAAACTATGTCAAGCGTTGGCTACATTTCCATCAAGGGGCAAACCTTACACATTTAAAACTTGCTATCAGCAAATTTGGTTTTGGTCTTCAGCTGGTTTCCGACGTTTTTAAATTATGCAAGCTTTCCATCAGACAAATCCTTTCAAAATCCATCAACAACGAAATTAAAACCCTCTTCAACCTCACAAAATTGAATTATGTGCGAACAGACGCTATAATTACTAGCAACAATGGCAATCCTAAAGCAATTCTCACACGACAAATCGAAAACAACGTAGTGGAACATCTCTCAACCCTAAAGGAACAGAACACGATTATGAAGCACATCAAACAAGTATCTACATCCAAATTGATAACGATGTGGCATAACATCTGTAGCCAAATGCCGAAGAATATATTCATTTTTGTAAGACGAGCTTTGATATTTAGTCTGCCAAATAATTCAAACCTTTATCGATGGAGGAAAATAGAGTCTACATCCTGTATTTTGTGCACTTCCAACAAACAAACACAACTCCATATGCTATCTAACTGTCCTGTATCCGTAGCTGAAGGACGATATACCTGGCGACATGACTCTATACGTTATACGTTGCTTCAATATTTATGTCAACTAAAGAATTATGGATTCAATATTTATGGCGATCCTGAGGGTTATTGCAAGACTAGTGAACTTTTTCACTCCTTCCGTCCCAACATCGTGTTGGTAAAATATGACACCATCTACATTTTAGAATTGACGTGCTGCTTTGAAACCAATACCGAAAAGAGTAGAAACTTTAAAATGAATAAGTACATAGATATTAAGAATGATTGCACGAGAAGATTTAGACATTTAAAAAATATTTTTATTGAAATAACATCACTTGGTCTAGTCACAACTCATATCGAAAACTTGAACAGTATTTTTAAAGAAACTGATATTAACTATAAGAGGATGATCGCGAAGTGCATGGAAGTTGCTATGAGAGCTTCATTTTATATCTATATACGCCGTAATAAACACTGGACATATCCGCCTTTGTTAAAATTTTATTAGCAACGTTTTATTGTTTTATTTAGTCAGTATAAAGTTTTATTGTAAATATAGTATAACTTCTTAAATATGTTGCCTGTTTATCTCTGTGGATTGCCCTACGTTTACGTATGGAGAGAAACACAGAGTTGATTTATTCTTAAGATTATTTTGTAATATTGCTTCAATCGATTTTCTGAAATAAAGTTTCCATTATTATTGCTTTAAATGTTTCCACCTAGAGAAAATTTAACGAAGCACATGCGGATTTGCCTAACAATGGTTTTCTAAAATATTTGACAAGTACGTAGATCTCCTCTAGAATATAATTATCCTTTGAGGTTATCTTTGCTTAAATTTCCATAAACAATTGAGGAGGTATTGGCCTAATAGTATTTTATCAGTTGGTTGAAGCATAATATTTCGTTTATTCGAGCTTAAATTGAAACTTACACTCATTCACTTCGGGATTTGCTTTCCAAGGTTCTGCTTCAATACTTTCTACAACTATCTCGCCTAGAAAAAAATTATTTGGAAAGATCTCACCTGTGACTTCACTGCAGACTTCTTCTTTGCCAGTGACCAGTCTTGCTGCACTTATGACATTTTGTTCGTTTGCTGGACAGATTTTCTTGGGATGCATAGATCCTAAGCTAGTGTTGAATTTTCCCTTTATTTATTTGACTACTTTCTTGCTCATTAGAAGTTGGTCTTCCCTTCTTTAGTCTCGGTTTTGAGAATTTCCGACGCCAACGCCTACGGAATCGATAAGCTGTTTGCCATCGCCTCGAAGAAAACCCTGCAGCTTTCATACAGTTTCTTTCTGCCGGGAAAAGTTCATTGCTTTATCTAAAGTTAGATCTGCCTCGAGCTGCAACTTTTCCAACAACGCTTTATCCAGAATTCCAACAACGATGGCGTCACGGATCAATTCTCACGTGTGAAACGCCGAAATTACAATATTACAATATGTTCTGCAAGGTTGAACAAGTCTGTAATAAATACGTCGACGGTTTCGCTTTCTTGTTGGCTTCGAAGGTTGCATTAACTTAGCTCGTTCAAAGATTACATTTCTTTTAATGATAAAGAAATGTTCGAGTCTCTTCTTGAGACTTTTGTTCGGTCTGCCTCCGTGATAGAATATCGCCTGCTTCGCCGCCCATCGAGTAGATTAGAGTATTAACTTGACTTTCTTCGGATTCTTTCTCGAGACCAGACGCCATTCTAAATCGCTCGAATCTCCGGATCCATTTTAACCAATCTTCTGGCTTGAATGTAATTTTTTTCTGTTGGTTATACTTGTAACAGGGCCATTATTGCAACGAAATTATTGGCCCCTCTTAGCCCCCGTACACACGAAAACGTTTTCCTGTCAGAGTTTTTGTATTGTCTACTGTTCTCAACTAGGAAATCGAGAACAACCAGCTCATTACTTAAAACAATACGGAAACGTGTTCCAGCGTTTTTGTATTGTTTAATGTTCTCAAGGGAATTGAAAACAACCAGTTCATTACTTGAAAAATACAAAAAAACGCAGGTAAACGTTTCTGTGGGTACGGGGCCTTAATTAGTCGTCGACTGATCGCTCTTCCACTTTTTCTTCAATGCCAAACCCGATAACAGAACCCCGCTACAGCCACCGCTGCCACCATGTTGTGTTACTGCCCTACTTTAATAGTGATTCAACGGCTGACGTTTCATATAATTAAGTATCCAGCCGAATTTAAAACATAGTCCTAACTCCAAACCTAACCTAATCCTAACCCTGAACATAAATAATACTGACACTAACTCTTATTTTCTTTTAGAAATAATAAATATTATACGAAACTTCACCCGATTCATCATATATAACAATATGCTAATATATATGCTAATATAGATATGCTAATACAACAGGATTCTCTTGAACAAAGACGTTTAAAATAGCTGGTCGTCTATCAAGCTAAGAATAATCTTTATTTGGACGGACTTAAATCTATGTTCGAATCCATCTCAAACGTTCATTAATATAACCTAAGAGGCAGCTCTATAATAATATATTTATTCCCAGACCTCGCGCCGAAGCGGGTAAGCGAAGCCTTTGTTACCGTGGGCCGGTAATGTGGAAAGACTAAGGCCAAGCCATCGGTCTGCTCTTTTAAAGCTTCGCTGTTATTAAACTACTGTATAATAGTTAAGTTTGTAATAACTTTTTACAATAATAATTAATCATTTAGTAAAATAATACTGTTTGTTAAAGATTAGAACCTAGACTTTACTAAATACTTCACACGCTGATTAAGTAGTCATTATGGAACAAATTAATGAGATTTTTTGTATTATATCAAACCGTTAAAGAAAATTTTAAATATTATTTTTAGACACCTTGGTGGTTATCATGGCAACATAAAAGTTGCAACAAATGGATCATTAGTTTGTTCCTTGGAAGCGTGTGAAGTTTCTTATTTGAAGCTTCAATTCTCTTTAAATTTTAGGATTTTATTTACATACAGTAGCACTACAGTTGATTTGTGGTATTAGTCTTCTGGGAAATGTATTTGAACGCCCTGAAATTGTCTACAAAGTTAAAATGTTTTTAGAATGTTTAAGAAACAGCATGATTTTACTAAATTTAAATGTGTTTTACTGTTAAAATAACATTGTATTGCATTGCCACATTGCATTGCATTGCTACATTGCATAGCTACATAGCTACATTGCACCATTGCATTGCTACACTGCAACATTGTATTGCTGCATTGATACACTGCATAGCTACATTGCATTGATACATTGCAACATTGCATTGCTACATTGCAACATTGCATTGCTACATTGCAACATTGCATTGCTATATTGCAACATAGTATTTATACATTGCAACATTGCATTGCTACATTGCAACATTACAATGCTACATTGCAACATTTCATTGCTACATTACAACATTGCATTGTTACATTGCATTGCATTGCTACATTGCATTGCTACATTGCATTGCATTGCTACATTGCATTGTATTGCTACATATTGCATTGCATTGCTACATTGCATTGCTACATTGCACCATTGCATTGGTACATTGCAACATTGTATTGCTACATTGCTACATTGCATTGCTACATTGCATTGCATTGCTACATTACATTGCATTGCTACATCGCTACATTGTATTGCTACATTGCTACATTGCATTGCTACATTGCTACATTGCATTGCTACATTACATTGCATTGCTGCATTGTATTGCTACATTGCTACATTGTATTGCTATATTGCTACATTGCAATATTGCATTTCTACATTGCAACATTGCATTTCTACATTGCAACATTGCATTGCTACATTGCAACATTGCATTGCTACATTGCAACATTGCATTGCTAGATTGATATATTGCATTGCTACATTGCAGTGCATTGCTACATTGCATTGCATTGCTACATTACATTGCATTGTATTGCAACATTGCATTGCATTGCAACATTGCATTGCATTGCTACATTGCATTGCTGCATTGCTACATTACATTGCTACATTGCTACATTGCATTGCTACATTGTATTGTTACATTGCTACATTGCGGTGCTACATTGCTACATTGCTTTTCTACATTGCTACATTGCATTGTTACATTGCTATATTGCATTGCTAAATTGCTACATTGCATTGCTACACTGTATTGCTACCTTGCTACATTGCATTGCTACATTGCATTGCTACATTGCATTGCTACATTGCTACATTGCTAAATTGAAATATTGCATTGCTGAATTGCAACATTGTATTGCTGAATTGCAATATTGCATTGCTACATTGCAACATTGCTACATTGTATTGCTACATTGCTACAATTCATTGCTACATTGCTATATTGCATTGGTATATTACATTGCATTGCTGCATTGTATTGCTACATTGCTACATAGTATTGATATATTGCTACATTGCAACATTGCATTTCTACATTGCAACATTGCATTGCTACATTCCAACATTGCATTGCCACATTGCAACATTGCATTGCTACATTACAACATTGCATTGCTAGATTGATACATTGCATTGCTACATTGCATTACATTGCATTGCTACATTGCATTGCTACATTGCTACATTGTATTGCTATATTTCTACATTGCATTGCTACATTGCTACATTGCATTGCTACATTGCATTGCTACATTGCTACATTGTATTGCTACATTGCTACATTGCATTGCTACATTGCTACATTGCATTGCTACATTGCATTGCTACATTGCTACATTTTATTGCTACATTGCTACATTGCATTGCAACATTGCATTGCTACATTGCAACATTGCATTGCTAGATTGATACATTGCATTGCTACATTGCTACATTGCATTGCTACACTGTATTGCTACATTGCTACATTACATTGCTACATTGTATTGCTACATTGCTACATTGCATTGCTACATTGCTACATTGCATTTCTATATTGCTACATTGTATTTCTACATTGTACATTGCATTGCTACATTGCATTGCTACATTGCTACATTGCATTGCTACATTGCATTGCTACATTGCTACATTTTATTGCTACATTGCTACATTGCATTTCTACATTGCATTTCTACATTGCATTGCTTCATTGCATTGCTTCATTGCTACATTGCATTGCTATATTGCTACTTGTCAAGACAAGTCAACTTATCAAGACAAGACAAGACAATTTGTCAAGACAATACAAGACAAGATCAGACAAGACAACAAGACAACAAGACAAGACAACTTGTCAAGACAAGACAAGACAATACAAGACAACTTATCAAGACAAGACAAGACAAGACAACTTGTCAATACAAGACAACTTGTCAAGACAAGACAAGACAACTTGTCAAGACAAGACAAGACAAGACAATTTGTCAAGACAAGACAAGACAAGACAACTTGTCAAGACAAGACAAGACAAGACAACTTGTCAAGACAAGACAAGACAACTTGTCAAGACAAGACAAGACAACTTGTCAAGACAAGACAACTTGTCAAGACAAGACAAGACAAGACAAGACAAGACAACTTGTCAAGACAAGACAAGACAACTTGTCAAGACAAGACAAGACAAGTCAAGACAAGACAAGACAAGACAAGACAAGACAAGACAAGACAAGACAAGACAAGACAAGACAAGACAAGACAAGACAATGTGTCAAGACAAGACAAGACAAGACAAGACAAGATGAGACCTTGTCAAGACAAGACAAGACAAGACAAGACAAGACAAGACAAGACAACTTGTCAAGACAAGACAAGACAACTTGTCAAGACAAGACAAGACAAGACAAGACAAGACAAGACAAGACAAGACAACTTTTCAAGACAAGACAAGACAAGACAAGACAACTTGTCAAGACAAGACAACTTGTCAAGACAAGACAACTTGTCAAGACAAGACAAGACAAGACAAGACAACTTGTCAAGACAAGACAAGACAAGACAAGACAAGACAAGACAAGACAAGACAAGACAAGACAACTTGTCAAGACAAGACAAGACAACTTTTCAAGACAAGACAATACAAGACAAGACAACTTGTCAAGACAAGACAAGACAAGACAACTTGTCAAGACAAGACAACTTTTCAAGACAAGACAAGACAACTTGTCAAGACAAGACAACTTGTCAAGACAAGACAACTTGTCAAGACAAGACAAGACAAGACAAGACAAGACAAGACAAGACAAGACAAGACAAGACAAGACAAGACAAGACAAGACAAGACAAGACAAGACAACTTGTCAAGACAAGACAAGACAACTTGTCAAGACAAGACAAGAAAAGTCAAGACAAGACAAGACAAGACAAGACAAGACAAGACAAGACAAGACAAGACAAGACAAGACAAGACAAGTCAAGACAACTTGTCAAGACAAGACAAGACAAGACAAGACAAGACAAGACAACTTGTCAAGACAAGACAAGACAAGACAAGACAAGACAAGACAAGACAACTTGTCAAGACAAGACAACTTGTCAAGACAAGACAAGACAAGACAAGACAAGACAAGACAAGACAAGACAACTTGTCAAGACAAGACAAGACAAGACAAGACAACTTGTCAAGACAAGACAACTTGTCAAGACAAGACAACTTGTCAAGACAAGACAAGACAAGACAAGACAACTTGTCAAGACAAGACAAGACAAGACAAGACAAGAAAAGACAAGACAAGACAAGACAAGACAAGACAAGACAAGACAACTTTTCAAGACAAGACAAGACAAGATAAGACAACTTGTCAAGACAAGACAAGACAAGACAACTTGTCAAGACAAGACAACTTTTCAAGACAAGACAAGACAACTTGTCAAGACAAGACAACTTGTCAAGACAAGACAACTTGTCAAGACAAGACAAGACAAGACAAGACAAGACAAGACAAGACAAGACAAGACAAGACAAGACAAGACAAGACAAGACAAGACAAGACAACTTGTCAAGACAAGACAAGACAACTTGTCAAGACAAGACAAGACAAGTCAAGACAAGACAAGACAAGACAAGACAAGACAAGAAAAGACAAGACAAGACAAGACAAGACAAGACAAGACAAGACAATGTGTCAAGACAAGACAAGACAAGACAAGACAAGATGAGACTACTTGTCAAGACAAGACAAGACAAGACAAGACAAGACAAGACAAGACAACTTGTAAAGACAAGACAAGACAACTTGTAAAGACAAGAGAAGACAAGAAAAGTCAAGACAAGACAAGACAAGACAACCTTTCAAGACAAGACAATACAATATAAGACAACTTGTCAAGACAAGACAACTTGTCAAGACAAGACAACTTGTCAAGACAAGACAAGACAAGACAAGACAACTTGTCAATACAAGACAAGACAAGACAAGAAAAGAAAAGTCAAGACAAGACAAGACAAGACAACCTTTCAAGACAAGACAAGACAACCTTTCAAGACAAGACAATACAATATAAGACAACTTATCAAGACAAGACGAGACAAGACAACTTGTCAAGACAAGACAACTTTTCAAGACAAGACAAGACAACTTGTCAAGACAAGACAACTTGTCAAGACAAGACAACTTGTCAAGGCAAGACAAGACAAGACAAGACAAGACAAGACAAGACAAGACAACTTTTCAATACAAGACAACTTGTCAAGACAAGACAGGACAAGATAAGATAAGACTACTTGTCAAGACAAGAAAAGACAAGACATGACAAGACAAGACAACTTGTAAAGACAAGACAAGACAACTTGTAAAGACAAGACAAGACAAGACAAGAAAAGTCAAGACAAGACAAGACAAGACAACCTTTCAAGACAAGACAATACAATATAAGACAACTTGTCAAGACAAGACAACTTGTCAAGACAAGACAAGACAAGACAACTTGTCAATACAAGACAAGACAAGACAAGAAAAGAAAAGTCAAGACAAGACAAGACAAGAAAACCTTTGAAGACAAGACAATACAATATAAGACAACTTATCAAGACAAGACAAGACAAGACAACTTGTCAAGACAAGACAACTTGTCAAGACAAGACAACTTGTCAAGGCAAGACAAGACAAGACAAGACAACTTTTCAAGACAAGACAACTAGTCAAGACAAGACAAGAAAATATAAGGAAAGGCGAGACAAGACAAGACAAGACAAGACAAGACAAGACAAGACAAGACGAGACGAGACGAGGCAAGACTAGGCAAGACAAGACAAATTGCAAGACAAGACAATACAAGAAAAGTCAAGACAAGACAAGACAAGACAACCTTTCAAGACAAGACAATACAATATAAGACAACTTGTCAAGACAAGACGAGACAAGGCAACTTGTCAAGACCAGACAACTTTTCAAGACAAGACAAGACAACTTGTCAAGACAAGACAACTTGTCAAGACAAGACAACTTGTCAAGACAAGACAATACAAGACAAGACAACTTGTCAAGACAAGACAACTTGTCAAGACAAGACAAGAAAATATAAGGAAAGACAAGACAAGACAAGACAAGACAAGACAAGACAAGACAAGACAAGACAAGACGAGACAAGACAAGACAAGACAAGACAAGACAAGTCAAGACAAGACAATACAAGACAAGACAAGTCAAGACAAGACAAGACAAGACAACTTTTCAAGACAAGACAAGACAATATAAGACAACTTGTCAAGACAAGACGAGACAAGACAACTTGTCAAGACAAGACAACTTGTCAAGACAAGACAAGACAACTTGTCAAGACAAGACAAGACAAGATAATATGTCAAGACAAGACAAGGCAAGACAACTTATCAAGACAATACAAAAGAGCAGACAACTTGTCAAGACAAGACAACTTCTCAAGACAAGCCAAGACAAGACAAGACAGCTTTTCAAGACAAGACAGCTTTTCAAGACAAGACAAGACAACTTGTCAAGACAAGACAAGACAACTTGTCAAGACAAGACAAGACAACTTGTCAAGACAAGACAACTTGTCAAGACAAGACAACTTGTCAAGACAAGACAACTTGTCAAGACAAGACAAGACAACTTGTCAAGACAAGACAACTTGTCAAGGCAAGACAAGACAAGACAAGACAAGACAACTTTTCAAGACAAGACAACTAGTCAAGACAAGACAAGACAAGACAATATAAGGCAAGGCGAGACAAGACAAGACAAGACGAGACAAGACGAGACAAGACAAGACAAGACAAAACGAGACAAGACAATACAAGACAAGACAACTTGTCAAGACAAGACAAGACAAGTCGAGACAAGACAAGACAAGACAACTTTTCATGACAAGACAACTTGTTAAGACAACTTGTCAAGATAAGACAAGACAAGACAACTTGTCAAGACAAGACAAGAAAAGAAAAGACAAGACAAGACAATTTGTCAAGACAAGACAAGACAACTTGTCAAGAAAAGACAAGACAACTTGTCACGACAAGAAAACTTGTCAAGAGAAGACAAGACAAGACAAGACAAGAAAAGAAAAGTCAATACAAGACAAGACAAGACAACCTTTCAAGACAAGACAATACAATATAAGACAACTTATCAAGACAAGACGAGACAAGGCAACTTGTCAAGACAAGACAACTTTTCAAGACAAGACAAGACAACTTGTCAAGACAAGACAACTTGTCAAGACAAGACAACTTGTCAAGGCAAGACAAGACAAGACAAGACAAGACAACTTTTCAAGACAAGACAACTAGTCAAGACAAGACAAGAAAATATATGGAAAGGCGAGACAAGACAAGACCAGACAAGAGAAGACAAGACAAGACGAGACGAGACGAGGCAAGACTAGGCAAGAGAAGACAAATTGTCAAGACAAGACAAGACAAGACAAGAAAAGTCAAGACAAGGCAAGGCAAGACAAGACAACCTTTCAAGACAAGACAATACAATATAAGACAACTTGTCAAGACAAGACGAGACAAGGCAACTTGTCAAGACAAGACAACTTTTCAAGACAAGACAAGACAACTTGTCAAGACAAGACAAGACAAGATAATATGTCAAGACAAGACAAGGCAAGACAACTTATCAAGACAATACAAAAGAGCAGACAACTTGTCAAGACAAGACAACTTCTCAAGACAAGCCAAGACAAGACAGCTTTTCAAGACAAGACAAGACAACTTGTCAAGACAAGACAAGACAACTTGTCAAGACAAGACAAGACAACTTGTCAAGACAAGACAACTTGTCAAGGCAAGACAAGACAAGACAAGACAAGACAACTTTTCAAGACAAGACAACTAGTCAAGACAAGACAAGACAAGACAATATAAGGCAAGGCGAGACAAGACAAGACAAGACAAGACGAGACAAGACAAGACAAGACAAGACAAGACAACTTGTCAAGACAAGACAAGACAAGACAAGACAAGACAAGACAACTTTTCAAGACAAGACAACTTGTCAAGACAAGACAAGACAATTTGTCAAGATAAGAGAAGACAAGACAACTTCTCAAGACAAGACAAGACAAGACAATTTGTCAAGACAAGACAAGACAACTTGTCAAGAAAAGACAAGACAACTTGTCAAGACAAGACAACTTGTCAAGACAAGACAAGACAAGACAAGACAAGACAACTTGTCAAGACATGTCAAGACAAGACAAGACAACTTGTCAAGAAAAGTTGTCAAGACAAGACAAGACAAGACAAGACAAGACAAGACAGTGTGTCAAGACAAGACAAGACAAGACGAGACACGACAACAAGTCAACAAGACAAGACAACCTTTCAAGACAAGACAATACAATATAAGACAACTTGTCAAGACAAGACTAGACAAGGCAACTTGTCAAGACAAGACAACTTTGTAAAACAAGACAAGACAACTTGTCAAGACAAGACAAGACAAGACAAGACAATTCAAGACATTGTCAAGACAAGACAAGACAAGACAATTTGTCAAGACAATACAAGACAACTTGTCAAGACAAGACAATACAACTTGTCAAGACAAGACAACTTGTCAAGGCAAGACAAGACAAGACAAGACAACTTGTCAAGACAAGACAAGACAAGACTAGAAAATTTAAGACAAGACAAGACAAGACAACCTTTCAAGACAAGACGATACAATATAAGACAACTTATCAAGACAAGACTAGACAAGGCAACTTGTCAAGACAAGACAACTTTGTAAAACAAGACAAGACAACTTGTCAAGACAAGACAAGACAAGGCAACTTGTCAAGACAAGACAACTTTGTAAAACAAGACAAGACAACTTGTCAAGACAAGACAAGACAAGACAATTTGTCAAGATAAGACAAGACAAGACAACTTGTCAAGACAAGACAAGACAAGACAATTTGTCAAGACAATACAAGACAACTTGTCAAGACAAGACAATACAACTTGTCAAGACAAGACAAGACAAGACAAGACAAGATAACTTGTCAAGACAAGACAAGACAACTTTTCAAGACAAGACAACTTTTCAAGACAAGACAACTTGTCAAGACAAGACAAGACAATTTGTCAAGATAAGACAAGACAAGACAACTTGTCAAGATAAGACAAGACAAGACAACTTGTCAAGACAAGACAAGACAAGACAATTTGTCAAGACAATACAAGACAACTTGTCAAGACAAGACAAGACAACTTGTCAAGACAAGACAACTTATCAAGACAAGACAAGACAAGACAAGACAAGACAACTTGTCAAGACAAGACAAGACAACTTGTCAAGACAAGACAAGACAACTTGTCAAGACAAGACAAGAAAAGACCAGACCAGAACAGACAAGACAAGACAAGACAAGAATAGACCAGACCAGACAAGACAAGACAAGGCAAGACAATGTGTCAAGACAAGACAAGACAAGACAAGACAAGACAAGACAAGATGAGACAAGACAAGACAAGACAACTTTTCAATACAAGACAACTTGTCAAGACAAGACAGGACAAGATAAGATAAGACTACTTGTCAAGACAAGAAAAGACAGGACATGACAAGACAACTTGTAAAGACAAGACAAGACAAGAAAAGTCAAGACAAGACAAGACAACCTTTCAAGACAAGACAATACAATATAAGACAACTTGTCAAGACAAGACGAGACAAGGCAACTTGTCAAGACAAGACAACTTTTCAAGACAAGACAAGACAACTTGTCAAGACAAGACAAGACAAGACAATCTGTCAAGACAAGACAAGGCAAGACAACTTATCAAGACAATACAAGACAAGAGCAGACAACTTGTCAAGACAAGACGACTTGTCAAGACAAGACAAGACAAGACAGCTTTTCAAGACAAGACATCTTGTCAAGACAAGACAAGACAACTTGTCAAGACAAGACAACTTGTCAAGACAATCAAGACAAGACAAGACAAGACAATATAAGGAAAGGCGAGACAAGACAATACAAGACAAGACAAGAGAAGACGAGACGAGACAAGACTAGACAAGACAAGACAAATTGTCAAGACAAGACAAGACAATACAGGACAAGACAAAACGAGACAAGACAATACAAGACAAGACAACTTGTCAAGACAAGACAAGACAAGTCGAGACAAGACAAGACAAGACAAGACAACTTTTCATGACAAGACAACTTGTTAAGACAACTTGTCAAGACAAGACAAGACAAGACAAGACAATTTGTCAAGATAAGACAAGACAAGACAACTTGTCAAGACAAGACAAGAAAAGAAAAGACAAGACAAGACAATTTGTCAAGACAAGACAAGACAACTTGTCAAGAAAAGACAAGACAACTTGTCACGACAAGAAAACTTGTCAAGACAAGACAAGACAACTTGTCAAGACAAGACAAGACAAGAGAACTTGTCAAGACAAGAGAACTTGTCAAGACAAGACAACTTGTCAAGACAAGACAAGACAAGACAACTTGTCAAGACAAGACAAGACAAGACAAGACAAGAAAAGTCAGGACAAGACAAGACAAGACAACCTTTCAAGACAAGACAATTCAATATAAGACAACTTGTCAAGACAAGACGAGACAAGGCAACATGTCAAGACAAGACAACTTTTCAAGAGAAGACAAGACAACTTGTCAAGACAAGACAAGACAAGACAATATGTCAAGACAAGACAAGGCAAGACAACTTATCAAGACAATACAAAAGAGCAGACAACTTGTCAAGACAAGACAACTTGTCAAGACAAGACAAGACAAGACAGCTTTTCAAGACAAGACAAGACAACTTGTCAAGACAAGACAAGACAACTTGTCAAGACAAGACAAGACAACTTGTCTAGACAAGACAACTTGTCAAGGCAAGACAAGACAAGACAAGACAAGACAACTTTTCAAGACAAGACAACTAGTCAAGACAAGACAAGACAAGACAATATAAGGCAAGGCGAGACAAGACAAGACAAGACAAGACAAGACGAGACAAGACAAGACAAGAGAACTTGTCAAGACAAGACAAGACAAGTCGAGACAAGACAAGACAAGACAAGACAACTTTTCAAGACAAGACAACCTGTCAAGACAAGACAAGACAATTTGTCAAGATAAGACAAGACAAGACAACTTGTCAAGACAAGACAAGACAAGACAATTTGTCAAGACAAGACAAGACAACTTGTCAAGAAAAGACAAGACAACTTGTCAAGACAAGACAACTTGTCAAGACAAGATAAGACAAGAGAAGACAAGACAACTTGTCAAGACATGACAAGAGAAGACAAGACAAGACAACATGTCAAGACAAGACAAGACAACTTGTCAAGACAAGTTGTCAAGACAAGACAAGACAATACAAGACAATGTGTCAAGACAATACAAGACAAGACGAGACACGACAACAAGAGAACAAGACAAGACAACCTTTCAAGACAAGACAATACAATATAAGACAACTTATCAAGACAAGACGAGACAAGGCAACTTGTCAAGACAAGACAACTTTGTAAGACAAGACAAGACAGCTTGTCAAGACAAGACAAGACAAGACAAGACAATTTGTCAAGATAAGACAAGACAACTTGTCAAGACAAGACAAGACAACTTGTCAAGACAAGACAAGACAAGACAAGAAAAGTCAGGACAAGACAAGACAACCTTTCAAGACAAGACAATTCAATATAAGACAACTTGTCAAGACAAGACGAGACAAGGCAACTTGTCAAGACAAGACAACTTTTCAAGAGAAGACAAGACAACTTGTCAAGACAAGACAAGACAAGACAATATGTCAAGACAAGACAAGGCAAGACAACTTATCAAGACAATACAAAAGAGCAGACAACTTGTCAAGACAAGACAACTTGTCAAGACAAGACAAGACAAGACAGCTTTTCAAGACAAGACAAGACAACTTGTCAAGACAAGACAACTTGTCAAGACAAGACAACTTGTCAAGACAAGACAAGACAACTTGTCTAGACAAGACAACTTGTCAAGGCAAGGCAAGACAAGACAAGACAAGACAAGACAAGACAACTTTTCAAGACAAGACAACTAGTCAAGACAAGACAAGACAAGACAATATAAGGCAAGGCGAGACAAGACAAGACAAGACAAGACAAGACAAGACAAGACAAGACAAGACAAGACAAGAGAACTTGTCAAGACAAGACAAGACAAGTCGAGACAAGACAAGACAAGACAAGACAACTTTTCAAGACAAGACAACTTGTCAAGACAAGACAAGACAATTTGTCAAGATAAGACAAGACAAGACAACTTGTCAAGACAAGACAAGACAAGACAATTTGTCAAGACAAGACAAGACAACTTGTCAAGAAAAGACAAGACAACTTGTCAAGACAAGATAAGACAAGACAAGACAAGACAACTTGTCAAGACATGACAAGACAAGACAAGACAAGACAACATGTCAAGACAAGACAAGACAACTTGTCAAGACAAGTTGTCAAGACAAGACAAGACAATACAAGACAATGTGTCAAGACAATACAAGACAAGACGAGACACGACAACAAGACAACAAGACAAGACAACCTTTCAAGACAAGACAATACAATATAAGACAACTTATCAAGACAAGACGAGACAAGGCAACTTGTCAAGACAAGACAACTTTGTAAGACAAGACAAGACAGCTTGTCAAGACAAGACAAGACAAGACAAGACAATTTGTCAAGATAAGACAAGACAAGACAACTTGTCAAGACAAGACAAGACAAGACAATTTGTCAAGACAATACAAGACAACTTGTCAAGACAAGACAAGACAACTTGTCAAGACAAGACAACTTGTCAAGACAAGACAAGACAAGACAAGACAACTTGTCAAGACAAGACACGACAACTTGTCAAGACAAGACAAGAAAAGTCCAGACCAGACCAGACAAGACAAGACAAGACAAGAAAAGACCAGACCAGACAAGACAAGACAAGACAAGTCAAGACAATGTGTCAAGACAAGACAAGACAAGACAAGACAAGATGAGACTACTTGTCAAGACAAGAAAAGACAAGACATGACAAGACAAGACAAGACAACTTGTAAAGACAAGACAAGACAACCTGTAAAGACAAGAGAAGACAAGAAAAGTCAAGACAAGACAAGACAAGACAACCTTTCAAGACAAGACAATACAATATAAGACAACTTGTCAAGACAAGACAAGACAAGACAACTTGTCAAGACAAGACAACTTTTCAAGACAAGACAAGACAACTTGTCAAGACAAGACAACTTGTCAAGACAAGACAACTTGTCAAGACAAGACAAGACAAGACAAGACAAGACAAGACAAGACAAGACAAGACAAGACAAGACAACTTGTCAAGACAAGACAACTTGTCAAGACAAGACAAGACAAGACAAGACAAGACAACTTGTCAAGACAAGACAAGACAAGACAAGACAAGACAAGACAACTTGTCAAGACAAGACAAGACAACTTGTCAAGACAAGACAAGACAAGACAAGTCAAGACAAGACAAGACAAGACAACTTGTCAAGACAAGACAAGACAAGACAAGACAACTTGTCAAGACAAGACAACTTGTCAAGACAAGACAAGACAAGACAACTTGTCAATACAAGACAAGACAAGACAAGAAAAGAAAAGTCAAGACAAGACAAGACAACCTTTGAAGACAATACAATATAAGACAACTTATCAAGACAAGACGAGACAAGGTAACTTGTCAAGACCAGACAACTTTTCAAGACAAGACAAGACAACTTGTCAAGACAAGACAAGACAAGACAATATGGCAAGACAAGACAAGGCAAGACAACTTATCAAGACAATACAAAAGAGCAGACAACTTGTCAAGACAAGACAACTTGTCAAGACAAGACAAGACAAGACAGCTTTTCAAGACAAGACAAGACAACTTGTCAAGACAAGACAAGACAACTTGTCTAGACAAGACAACTTGTCAAGGCAAGACAAGATAAGACAATATAAGGCAAGGCCAGACAAGACAAGACAATACAAGACAAGACAAGACGAGACAAGACAAGACAAGAGAACTTGACAACTTGTCAAGACATGACAAGAGAAGACAAGACAACATGTCAAGACAAGACAAGACAACTTGTCAAGACAAGTTGTCAAGACAAGACAAGACAAGACAAGACAATGTGTCAAGACAATACAAGACGAGACACGACAACAAGACAACAAGACAAGACAACCTTTCAAGACAAGACAATACAATATAAGACAACTTGTCAAGACAAGACGAGACAATGCAACTTGTCAAGACAAGACAACTTTGTAAGACAAGACAAGACAACTTGTCAAGACAAGACAAGACAAGACAACTTGTCAAGACAAGACAAGACAAGACAAGACAATTTGTCAAGACAATACAAGACAACTTGTCAAGACAAGACAAGACAACTTGTCAAGACAAGACAACTTGTCAAGACAAGACAAGACAAGACAAGACAACTTGTCAAGACAAGACACGACAACTTGTCAAGACAAGACAAGAAAAGTCCAGACCAGACCAGACAAGACAAGACAAGACAAGACAAGAACAGACCAGACAAGACAAGACAAGTCAAGACAATGTGTCAAGACAAGACAAGACAAGACAAGACAAGATGAGACTACTTGTCAAGACAAGAAAAGACAAGACATGACAAGACAAGACAAGACAACTTGTAAAGACAAGACAACTTGTAAAGACAAGAGAAGACAAGAAAAGTCAAGACAAGACAAGACAAGACAACCTTTCAAGACAAGACAATACAATATAAGACAACTTGTCAAGACAAGACAACTTGTCAAGACAAGACAAGACAAGACAACCTTTCAAGACAAGACAAGACAACTTGTCAATACAAGACAAGACAAGACAAGAAAAGAAAAGTCAAGACAAGACAAGACAAGACAACCTTTCAAGACAAGACAAGACAACCTTTCAAGACAAGACAATACAATATAAGACAACTTATCAAGACAAGACGAGACAAGACAACTTGTCAAGACAAGACAACTTTTCAAGACAAGACAAGACAACTTGTCAAGACAAGACAACTTGTCAAGACAAGACAAGACAAGACAAGACAACTTTTCAAGACAAGACAACTTGTCAAGACAAGACAAGACAATATAAGGAAAGACAAGACAAGACAAGACAAGACAAGACAAGACAAGACAAGACGAGACGAGGCAAGACTAGGCAAGACAAGACAAATTGTCAAGACAAGACAAGACAAGAAAAGTCAAGACAAGACAAGACAAGAGAACCTTTCAAGACAAGACAACACAATATAAGACAACTTGTCAAGACAAGACAAGACAAGACAATACAACTTGTCAAGACAAGACAACTTGTCAAGGCAAGACAAGACAAGACAAGACAAGACAAGACAACTTTTCAAGACAAGACAACTAGTCAAGACAAGACAAGACAAGACAAGACAATATAAGACAACTTATCAAGACAAGACAAGACAAGACAACTTGTCAAGACAAGACAACTTGTCAAGACAAGACAAGACAACTTGTCAAGACAAGACAACTTGTCAAGACAAGACAACTTGTCAAGACAAGAAAAGACAAGACAAGACAACTTGTCAAGACAAGACAACTTGACAAGACAAGACAAGACAATATAAGGAAAGGCGAGACAAGACAAGACAAGACAAGACAAGACAAGACAAGACAAGACAAGACAAGACAAGACAAATTGTCAAGACAAGACAAGACAAGAAAAGTCAAGACAAGACAAGACAAGACAACCTTTCAAGACAAGACAATACAATATAAGACAACTTGTCAAGACAAGACGAGACAAGGAAACTTGTCAAGACAAGACAACTTTTCAAGACAAGACAAGACAACTTGTCAAGACAAGACAAGACAAGACAATATGTCAAGACAAGACAAGGCAAGACAACTTATCAAGACAATACAAAAGAGCAGACAACTTGTCAAGACAAGACAACTTGTCAAGACAAGACAAGACAAGACAAGACAGCTTTTCAAGACAAGACAAGACAACTTGTCAAGACAAGACAAGACAACTTGTCAAGACAAGACAAGACAACTTGTCAAGACAAGACAACTTGTCAAGACAAGACAAGACAAGACAAGACAAGACAAGACAACTTTTCAAGACAAGACAACTAGTCAAGACAAGACAAGACAAGACAAGACAAGACAAGACAAGACAAGACAAGACAAGACAAGACAAGACGAGACAAGACAAGACAAGACAAGACAAGACAACTTGTCAAGACAAGACAAGACAAGACGAGACAAGACAAGACAAGACAAGACAACTTGTCAAGACAAGACAAGACAAGTCGAGACAAGACAAGACAAGACAAGACAACTTGTCAAGACAAGACAAGACAACTTGTCAAGACAAGACAAGACAAGACAACTTGTCAAGACAAGACAAGACAAGACAACCTTTCAAGACAAGACAAGACAACCTTTCAAGACAAGACAAGACAAGACAAGACAACTTGTCAAGACAAGACAAGACAAGACAACTTGTCAAGACAAGACAACTTGTCAAGACAAGACAAGACAACTTGTCAAGACAAGACAACTTGTCAAGACAAGACAACTTGTCAAGACAAGACAAGACAAGACAAGACAAGACAAGACAAGACAAGACAACTTGTCAAGACAAGACAACTTGTCAAGACAAGACAAGACAAGACAAGACAAGACAACTTGTCAAGACAAGAAAAGACAAGACAAGACAAGACAAGACAACTTGTCAAGACAAGACAAGACAACTTGTCAAGACAAGACAAGACAAGAAAAGTCAAGACAAGACAAGACAAGACAACCTTTCAAGACAAGACAAGACAAGAGAAGACAACTTGTCAAGACAAGACAACTTGTCAAGACAAGACAAGACAAGACAACTTGTCAAGACAAGACAAGACAAGACAAGACAAGACAAGTCAAGACAAGACAAGACAACCTGTCAAGACAAGACAAGACAAGACAAGACAACTTGTCAAGACAAGACAAGACAAGACAACTTGTCAAGACAAGACAACTTGTCAAGACAAGACAAGACAACTTGTCAAGACAAGACAACTTGTCAAGACAAGACAACTTGTCAAGACAAGACAACTTGTCAAGACAAGACAAGACAAGACAAGACAAGACAACTTTTCAAGACAAGACAACTTGTCAAGACAAGACAAGACAATATAAGGAAAGACGAGACAAGACAAGACAAGACAAGACAAGACAAGACAAGACAAGACAAGACAAGACAAGACAACTTGTCAAGACAAGACAAGACAAGACAAGAAAAGTCAAGACAAGACAAGACAAGACAACCTTTCAAGACAAGAGAATACAATATAAGACAACTTGTCAAGACAAGACAAGACAAGAAAACTTGTCAAGACAAGACAACTTTTCAAGACAAGACAAGACAACTTGTCAAGACAAGACAATACAAGACAATTTGTCAAGACAAGACAAGACAACTTATCAAGACAAGACAAAAGAGCAGACAACTTGTCAAGACAAGACAACTTGTCAAGACAAGACAAGACAAGACAAGACAACTTTTCAAGACAAGACAAGACAACTTGTCAAGACAAGACAAGACAACTTGTCAAGACAAGACAAGACAACTTGTCAAGACAAGACAACTTGTCAAGACAAGACAAGACAAGACAAGACAAGACAAGACAACTTTTCAAGACAAGACAACTTGTCAAGACAAGACAAGACAAGACAAGACAAGACAAGACAAGCGAGACAAGACAAGACAAGACAAGACAAGACAAGACAAGACAAGACAAGACAAGACAAAACAAGACAAGACAATACAAGACAAGACAACTTGTCAAGACAAGACAAGACAAGTCGAGACAAGACAAGACAAGACAACTTTTCATGACAAGACAACTTGTTAAGACAACTTGTCAAGACAAGACAAGACAAGACAAGACAAGACAATTTGTCAAATAAGACAAGACAAGACAACTTGTCAAGACAAGACAAGACAAGACAAGACAAGACAAGACAATTTGTCAAGACAAGACAAGACAACTTGTCAAGACAAGACAAGACAACTTGTCAAGACAAGACAACTTGTCAAGACAAGACAAGACAAGACAACTTGTCAAGACAAGACAAGACAAGACAAGACAAGACAACTTGTCAAGACAAGAGAACTTGTCAAGACAAGACAACTTGTCAAGACAAGACAAGACAACTTGTCAAGACAAGACAAGACAAGACAAGAAAAGTCAGGACAAGACAAGACAAGACAACCTTTCAAGACAAGACAATTCAATATAAGACAACTTGTCAAGACAAGACGAGACAAGGCAACTTGTCACGACCAGACAACTTTTCAAGACAAGACAAGACAACTTGTCAAGACAAGACAACTTGTCAAGACAAGACAACTTGTCAAGGCAAGACAAGACAAGACAAGACAACTTTTCAAGACAAGGCAACTAGACAAGACAAGACAAGAAAATATAAGGAAAGGCGAGACAAGACAAGACAAGACAAGACGAGACGAGACGAGGCAAGACTAGGCAAGACAAGACAAATTGTCAAGACAAGACAAGACAAGAAAAGTCAAGACAAGACAAGACAAGACAACCTTTCAAGACAAGACAATACAATATACGAGACAAGGAAACTTGTCAAGATAAGACAACTTTTCAAGACAAGACAAGACAACTTGTCAAGACAAGACAAGACAAGATAATATGTCAAGACAAGACAAGGCAAGACAACTTATCAAGACAATACAAAAGAGCAGACAACTTGTCAAGACAAGACAACTTCTCAAGACAAGCCAAGACAAGACAAGACAGCTTTTCAAGACAAGACAAGACAACTTGTCAAGACAAGACAAGACAACTTGTCAAGACAAGACAATACAACTTGTCAAGACAAGACAACTTGTCAAGACAAGACAAGACAAGACAAGACAAGACAAGACAAGACAACTTTTCAAGACAAGACAACTAGTCAAGACAAGACAAGACAAGACAAGACAAGACAAGACAAGACAAGACAATATAAGGCAAGGCGAGACAAGACAAGACGAGACAAGACGAGACAAATTGTCAAGACAAGACAAGACAAGACAAGACAAGACAAGACAAGACAACTTGTCAAGACAAGACAAGACAAGTCGAGACAAGACAAGACAAGACAAGACAACTTTTCAAGACAAGACAAGACAATTTGTCAAGATAAGAGAAGACAAGACAACTTCTCAAGACAAGACAAGACAAGACAATTTGTCAAGACAAGACAAGACAACTTGTCAAGAAAAGACAAGACAACTTGTCAAGACAAGACAACTTGTCAAGACAAGACAAGACAAGACAAGACAAGACAACTTGTCAAGACATGACAAGAGAAGACAAGACAAGACAACATGTCAAGACAAGACAAGACAACTTTTCAAGACAAGTTGTCAAGACAAGACAAGACAAGACAGTGTGTCAAGACAAGACAAGACAAGACGAGACACGACAACAAGTCAACAAGACAAGACAACCTTTCAAGACAAGACAATACAATATAAGACAACTTGTCAAGACAAGACGAGACAAGGCAACTTGTCAAGACAAGACAACTTTGTAAAACAAGACAAGACAACTTGTCAAGACAAGACAAGACAAGACAAGACAAGACAATTTGTCAAGATAAGACAAGACAAGACAACTTGTCAAGACAAGACAAGACAAGACAACTTGTCAAGACAAGACAAGACAAGACAACTTGTCAAGACAAGACAAGACAACTTGTCAAGACAAGACAAGACAACTTGTCAAGACAAGACAACTTGTCAAGACAAGACAAGACAAGACAAGACAACTTGTCAAGACAAGACAAGACAACTTGTCAAGACAAGACAAGAAAAGTCCAGACCAGACAAGACAAGACAAGACAAGACAATAAAAGACAAGACAAGACAAGACAAGACAAGATGAGACAAGACAAGATAAGACAACTTTTCAATACAAGACAACTTGTCAAGACAAGACAAGACAAGACAAGACAAGACAACTTGTCAAGACAAGACAAGACAAGAAAAGACAAGACAAGACAAGACAACTTGTAAAGACAAGACAAGACAAGACAAGACAAGAAAAGTCAAGACAAGACAAGACAAGACAACTTGTCAAGACAATACAAGAAAAGTCCAGACCAGACCAGACAAGACAAGACAAGACAATAAAAGACAAGACAAGACAAGACAAGATGAGACAAGACAAGATAAGACAACTTTTCAATACAAGACAACTTGTCAAGACAAGACAGGACAAGATAAGATAAGACTACTTGTCAAGACAAGAAAAGACAAGAAATGACAAGACAAGACAACACAACTTGTCAAGACAAGACAACTTGTCAAGACAAGACAACTTGTCAAGACAAGACAAGACAAGACAAGACAACTTGTCAAGACAAGACAAGACAAGACAAGACTAGAAAATTTAAGACAAGACAAGATAAGACAACCTTTAAAGACAAGACAATACAATACAACTTATCAATACAAGACTAGACAAGGCAACTTGTCAAGACAAGACAACTTTTCAAGGCAAGACAAGACAACTTTTCAAGGCAAGACAAGACAACTTGTCAAGACAAGACAAGACAAGACAATCTGTCAAGACAAGACAAGACAAGACAACTTGTCAAGACAAGACAAGACAACTTGTCAAGACAAGACAACTTGTCAAGACAAGACAACTTGTCAAGACAAGACAAGACAAGACAAGACAACTTGTCAAGACAAGACAAGACAAGACAAGGCAAGACAAGACAAGACAAGACAAGACAAGACAAGACAAGACAAGACAAGACAAGACAAGACAAGACAAGACAAGACAAGACAAGACAAGACAAGACAACTTGTCAAGACAAGACAAGACAAGACAAGAAAAGACAAGACAAGACAAGACAAGACAACCTTTCAAGACAAGACAATACAATATAAGACAACTTGTCAAGACAAGACGAGACAAGGCAACTTGTCAAGACAAGACAACTTTTCAAGACAAGACAAGACAACTTGTCAAGACAAGACAAGACAAGACAACTTTTCAAGACAAGACAAAAAGCAGACAACTTGTCAAGACAAGACAACTTGTCAAGACAAGACAAGACAAGACAAGACAACTTGTCAAGACAAGACAAGACAACTTGTCAAGACAAGACAAGACAACTTGTCAAGACAAGACAAGACAACTTGTCAAGACAAGACAACTTGTCAAGACAAGACAACTTGTCAAGACAAGACAACTTGTCAAGACAAGACAAGACAACTTGTCAAGACAAGACAAGACAACTTGTCAAGACAAGACAACTTGTCAAGACAAGACAAGACAAGACAAGACAAGACAAGACAAGACAACTTGTCAAGACAAGACAACTTGTCAAGACAAGACAAGACAAGACAATATAAGACAAGACAAGACAAGACAAGACAAGACAAGACAAGACAAGACAAGACAAGACAAGACAAGACAAGACAATACAAGACAAGACAACTTGTCAAGACAAGACAAGTCAAGACAAGACAAGACAAGACAACTTGTCAAGACAAGACAACTTGTCAAGACAACAAGACAAGACAAGACAAGACAACTTGTCAAGACAAGACAAGAAAAGAAAAGACAAGACAAGACAATTTGTCAAGACAAGACAAGACAACTTGTCAAGAAAGACAAGACAACTTGTCACGACAAGAAAACTTGTCAAGACAAGACAAGACAAGACAACTTGTCAAGACATGACAAGAGAAGACAAGACAAGAGAACTTGTCAAGACAAGAGAACTTGTCAAGACAAGACAACTTGTCAAGACAAGACAAGACAAGACAACTTGTCAAGACAAGACAAGACAAGACAAGACAAGAAAAGTCAGGACAAGACAAGACAAGACAACCTTTCAAGACAAGACAATTCAATATAAGACAACTTGTCAAGACAAGACGAGACAAGGCAACTTGTCAAGACAAGACAACTTTTCAAGAGAAGACAAGACAACTTGTCAAGACAAGACAAGACAAGACAAGACAATATGTCAAGACAAGACAAGGCAAGACAACTTATCAAGACAATACAAAAGAGCAGACAACTTGTCAAGACAAGACAACTTGTCAAGACAAGACAAGACAAGACAGCTTTTCAAGACAAGACAAGACAACTTGTCAAGACAAGACAAGACAACTTGTCAAGACAAGACAAGACAACTTGTCTAGACAAGACAACTTGTCAAGACAAGACAAGACAAGACAAGACAAGACAAGACAAGACAACTTTTCAAGACAAGACAACTAGTCAAGACAAGACAAGACAATATAAGGCAAGGCGAGACAAGACAAGACAAGACAAGACAAGACAAGACAAGACAAGACAAGACGAGACAAGACAAGACAAGAGAACTTGACAACTTGTCAAGACATGACAAGAGAAGACAAGACAAGACAACATGTCAAGACAAGACAAGACAACATGTCAAGACAAGACAAGACAACTTGTCAAGACAAGTTGTCAAGACAAGACAAGACAAGACAAGACAATGTGTCAAGACAATACAAGACAAGACGAGACACGACAACAAGACAACAAGACAATACAACCTTTCAAGACAAGACAATACAATATAAGACAACTTGTCAAGACAAGACGAGACAAGGCAACTTGTCAAGACAAGACAACTTTGTAAGACAAGACAAGACAACTTGTCAAGACAAGACAAGACAAGACAACTTGTCAAGACAAGACAAGACAAGACAATTTGTCAAGACAATACAAGACAACTTGTCAAGACAAGACAAGACAACTTGTCAAGACAAGACAACTTGTCAAGACAAGACAAGACAAGACAACTTGTCAAGACAAGACACGACAACTTGTCAAGACAAGACAAGAAAAGTCCAGACCAGACCAGACAAGACAAGACAAGACAAGAAAAGACCAGACCAGACAAGACAAGACAAGACAAGACAATGTGTCAAGACAAGACAAGACAAGACAAGACAAGACAAGACAAGATGAGACTACTTGTCAAGACAAGAAAAGACAAGACATGACAAGACAAGACAAGACAACTTGTAAAGACAAGACAAGACAACTTGTAAAGACAAGACAAGACAAGACAAGACAAGACAAGACAAGACAAGACAAGACAACCTTTCAAGACAAGACAAGACAACTTGTCAAGACAAGACAAGACAAGACAAGACAACTTGTCAAGACAAGACAACTTGTCAAGACAAGACAAGACAAGACAAGAAAAGAAAAGTCAAGACAAGACAAGACAACCTTTCAAGACAAGACAAGACAACCTTTCAAGACAAGACAATACAATATAAGACAACTTGTCAAGACAAGACGAGACAAGACAACTTGTCAAGACAAGACAACTTTTCAAGACAAGACAAGACAACTTGTCAAGACAAGACAACTTGTCAAGACAAGACAACTTGTCAAGACAAGACAAGACAAGACAAGACAAGACAACTTTTCAAGACAAGACAACTAGTCAAGACAAGACAAGACAATATAAGACAAGACGAGACAAGACAAGACAAGACAAGACAAGACAAGACAAGACAAGACAAGACAAGACAAGACAAGACAAGACAAGACAAGACAAGACAACTTGTCAAGACAAGACAAGACAAGACAAGACAAGACAACTTGTCAAGACAAGACAAGACAACTTGTCAAGACAAGACAAGACAACTTGTCAAGACAACTTGTCAAGACAAGACAAGACAAGACAATGTATCAAGACAATACAAGACAAGACGAGACACGACAACAAGACAACAAGACAAGACAACCTTTCAAGACAAGACAATACAATATAAGACAACTTGTCAAGACAAGACAAGACAAGACAACTTGTCAAGACAAGACAAGACAAGACAATTTGTCAAGACAAGACAAGACAACTTGTCAAGACAAGACAAGACAACTTGTCAAGACAAGACAACTTGTCAAGACAAGACAAGACAAGACAAGACAAGACAACTTGTCAAGACAAGACAAGACAACTTGTCAAGACAAGACAAGACAAGTCAAGACAAGACAAGACAAGACAAGACAAGACAATAAAAGACAAGACAAGACAAGACAAGATGAGACAAGACAAGACAAGACAACTTTTCAAGACAAGACAACTTGTCAAGACAAGACAAGACAAGACAAGACAAGACAACTTGTCAAGACAAGACAAGACAAGATGACAAGACAAGACAAGACAACTTGTCAAGACAAGACAAGACAAGACAAGACAAGACAAGTCAAGACAAGACAAGACAAGACAAGACAACTTGTCAAGACAAGACAAGACAAGTCAAGACAAGACAAGACAAGACAAGACAAGACAATAAAAGACAAGACAAGACAAGACAAGACAAGATGAGACAAGACAAGACAAGACAACTTGTCAAGACAAGACAACTTGTCAAGACAAGACAAGACAAGACAAGACAAGACAACTTGTCAAGACAAGACAAGACAATAAATGACAAGACAAGACAAGACAACTTGTCAAGACAAGACAAGACAAGACAAGACAAGTCAAGACAAGACAAGACAAGACAACTTTCAAGACAAGACAAGACAAGACAAGACAACTTGTCAAGACAAGACAACTTGTCAAGACAAGACAACTTGTCAAGACAAGACAACTTGTCAAGACAAGACAAGACAAGACAAGACAACTTGTCAAGACAAGACAAGACAAGACAAGACAAGACAAGACAAGACAAGACAAGACAAGACAAGACAAGACAAGACAAGACAAGACAAGACAACCTTTCAAGACAAGACAATACAATATAAGACAACTTGTCAAGACAAGACAAGACAAGACAACTTGTCAAGACAAGACAACTTTTCAAGACAAGACAAGACAACTTGTCAAGACAAGACAAGACAAGACAATTTGTCAAGACAAGACAAGACAAGACAACTTGTCAAGACAAGACAAGACAACTTGTCAAGACAAGACAACTTGTCAAGACAAGACAACTTGTCAAGACAAGACAAGACAAGACAAGACAAGACAACTTTTCAAGACAAGACAACTTGTCAAGACAAGACAAGAAAATATAAGGAAAGGCGAGACAAGACAAGACAAGACAAGACAAGACAAGACAAGACGAGACGAGACGAGACGAGACGAGACGAGGCAAGACTAGGCAAGACAAGACAAATTGCAAGACAAGACAATACAAGACAAGAAAAGTCAAGACAAGACAAGACAAGACAACCTTTCAAGACAAGACAATACAATATAAGACAACTTGTCAAGACAAGACGAGACAAGGCAACTTGTCAAGACAAGACAACTTTTCAAGACAAGACAAGACAACTTGTCAAGACAAGACAAGACAAGACAACTTATCAAGACAATACAAAAGAGCAGACAACTTGTCAAGACAAGACAACTTCTCAAGACAAGCCAAGACAAGACAAGACAGCTTTTCAAGACAAGACAAGACAACTTGTCAAGACAAGACAACTTGTCAAGACAAGACAACTTGTCAAGACAAGACAAGACAACTTGTCAAGACAAGACAACTTGTCAAGACAAGACAACTTGTCAAGACAAGACAAGACAAGACAAGACAAGACAAGACAAGACAAGACAACTTTTCAAGACAAGACAACTTGTCAAGACAAGACAAGACAAGACAAGACAATATAAGACAAGACAAGACAAGACAAGACAAGACAAGACAAGACAAGACAAGACAAGACAAGACAAGACAAGACAAGACAAGACAAGACAAGACAACTTGTCAAGACAAGAGAAGGCAAGACAAGACAAGACAAGACAACTTGTCAAGACAAGACAACTTGTCAAGACAACTTGTCAAGACAAGACAAGACAAGACAACTTGTCAAGACAAGACAAGACAAGACAAGACAAGACAAGACAACTTGTCAAGACAAGACAAGACAACTTGTCAAGACAAGACAAGACAACTTGTCAAGACAAGACAACTTGTCAAGACAAGACAAGACAAGACAACTTGTCAAGACAAGACAAGACAAGACAAGACAAGACAACTTGTCAAGACAAGACAACTTGTCAAGACAAGACAACTTGTCAAGACAAGACAAGACAAGACAAGTCAAGACAAGACAAGACAAGACAAGACAAGAAAAGTCAAGACAAGACAAGAAAAGACAACCTTTCAAGACAAGACAATACAATATAAGACAACTTGTCAAGACAAGACGAGACAAGGCAACTTGTCAAGACAAGACAACTTTTCAAGACAAGACAAGACAACTTGTCAAGACAAGACAAGACAAGACAATCTGTCAAGACAAGACAAGGCAAGACAACTTATCAAGACAATACAAAAGAGCAGACAACTTGTCAAGACAAGACAACTTGTCAAGACAAGACAAGACAAGACAGCTTGTCAAGACAAGACAAGACAACTTGTCAAGACAAGACAAGACAACTTGTCAAGACAAGACAAGACAACTTGTCAAGACAAGACAACTTGTCAAGACAAGACAAGACAAGACAAGACAAGACAAGACAAGACAACTTTTCAAGACAAGACAACTTGTCAAGACAAGACAAGACAAGACAAGATAAGACAAGGCGAGACAAGACAAGACAAGACAAGACAAGACAAGACAAGACAAGACAAGACAAGACAAGACAAGACAACTTGTCAAGACAAGACAAGACAAGACAAGACAAGACAACTTGTCAAGACAAGACAAGACAACTTGTCAAGACAAGTTGTCAAGACAAGACAAGACAAGACAAGACAATGTGTCAAGACAAGACAAGACAAGACAAGACAAGACAACAAGACAACAAGACAAGACAACCTTTCAAGACAAGACAATACAATACAAGACAACTTGTCAAGACAAGACAAGACAAGACAACTTGTCAAGACAAGACAACTTTGTAAGACAAGACAAGACAACTTGTCAAGACAAGACAAGACAAGACAACTTGTCAAGACAAGACAAGACAAGACAATTTGTCAAGACAATACAAGACAACTTGTCAAGACAAGACAAGACAACTTGTCAAGACAAGACAACTTGTCAAGACAAGACAAGACAACTTGTCAAGACAAGACAAGACAACTTGTCAAGACAAGACAAGAAAAGACAAGACAAGACAAGACAAGACAAGACAAGACAAGAAAAGACAAGACCAGACAAGACAAGACAAGACAAGACAATGTGTCAAGACAAGACAAGACAAGACAAGACAAGACAAGACAAGACAACTTGTCAAGACAAGAAAAGACAAGACATGACAAGACAAGACAAGACAACTTGTCAAGACAAGACAAGACAACTTGTCAAGACAAGACAAGACAAGACAAGTCAAGACAAGACAAGACAAGACAACCTTTCAAGACAAGACAATACAATATAAGACAACTTGTCAAGACAAGACAACTTGTCAAGACAAGACAAGACAAGACAACTTGTCAAGACAAGACAAGACAAGTCAAGACAAGACAAGACAAGACAAGACAAGACAAGTCAAGACAAGACAAGACAACCTTTCAAGACAAGACAAGACAACCTTTCAAGACAAGACAATACAATATAAGACAACTTATCAAGACAAGACGAGACAAGACAACTTGTCAAGACAAGACAACTTTTCAAGACAAGACAAGACAACTTGTCAAGACAAGACAACTTGTCAAGACAAGACAACTTGTCAAGGCAAGACAAGACAAGACAAGACAAGACAAGACAAGACAACTTTTCAATACACTTGTCTAGACAAAACAACTTGTCAAGGCAAGACAAGACAAGACAAGACAAGACAACTTTTCAAGACAAGACAACTAGTCAAGACAAGACAAGACAATATAAGACAAGACAAGACAAGACAAGACAAGACAAGACAAGACAAGACAAGACAAGACAAGACAAGACAACTTGTCAAGACAAGACAAGACAAGACAAGACAAGACAACTTGTCAAGACAAGACAAGACAACTTGTCAAGACAACTTGTCAAGACAAGACAAGACAAGACAAGACAAGACAATGTGTCAAGACAAGACAAGACAAGACGAGACAAGACAACAAGACAACAAGACAAGACAACCTTTCAAGACAAGACAATACAATATAAGACAACTTGTCAAGACAAGACAAGACAAGGCAACTTGTCAAGACAAGACAACTTTGCAAGACAAGACAAGACAACTTGTCAAGACAAGACAAGACAACTTGTCAAGACAAGACAAGACAAGACAACTTGTCAAGACAAGACAAGACAACTTGTCAAGACAAGACAAGACAACTTGTCAAGACAAGACAAGACAAGACAAGACAACTTGTCAAGACAAGACAAGACAACTTGTCAAGACAAGACAAGAAAAGTCAAGACAAGACAAGACAAGACAAGACAAGACAAGACAAGACAAGACAAGACAAGACAAGACAAGACAAGACAATTTGTCAAGACAAGACAAGACAAGACAAGACAAGACAAGACAAGACAAGACAAGACAAGACAACTTGTCAAGACAAGACAAGACAAGACAAGACAAGACAAGACAAGACAACTTGTCAAGACAAGACAAGACAACTTGCCAAGACAAGACAAGACAAGAAAAGTCAAGACAAGACAAGACAAGACAACCTTTCAAGACAAGACAAGACAACTTGTCAAGACAAGACAACTTGTCAAGACAAGACAACTTGTCAAGACAAGACAACTTGTCAAGACAAGACAAGACAAGAAAGACAAGTCAAGACAAGACAAGACAAGACAACCTTTCAAGACAACACAAGACATTCCAAGACAAGACAAGACAATATAAGACAACTTGTCAAGACAAGACGAGACAAGACAACTTGTCAAGACAAGACAACTTTTCAAGACAAGACAAGACAACTTGTCAAGACAAGACAACTTGTCAAGACAAGACAACTTGTCAAGACAAGACAAGACAAGACAAGACAAGACAAGACAAGACAACTTTTCAAGACAAGACAACTTGTCAAGACAAGACAAGACAAGACAATGTAAGACTACTTGTCAAGACAAGACAAGACAACCTGTCAAGACAAGACAATACAAGACAAGACAACTTGTCAAGACAAGACAACTTGTCAAGACAAGACAAGACAACTTGTCAAGACAAGACAAGACAAGACAAGACAAGACAAGTCAAGACAAGACAAGACAACCTTTCAAGACAAGACAATACAATACAAGACAACTTATCAAGACAAGACAAGACAAGACAACTTGTCAAGACAAGACAACTTTTCAAGACAAGACAAGACAACTTGTCAAGACAAGACAACTTGTCAAGACAAGACAACTTGTCAAGACAAGACAAGACAAGACAAGACAAGACAAGACAAGACAACTTGTCAAGACAAGACAACTAGTCAAGACAAGACAAGACAAGACAAGACAAGGCAAGACAAGACAAGACAAGACAAGACAAGACAAGACAAGACAAGACAAGACAAGACAAGACAAGACAAGACAAGACAAGACAACTTGTCAAGACAAGACAAGACAAGACAAGACAAGTCAAGACAAGACAAGACAAGACAACCTTTCAAGACAAGACAAGACAATATAAGACAACTTGTCAAGACAAGACAAGACAAGACAACTTGTCAAGACAAGACAACTTTTCAAGACAAGACAAGACAACTTGTCAAGACAAGACAAGACAAGACAATCTGTCAAGACAAGACAAGGCAAGACAACTTATCAAGACAATACAAAAGAGCAGACAACTTGTCAAGACAAGACAACTTGTCAAGACAAGACAAGACAAGACAAGACAGCTTTTCAAGACAAGACAAGACAACTTGTCAAGACAAGACAAGACAACTTGTCAAGACAAGACAAGACAACTTGTCAAGACAAGACAACTTGTCAAGACAAGACAAGACAAGACAAGACAAGACAAGACAAGACAACTTTTCAAGACAAGACAACTAGTCAAGACAAGACAAGACAAGACAATATAAGGCAAGGCGAGACAAGACAAGACAAGACAAGACAAGACAAGACAAGACAAGACAAGACAAGACAAGACAAGACAACTTGTCAAGACAAGACAAGACAAGACAACTTGTCAAGACAAGACAAGACAAGACAACTTGTCAAGACAAGACAAAAGAGCAGACAACTTGTCAAGACAAGACAACTTGTCAAGACAAGACAAGACAAGACAACTTGTCAAGACAAGACAAGACAACTTGTCAAGACAAGACAAGACAACTTGTCAAGACAAGACAAGACAACTTGTCAAGACAAGACAACTTGTCAAGACAAGACAAGACAAGACTAGACAAGACAAGACAAGACAACTTTTCAAGACAAGACAACTTGTCAAGACAAGACAAGACAAGACAATATAAGACAAGGCGAGACAAGACAAGACAAGACTAGACAAGACAAGACAAGACAAGACAAGACAAGACAAGACAAGACAACTTGTCAAGACAAGACAAGACAAGACAAGACAAGACAACATGTCAAGACAAGACAAGACAACTTGTCAAGACAAGTTGTCAAGACAAGACAAGACAAGACAAGACAATGTGTCAAGACAAGACAAGACAAGACAAGACAAGACAACAAGACAACAAGACAAGACAACCTTTCAAGACAAGACAATACAATATAAGACAACTTGTCAAGACAAGACAAGACAAGACAACTTGTCAAGACAAGACAACTTTGTAAGACAAGACAAGACAACTTGTCAAGACAAGACAAGACAAGACAACTTGTCAAGACAAGACAAGACAAGACAATTTGTCAAGACAAGACAAGACAACTTGTCAAGACAAGACAAGACAACTTGTCAAGACAAGACAACTTGTCAAGACAAGACAAGACAACTTGTCAAGACAAGACAAGACAACTTGTCAAGACAAGACAAGAAAAGTCCAGACCAGACAAGACAAGACAAGACAAGACAAGACAAGACAAGACAAGACAAGACAAGACAAGACAAGACAATGTGTCAAGACAAGACAAGACAAGACAAGACAAGACAAGACAAGACAACTTGTCAAGACAAGACAAGACAAGACATGACAAGACAAGACAAGACAACTTGTCAAGACAAGACAAGACAACTTGTCAAGACAAGACAAGACAAGAAAAGTCAAGACAAGACAAGACAAGACAACTTTTCAAGACAAGACAAGACAATATAAGACAACTTGTCAAGACAAGACAACTTGTCAAGACAAGACAAGACAAGACAACTTTTCAAGACAAGACAAGACAACTTGTCAAGACAAGACAAGACAAGACAAGACAAGACAAGTCAAGACAAGACAAGACAACCTTTCAAGACAAGACAAGACAACCTTTCAAGACAAGACAATACAATATAAGACAACTTGTCAAGACAAGACAAGACAAGACAACTTGTCAAGACAAGACAACTTTTCAAGACAAGACAAGACAACTTGTCAAGACAAGACAACTTGTCAAGACAAGACAACTTGTCAAGACAAGACAAGACAAGACAAGACAAGACAAGACAAGACAACTTGTCAAGACAAGACAAGACAACTTGTCAAGACAAGACAAGACAAGACAAGACAAGACAACTTATCAAGACAAGACAACTTGTCAAGACAAGACAAGACAATATAAGACAAGACAAGACAAGACAAGACAAGACAAGACAAGACAAGACAAGACAAGACAAGACAAGACAACTTGTCAAGACAAGACAAGACAAGACAAGACAAGACAACTTGTCAAGACAAGACAAGACAACTTGTCAAGACAAGTTGTCAAGACAAGACAAGACAAGACAAGACAAGACAATGTGTCAAGACAATACAAGACAAGACGAGACACGACAACAAGACAACAAGACAAGACAACCTTTCAAGACAAGACAATACAATATAAGACAACTTGTCAAGACAAGACGAGACAAGGCAACTTGTCAAGACAAGACAACTTTGTAAGACAACACAAGACAACTTGTCAAGACAAGACAAGACAACTTGTCAAGACAAGACAAGACAAGACAATTTGTCAAGACAATACAAGACAACTTGTCAAGACAAGACAAGACAACTTGTCAAGACAAGACAAGACAAGACAAGACAACTTGTCAAGACAAGACACGACAACTTGTCAAGACAAGACAAGAAAAGTCCAGACCAGACCAGACAAGACAAGACAAGACAAGAAAAGACCAGACCAGACAAGACAAGACAAGTCAAGACAATGTGTCAAGACAAGACAAGACAAGACAAGACAAGACAAGACAAGACAAGATGAGACTACTTGTCAAGACAAGAAAAGACAAGACATGACAAGACAAGACAAGACAACTTGTAAAGACAAGACAAGACAACTTGTAAAGACAAGAGAAGACAAGAAAAGTCAAGACAAGACAAGACAAGACAACCTTTCAAGACAAGACAAGACAACTTGTCAACTTGTCAAGACAACTTGTCAAGACAAGACAACTTGTCAAGACAAGACAAGACAACTTGTCAATACAAGACAAGACAAGACAAGACAAGAAAAGAAAAGTCAAGACAAGACAAGACAAGACAACCTTTCAAGACAAGACAAGACAACCTTTCAAGACAAGACAATACAATATAAGACAACTTATCAAGACAAGACGAGACAAGACAACTTGTCAAGACAAGACAACTTTTCAAGACAAGACAAGACAACTTGTCAAGACAAGACAACTTGTCAAGACAAGACAACTTGTCAAGGCAAGACAAGACAAGACAAGACAAGACAAGACAAGACAACTTTTCAATACAAGACAACTTGTCAAGACAAGACAGGACAAGATAATGTAAGACTACTTGTAAAGACAAGACAAGACAACCTTTCAAGACAAGACAATACAATATAAGACAACTTGTCAAGACAAGACAACTTGTCAAGACAAGACAAGACAACTTGTCAATACAAGACAAGACAAGACAAGAAAAGAAAAGTCAAGACAAGACAAGACAACCTTTGAAGACAAGACAATACAATATAAGACAACTTATCAAGACAAGACGAGACAAGGCAACTTGTCAAGACCAGACAACTTTTCAAGACAAGACAAGACAACTTGTCAAGACAAGACAACTTGTCAAGACAAGACAACTTGTCAAGGCAAGACAAGACAAGACAAGACAAGACAAGACAAGACAACTTTTCAAGACAAGACAACTAGTCAAGACAAGACAAGAAAATATAAGGAAAGGCGAGACAAGACAAGACAAGACAAGACAAGACAAGACAAGACAAGACAAGACAAGACAAGACAAGACTAGACAAGACAAGACAACTTGTCAAGACAAGACAAGACAAGACAAGAAAAGTCAAGACAAGACAAGACAAGACAACCTTTCAAGACAAGACAATACAATATAAGACAACTTGTCAAGACAAGACGAGACAAGGCAACTTGTCAAGACAAGACAACTTTTCAAGACAAGACAAGACAACTTGTCAAGACAAGACAAGACAAGACAATATGTCAAGACAAGACAAGGCAAGACAACTTATCAAGACAATACAAAAGAGCAGACAACTTGTCAAGACAAGACAACTTGTCAAGACAAGACAAGACAAGACAAGACAGCTTTTCAAGACAAGACAAGACAACTTGTCAAGACAAGACAAGACAACTTGTCAAGACAAGACAAGACAACTTGTCAAGACAAGACAACTTGTCAAGGCAAGACAAGACAAGACAAGACAAGACAAGACAAGACAACTTTTCAAGACACGACAACTAGTCAAGACAAGACAAGACAAGACAATATAAGGCAAGGCGAGACAAGACAAGACAAGACAAGACAAGACAAGACGAGACAAGACAAGACAAGAGAACTTGACAACTTGTCAAGACATGACAAGAGAAGACAAGACAAGACAACATGTCAAGACAAGACAAGACAACTTGTCAAGACAAGTTGTCAAGACAAGACAAGACAAGACAAGACAATGTGTCAAGACAATACAAGACAAGACGAGACACGACAACAAGACAACAAGACAATACAACCTTTCAAGACAAGACAATACAATATAAGACAACTTGTCAAGACAAGACGAGACAAGGCAACTTGTCAAGACAAGACAACTTTGTAAGACAAGACAAGACAACTTGTCAAGACAAGACAAGACAAGACAACTTGTCAAGACAAGACAAGACAAGACAATTTGTCAAGACAATACAAGACAACTTGTCAAGACAAGACAAGACAACTTGTCAAGACAAGACAACTTGTCAAGACAAGACAAGACAACTTGTCAAGACAAGACAAGACAACTTGTCAAGACAAGACAAGAAAAGTCAAGACAAGACAAGACAAGACAAGACAAGACAAGAAAAGACAAGACAAGACAAGACAAGACAAGACAAGACAACTTGTCAAGACAAGACAAGACAAGACAAGACAAGACAAGACAAGACAACTTGTCAAGACAAGAAAAGACAAGACAAGACAAGACAAGACAAGACAACTTGTCAAGACAAGACAAGACAACTTGTCAAGACAAGACAAGACAAGACAAGTCAAGACAAGACAAGACAAGACAAGTCAAGACAAGACAATATAAGACAACTTGTCAAGACAAGACAACTTGTCAAGACAAGACAAGACAAGACAACCTTTCAAGACAAGACAAGACAACTTGTCAATACAAGACAAGACAAGACAAGAAAAGAAAAGTCAAGACAAGACAAGACAACCTTTCAAGACAAGACAAGACAACCTTTCAAGACAAGACAATACAATATAAGACAACTTATCACGACAAGACGAGACAAGACAACTTGTCAAGACAAGACAACTTTTCAAGACAAGACAAGACAACTTGTCAAGACAAGACAACTTGTCAAGACAAGACAACTTGTCAAGGCAAGACAAGACAAGACAAGACAAGACAAGACAAGACAACTTTTCAATACACTTGTCTAGACAAAACAACTTGTCAAGGCAAGACAAGACAAGACAAGACAAGACAACTTTTCAAGACAAGACAACTAGTCAAGACAAGACAAGACAATATAAGGCAAGGCGAGACAAGACAAGACAAGACAAGACAAGACGAGACAAGACAAGACAAGAGAACTTGACAACTTGTCAAGACATGACAAGAGAAGACAAGACAAGACAACATGTCAAGACAAGACAAGACAACTTGTCAAGACAAGTTGTCAAGACAAGACAAGACAAGACAAGACAAGACAATGTGTCAAGACAATACAAGACAAGACGAGACACGACAACAAGACAACAAGACAAGACAACCTTTCAAGACAAGACAATACAATATAAGACAACTTGTCAAGACAAGACGAGACAAGGCAACTTGTCAAGACAAGACAACTTTGTAAGACAAGACAAGACAACTTGTCAAGACAAGACAAGACAACTTGTCAAGACAAGACAAGACAAGACAATTTGTCAAGACAAGACAAGACAACTTGTCAAGACAAGACAAGACAACTTGTCAAGACAAGACAAGACAAGACAAGACAACTTGTCAAGACAAGACAAGACAACTTGTCAAGACAAGACAAGACAAGACAAGACCAGACAAGACAAGACAAGACAAGACAAGAAAAGACCAGACCAGACAAGACAAGACAAGACAAGACAACTTGTCAAGACAAGACAAGACAAGACAAGACAAGACAAGACAAGACAAGACAACTTGTCAAGACAAGACAAGACAAGACAAGACAAGACAAGACAAGACAACTTGTCAAGACAAGACAAGACAACTTGCAAAGACAAGACAAGACAAGAAAAGTCAAGACAAGACAAGACAAGACAACTTGTCAAGACAAGACAAGACAAGACAACTTGTCAAGACAAGACAACTTGTCAAGACAAGACAAGACAAGACAACTTGTCAAGACAAGACAAGACAAGACAAGACAAGACAAGAAAAGTCAAGACAAGACAAGACAAGACAACCTTTCAAGACAAGACAAGACAACCTTTCAAGACAAGACAATACAATATAAGACAACTTATCAAGACAAGACGAGACAAGACAACTTGTCAAGACAAGACAACTTGTCAAGACAAGACAAGACAACTTGTCAAGACAAGACAACTTGTCAAGACAAGACAACTTGTCAAGACAAGACAAGACAAGACAAGACAAGACAAGACAAGACAAGACAACTTTTCAATACAAGACAACTTGTCAAGACAAGACAGGACAAGATAATGTAAGACTACTTGTAAAGACAAGACAAGACAACCTTTCAAGACAAGACAATACAATATAAGACAACTTGTCAAGACAAGACAACTTGTCAAGACAAGACAAGACAACTTGTCAATACAAGACAAGACAAGACAAGAAAAGAAAAGTCAAGACAAGACAAGACAACCTTTCAAGACAAGACAATACAATATAAGACAACTTGTCAAGACAAGACAAGACAAGACAACTTGTCAAGACAAGACAACTTTTCAAGACAAGACAAGACAACTTGTCAAGACAAGACAACTTGTCAAGACAAGACAACTTGTCAAGGCAAGACAAGACAAGACAAGACAAGACAAGACAAGACAACTTTTCAAGACAAGACAACTAGTCAAGACAAGACAAGAAAATATAAGGAAAGGCGAGACAAGACAAGACAAGACAAGACAAGACAAGACAAGACAAGACGAGACGAGACGAGGCAAGACTAGGCAAGACAAGACAAATTGTCAAGACAAGACAAGACAAGACAAGAAAAGTCAAGACAAGACAAGACAAGACAACCTTTCAAGACAAGACAATACAATATAAGACAACTTGTCAAGACAAGACGAGACAAGGCAACTTGTCAAGACAAGACAACTTTTCAAGACAAGACAAGACAACTTGTCAAGACAAGACAAGACAAGATAATATGTCAAGACAAGACAAGGCAAGACAACTTATCAAGACAATACAAAAGAGCAGACAACTTGTCAAGACAAGACAACTTCTCAAGACAAGCCAAGACAAGACAAGACAGCTTTTCAAGACAAGACAAGACAACTTGTCAAGACAAGACAAGACAACTTGTCAAGACAAGACAAGACAACTTGTCAAGACAAGACAACTTGTCAAGACAAGACAAGACAAGACAAGACAAGACAAGACAAGACAACTTTTCAAGACAAGACAACTAGTCAAGACAAGACAAGACAAGACAAGACAATATAAGGCAAGACAAGACAAGACAAGACAAGACAAGACGAGACAAGACAAGACAAGACAAGACAAGACAAGACAAGACAAGACAAGACAACTTGTCAAGACAAGACAAGACAAGACAAGACAAGACAAGACAAGACAAGACAAGACAACTTGTCAAGACAAGACAAGACAAGACAAGACAAGTCAAGACAAGACAAGACAAGACAAGACAAGACAAGACAACTTGTCAAGACAAGACAAGACAATTTGTCAAGACAAGACAAGACAAGACAACTTGTCAAGACAAGACAAGACAAGACAAGACAATTTGTCAAGACAAGACAAGACAACTTGTCAAGACAAGACAAGACAACTTGTCAAGACAAGACAACTTGTCAAGACAAGACAAGACAAGACAAGACAAGACAAGACAACTTGTCAAGACAAGACAAGACAAGACAAGACAAGACAACTTGTCAAGACAAGACAAGACAACTTGTCAAGACAACTTGTCAAGACAAGACAAGACAAGACTTGTCAAGACAAGACAAGACAAGACAAGACAAGACAAGACAACAAGTCAACAAGACAAGACAACCTTTCAAGACAAGACAAGACAATATAAGACAACTTGTCAAGACAAGACAAGACAAGACAACTTGTCAAGACAAGACAACTTGCAAGACAAGACAAGACAACTTTGTCAAACAAGACAAGACAACTTGTCAAGACAAGACAAGACAAGACAAGACAAGACAAGACAACTTGTCAAGACAAGACAAGACAAGACAACTTGTCAAGACAAGACAAGACAAGACAACTTGTCAAGACAAGACAAGACAACTTGTCAAGACAAGACAAGACAACTTGTCAAGACAAGACAACTTGTCAAGACAAGACAAGACAAGACAAGACAACTTGTCAAGACAAGACAAGACAAGACAACTTGTCAAGACAAGACAAGACAACTTGTCAAGACAAGACAAGACAACTTGTCAAGACAAGACAACTTGTCAAGACAAGACAAGACAAGACAACTTGTCAAGACAAGACAAGACAAGACAAGACAAGACAACTTGTCAAGACAAGACAAGACAACTTGTCAAGACAACTTGTCAAGACAAGACAAGACAAGACAACTTGTCAAGACAAGACAAGACAAGACAAGACAAGACAAGACAACAAGTCAACAAGACAAGACAACTTTTCAAGACAAGACAATACAATATAAGACAACTTGTCAAGACAAGACGAGACAAGGCAACTTGTCAAGACAAGACAACTTTGTAAAACAAGACAAGACAACTTTGTAAAACAAGACAAGACAACTTGTCAAGACAAGACAAGACAAGACAAGACAAGACAAGACAATTTGTCAAGACAAGACAAGACAAGACAACTTGTCAAGACAAGACAAGACAAGACAATTTGTCAAGACAAGACAAGACAACTTGTCAAGACAAGACAAGACAACTTGTCAAGACAAGACAACTTGTCAAGACAAGACAAGACAAGACAACTTGTCAAGACAAGACAAGACAACTTGTCAAGACAAGACAAGAAAAGTCCAGACCAGACCAGACAAGACAAGACAAGACAAGAAAAGACAAGACAAGACAAGACAAGACAAGACAAGATGAGACAAGACAAGATAAGACAACTTTTCAATACAAGACAACTTGTCAAGACAAGACAGGACAAGATAAGATTACTTGTCAAGACAAGAAAAGACAAGAAATGACAAGACAAGACAACACAACTTGTAAAGACAAGACAAGACAAGACAAGAAAAGTCAAGACAAGACAAGACAAGACAACCTTTCAAGACAAGACAATACAATATAAGACAACTTGTCAAGACAAGACAACTTGTCAAGACAAGACAACTTGTCAAGACAAGACAAGACAACTTGTCAAGACAAGACAACTTGTCAAGACAAGACAACTTGTCAAGACAAGACAAGACAAGACAAGACAAGACAAGACAAGACAACTTTTCAAGACAAGACAACTAGTCAAGACAAGACAAGACAATATAAGGAAAGACAAGACAAGACAAGACAAGACAAGACAAGACAAGACAAGACAAGACAAGACAAGACAAGACAAGACAACTTGTCAAGACAAGACAAGACAAGACAAGAAAATTTAAGACAAGACAAGACAAGACAACCTTTCAAGACAAGACAATACAATATAAGACAACTTATCAATACAAGACTAGACAAGGCAACTTGTCAAGACAAGACAACTTTTCAAGACAAGACAAGACAATCTGTCAAGACAAGACAAGACAAGACAATCTGTCAAGACAAGACAAGGCAAGACATGTCAAGACAAGACAGACAACTTGTCAAGACAAGACAACTTGTCAAGACAAGACAAGACATACAAGACATCTTTTCAAGACAAGACAAGACAGCTTGTCAAGACAAGACAAGACTACTTGTCAAGACAAGACAACTTCTCAAGACAAGACAACTTGTCAAGGCAAGACAAGACAAGACAAGACAAGACAACTTTTCAAGACAATACAACTAGTCAAGACAAGACAAGACAAGACAAGACAATATAAGACAAGGCAAGACAAGACAAGACAAGACAAGGCGAGACAAGACAAGACAAGACAGACAAGACAAGATAAGACAACTTGTCAAGACAAGTTGTCAAGACAAGACAAGACAAGACAACTTGTCAAAACAATACAAGACAAGACAACTTGTCAAGACAAGACAAGACAACTTGTCAAGACAAGACAATAAAAGACCAGACCAGACCAGACATGACAAGACAAGACGAGACAAGACAAGACTAGACAAGACAAATTGTCAAGACAAGACAAGACAAGACTAGACAAGACAAGACAAGACAAGACAACTTGTCAAGACAAGACAAGACAAGACAAGTCGAGACAAGACAAGACAAGACAACTTGTCAAGACAAGACAAGACAAGACTAGAAAATGTAAGACAAGACAAGACAAGACAACCTTTCAAGACAAGACAATACAATATAAGACAACTTATCAAGACAAGACTAGAAAAGACTAGACAAGACAACTTGTCAAGACAAGACAACTTTTCAAGACAAGACAAGACAACTTGTCAAGACAAGACAAGACAAGACAATCTGTCAAGACAAGACAAGGCAAGACAGCTTATCAAGACAATACAAAAGAGCAGACAACTTGTCAAGACAAGACAACTTGTCAAGACAAGACAAGACAAGACAAGACAACTTGTCAAGACAAGACAAGACAGCTTGTCAAGACAAGACAAGACAACTTGTCAAGACAAGACAACTTGTCAAGACAAGACAACTTGTCAAGACAAGACAAGACAAGACAAGACAAGACAACTTTTCAAGACAATACAACTAGTCAAGACAAGACAAGACAAGACAAGACAATATAAGGCAAGGCGAGACAAGACAAGACAAGACAAGGCGAGACAAGACAAGACAAGACAGACAAGACAAGATAAGACAACTTGTCAAGACAAGTTGTCAAGACAAGACAAGACAAGACAACTTGTCAAGACAAGACAAGACAAGACAACTTGTCAAGACAAGACAAGACAACTTGTCAAGACAAGACAAGAAAAGACAAGACAAGACAAGACAAGACAAGACAAGACAAGACAAGACAAGACAAGACAAGACAACTTGTCAAGACAAGACAAGACAAGACAAGACAAGACAAGACAAGACAAGACAACTTGTCAAGACAAGAAAACTTGTCAAGACAAGACAAGACAAGACAATTCGAGACAAGACAAGACAAGACAAGACAAGACAACTTTTCAAGACAAGACAAGACAACTTGTCAAGACAAGACAATACAAGACAATTTGTCAAGACAAGACAAGACAACTTATCAAGACAAGACAAGACAAGACAAGACAAGAAAACTTGTCAAGACAAGACAACTTGTCAAGACAAGACAAGACAAGACAATATAAGGCAAGACAAGACAAGACAAGACAAGACAAGACAATACAAGACAAGACAAGACAAGACAAGACAAGACAACTTGTCAAGACAAGACAAGACAAGACAAGACAAGACAAGACAAGACAAGACAAGACAACTTGTCAAGACAAGACAAGACAAGACAAGACAAGACAAGACAAGTCGAGACAAGACAAGACAAGACAACTTTTCAAGACAAGACAAGTCGAGACAAGACAAGACAAGACAAGACAATTTGTCAAGATAAGACAATTTGTCAAGACAAGACAAGACAAGACAAGACAATTTGCCAAGACAAGACAACTTGTCAAGTAAAGACAAGACAACTTGTCAAGACAAGACAAGACAACTTGTCAAGACAAGACAAGACAAGACAAGACAAGACAAGACAACTTGTCAAGACAAGACAACTTGTCAAGACAAGACAACTTGTCAAGACAAGACAAGACAACTTGTCAAGACAAGACAATAAAAGACCAGTCCAGACAAGACAAGACAAGACAAGACAAGACAATGTGTCAAGACAAGACAATACAACCTGTCAAGACAAGACAAGACAACTTGTCAAGACAAGACAAGACAAGACAAGACGAGACAAGACAAGACAAGACAACTGTTCAAGACAAGACAAGTCGAGACAAGACAAGACAAGACAATTTGTCAAGATAAGACAAGACAAGACAACTTGTCAAGACAAGACAAGACAATTTGTCAAGACAAGACAAGACAACTTGTCAAGACAAGACAACTTGTCAAGACAAGACAACCTGTCAAGACAAGACAACTTGTCAAGACAAGACAACTTGTCAAGACAACTTTTCAAGACAAGACACTTAGTCAAGACAAGACAAGACAAGACAAGACAATTTAAGGCAAGACAAGGCAAGACAAGACAAGACAAGGCAAGACAAGACAAGACAAGACAAGACAAGACAAGACAAGACAATACAAGACAAGACAAGACGAGACAAGACAAGACAAGACAAATTGTCAAGACAAGACAAGACAAGACCAGACAAGACAAGACAAGACAAGACAACTTGTCAAGACAAGACAAGACAAGACAAGACAAGACAAGACAAGACAAGACAAGACAATAAAACTTGTCAAGACAAGACAACTTGTCAAGACAAGACAATACAAGAAAAGACCAGACCAGATAAGACAAGACAAGAAAAGACCAGACCAGACCAGACCAGACCAGACAAGACAAGACAAGACAAGACAAGACAAGACAATGTGTCAAGACAAGACAATACAACTTGTCAAGACAAGACAAGACAACTTGTCAAGATAAGACAAGACAAGACAAGACAAGACAAGACGAGACAAGACAAGACAAGTCAAGACAAGACAAGACAAGACAAGATGAGACAAGACAAGATGAGACAAGACAACTTTTCAATACAAGACAACTTGTCAAGTCAAGACAAGACAAGACAAGATAAGATAAGACAACTTGTCAAGACTAGAAAAGACAAGACATGACAAGACAAGACAAGACGAGACAAGTCAAGACAAGACAAGACAAGACAAGACAAGACAAGACAAGACAAGACAAGAAAAGTCAAGACAAGACATGACAAGACAAGACAAGTCGAGACAAGACAAGACAAGACAAGACAACTGTTCAAGACAAGACAAGTCGAGACAAGACAAAACAAGACAATTTGTCAAGATAAGACAAGACAAGACAAGACAATTTGTCAAGACAAGACAAGACAATTTGTCAAGACAAGACAAGACAACTTGTCAAGACAAGACAACTTGTCAAGACAAGACAACATGTCAAGACAAGACAACTTGTCAAGACAAGACAAGACAAGACAACTTTTCAAGACAAGACAACTAGTCAAGACAAGACAAGACAAGACAAGACAATATAAGGCAAGACCAGACAAGACAAGACAAGACAAGACAACTTGTCAAGACAAGACAAGACAATTTGTCAAGATAAGACAAGACAAGACAAGACAAGACAACTTTTCAAGACAAGACAAGTCGAGACAAGACAAGACCAGACAATTTGTCAAGATAAGACAAGACAAGACACCTTATCAAGACAAGAGAAGACAATTTGTCAAGACAAGGCAACTTTTCAAGACAAGACAAGTCGAGACAAGACAAGACCAGACAATTTGTCAAGATAAGACAAGACAATACACCTTATCAAGACAAGAGAAGACAATTTGTCAAGACAAGGCAACTTTTCAAGACAAGACAACTTGTCAAGACAAGACAATACAAGACAAGACAAGACAACTTGTCAAGACAAGAGAACTTGTCAAGACAAGACAAGACAACTTGTCAAGACAAGACAAGAAAAGACCAGACCAGACCAGACAAGACAAGACAAGACAAGAAAAGACCAGACCAGACAAGACAAGACAAGACAAGAAAAGACCAGACCAGACAAGACAAGACAAGACAAGACAAGACAAGACAAGACAAGACGAGACAAGACGAGACAAGACAAGACAAGACAAGACAAGACAAGACAAGACAAGACAAGACAAGACAAGACAAGACAAGACAAGACAAGACAAGACAAGACAAGACAAGACAAGACAAGACAAGATACGACAAGACAAGATGAGACAAGACAAGATGAGACAAGACAAGACAAGACAAGTCAAGACAAGACAAGTCAAGACAAGACAAGACAAGACCAGACAACTTTTCAAGACAAGACAAGTCGAGACAAGACAACATGTCAAGACAAGACAACTTGTCAAGACAAGACAACTTGTCAAGACAAGACAACTTGTCAAGGCAAGACAAGACAAGACAAGACAACTTTTCAAGACAAGACAACTACTCAAGACAAGACAAGACAATATAAGGTAAAACAAGACAAGACAAGACAAGACAAGACAAGACGAGACAGGACAAGACAAGACAAATTGTCAAGAAAAGACAAGACAAGACAAGACAAGACAACTTGTCAAGACAAGATAAGACAAGATAAGTCGAGACAAGACAAGACAAGACAAGACAACTTTTCAAGACAAGACAAGTCGAGACAAGACAAGACAAGACATGACAAGACAAGACAAGACGAGACAAGTCAAGACAAGACAAGACAAGACAAGACAAGACAAGACAAGACAAGACAAGAAAAGTCAAGACAAGACATGACAAGACAAGACAAGTCGAGACAACACAAGACAAGACAAGACAACTGTTCAAGACAAGACAAGTCGAGACAAGACAAAACATGACAATTTGTCAAGATAAGACAAGACAAGACAAGACAATTTGTCAAGACAATACAAGATAATTTGTCAAGACAAGACAAGACAACTTGTAAAGACAAGACAACTTGTCAAGACAAGACAACATGTCAAGACAAGACAACTTGTCAAGACAAGACAAGACAAGACAACTTTTCAAGACAAGACAACTAGTCAAAACAAGACAAGACAAGACAAGACAATATAAGGCAAGACCAGACAAGACAAGACAAGACAAGACAACTTGTCAAGACAAGACAAGACAATTTGTCAAGATAAGACAAGACAAGACAAGACAAGACAACTTTTCAAGACAAGACAAGTCGAGACAAGACAAGACAAGACAATTTGTCAAGATAAGACAAGACAAGACAACTTGTCAAGACAAGACAAGACAATTTGTCAAGACAAGACAACTTGTCAAGACAAGACAAGTCGAGACAAGACAAGACAAGACAATTTGTCAAGATAAGACAAGACAAGACAACTTATCAAGACAAGACAAGACAATTTGTCAAGACAAGACAACTTGTCAAGACAAGACAACTTGTCAAGACAAGACAATACAAGACAAGACAAGACAACTTGTCAAGACAAGACAACTTGTCAAGACAAGACAAGACAACTTGTCAAGACAAGACAAGAAAAGACCAGACCAGACCAGACAAGACAAGACAAGACAAGAAAAGACAAGACCAGACAAGACAAGACAAGACAAGAAAAGACAAGACCAGACAAGACAAGACAAGACAAGACAAGACAAGACAAGACAAGACGAGACGAAAGACAAGACAGACAAGACAAGACAAGACAAGACAAGACAAGACAAGACAAGACAAGACAAGACAAGACAAGACAAGACAAGACAAGACAAGACAAGACAAGATAAGACAAGACAAGATGAGACAAGACAAGATGAGACAAGACAAGACAAGACAAGTCAAGACAAGACAAGTCAAGACAAGACAAGACAAGACCAGACAACTTTTCAAGACAAGACAAGTCGAGACAAGACAACATGTCAAGACAAGACAACTTGTCAAGACAAGACAACTTGTCAAGACAAGACAACTTGTCAAGGCAAGACAAGACAAGACAAGACAACTTTTCAAGACAAGACAACTACTCAAGACAAGACAAGACAATATAAGGTAAAACAAGACAAGACAAGACAAGACAAGACAAGACGAGACAGGACAAGACAAGACAAATTGTCAAGAAAAGACAAGACAAGACAAGACAAGACAACTTGTCAAGACAAGACAAGACAAGACAAGTCGAGACAAGACAAGACAAGACAAGACAACTTTTCAAGACAAGACAAGTCGAGACAAGACAAGACAAGACAAGACAATTTGTCAAGATAAGACAAGACAAGACAATTTGTCAAGACAAGACAAGACAACTTGTCAAGACAAGACAAGACAACTTGTCAAGACAAGACAACTTGTCAAGACAAGACAACTTGTCAAGACAAGACAACTTTTCAAGACAAGACAACTTGTCAAGGCAAGGCAAGACAAGACAAGACAAGACAAGACAAGACAACTTGTCAAGACAAGACAACTAGTCAAGACAAGACAAGACAATATAAGGCAAGACAGGACAAGACAAGACAACTTTTCAAGACAAGACAACTAGTCAAGACAAGACAAGACAACTAGTCAAGACAAGACAAGACAAGACAAGACAAGACAAGACAAGACAAGACACGACACGACAAGACAGCTTGTCAAGACAAGACAAGACAACTTTTCAAGACAAGACAAGACAACTTGTCAAGACAAGACAAGGCAAGACAAGACATTCAAGACAAGACAAGACAAGACAAGACAAAAGACAAGACAAGACAAGACAAGACAAGACAAGAAGGAACAAGACAAGACAACTTGTCAAGACAAGACAAGACAAGACAAGAAAGAACAAGACAAGACAACAACTTTTCAAGACAAGACAAGACAACTTGTCAAGAGACAACTTGTCAAAGACAACAAGACAAGACAAGACAAGACAAGACAAGGACTTTGTCAAGACAAGACAAGACAAGACAAGACAAGACAACTTGTCAAGACAAGACACAACTTGTCAAGACAAGACAAGACACAAGACAAAAGACAAGACAAGACAACTTGTCAAGACAAGACAAGACAAGACAACTTGTCAAGACAAGACAAGACAAGACAAGCCAAGACAAGACAAGACAAGACAAGACAAGACAAGATCAAGACAAGACAACTTGTCAAGACAAGACAAGACAAGACAAGACAAGACAACAAGACAAGACAAGACAAGACAACTTGTCAAGACAAGACAAAAGACAAGACAAGGACAAGACAAGACAAGACAACTGTCAAGACAAGACAACAAGACAAGACAAGACAAGACAAGGAACAAGACAACAAAGACAAGACAAGACAATTTGTAAAAGACAAGACAAAGACAACTTGTCAAGACAAGACAACTTGTCAAGACAAGAAGACAAGACAAACTTCAAGACAAGACAACTTGTCAAGACAAGACAAGACAAGACAAGAAGACAAGACAAGAAAGACAAGACAAGACAAGACAAGACAAGACAAGACAAGACAAGACAACTTGTCAAGACAAGACAATTTGTCAAGACAAGACCAAGACAACTTGTCAAGACAAGACAAGACTTGTCAAGACAAGACAAGACAAGACAACTTGTCAAGACAAGACAACTTGTCAAGACAAGACAAGACAAGACAAGACAAGACAACTTGTCAAGACAACAAGACAAGACAACTTGTCAAGACAAGACAACTTGTCAAGACAAGACAAGACACTTGTCAAGACAAGACAAGTCAAGACAACTTGTCAAGACAAGACAAGACAAGACAACTTGTCAAGACAAGACAACTTGTCAAGACAAGACAAGACAAGAGACAAGACAAGACAAGACAAGACAAGACAAGACAAGACAAGACAAGACAAGACAAGACAAGACAAGACTTGTCAAGACAAGACAAGACAAGACAAGACAACTTGTCAAGACAAGACAACTTGTCAAGACAAGACAAGACAAGACAAGACAAGACAAGACAAGACAAGACAACTTGTCAAGACAAGACAACTTGTCAAGACAAGACAAGACAAGACAAGACAACTTGTCAAGACAAGACAACAAGACAAGACAAGACTTGTCAAGACAAGACAAGACAAGACAACTTGTCAAGACAAGACAAGCTTGTCAAGACAAGACAAGACAACTTGTCAAGACAAGACAACTTGTCAAGACAAGACAAGACAACTTGTCAAGACAAGACAAGACAACTTGTCAAGACAAGACAAGACAAGACAAGACAAGACAAGACAAGACAAGACAAGACAAGACAACTTGTCAAGACAAGACAAGACAAGACAAGACAAGACAAGACAAGACAAGACAAGAAAGACAGACAAGACAAGACAAGACAAGACAAGACAAGACAATTGTCAAGACAAGACAAGACAAGACAAGACAGACAAGACAAGACAAGACAAGACAACTTGTCAAGACAAGACAAGACAAGACAAGACAAGACAAGACAAGACAACTTGTCAAGACAAGACAAGACAAGACAAGACAAGACAAGACAAGACAAGACAAGAGACAAGACAAGACAAGACAGGACAAGACAAGACAAGACAAGACAAGACAAGACAAGACAAGACAAGACAAGACAAGACAAGACAAGACAAGACAAGACAATCAAGACAAGACAAGACAACTTGTCAAGACAAGACAATACAAGACAAGACAACTTGTCAAGACAAGACAACTTGTCAAGTCAAGACAAGACAAGACAAGCTTGTCAAGACAAGACAAGACAAGACAAGACAAGACAAGACAAGACAAGACAAGACAAGACAAGACAACTTGTCAAGACAAGACAAGACAAGACAAGACAAGACAAGACAAGACAAGACAAGACAAGACAAGACAAGACAAGACAAGACAAGACAAGACAAGACAAGACAAGACAAGACAAGACAAGTCAAGACAAGACAAGACAAGACAAGACAACTTTGTCAAGACAAGACAAGACAAGACAAGACAAGACAAGACAAGACAAGACAACTTGTCAAGACAAGACAAGACAAGACAAGACAACTTGTCAAGACAAGACAAGACAAGTCAAGACAAGACAAGACAACTTGTCAAGACAAGACAACTTGTCAAGACAAGACAAGACAAGACAAGACAAGACAAGACAACTTGTCAAGACAAGACAAGACAAGACAAGACAAGACAAGACAAGACAAGACAACTTGTCAAGACAAGACAAGACAAGACAAGACAAGACAACTTGTCAAGACAAGACAAGACAACTTGTCAAGACAAGACAAGACAAGACAACTTGTCAAGACAAGACAAGACAAGACAAGACAAGACAAGACAAGACAAGACAAGACAAGACAAGACAACATGTCAAGACAAGACAAGACAAGACAAGACACAAGACAATACAAGACCAGACAAGACAACTTGTCACGACAAGACAAGACAAGACAAGTCGAGACAACACAAGACAAGACAACTTTTCAAGACAAGACAATTTGTCAAGATAAGACAAGACAAGAAAACTTGTCAAGACAAGACAAGACAATTTGTCAAGACAAGACAAGACAACTTGTCAAGACAAGACAAAACAAGACAAGAAAACTTGTCAAGACAAGATAAGACAATACGAGACAAGACAAGACAAGAGAAGACAAGACAAGACAACTTTTCAAGACAAGACAAGACAACTTGTCAAGACAAGACAATACAAGACAAGACAAGACAAGACAAGACCAGACCAGACAAGACAAGACAAGACCAGACCAAGACAAGACAAGACAAGACATGACAAGACAAAACAAGACAACTTTTCAATACAAGACAACTTGTCAAGTCAAGACAAGACAAGACAAGACAAGATAAGATAAGACAACTTGTCAAGACAAGAAAAGACAAGACATGACAAGACAAGACAAGACAAGACGAGACAAGTCAAGACAAGACAAGACAAGACAAGACAAGACAAGTCAAGACAAGACAAGACAAGATAAGTCAAGACAAGACAAGACAACTTTTCAAGACAAGACAAGACAACTTGTCAAGACAAGACAATACAAGACAAGACAGCTTGTCTAAACAAGACAACTTGTCAAGTCAAGACAACTAGTCAGGACAAGACAACTAGTCAAGACAAGACAAGACAATATAATATAAGACAAGAAAAGACAAGACAAGACGAGACAAGACAAGACAAGACAAATTGTCAAGACAAGACAAGACAAGACCAGACAAGACAAGACAAGACAAGACAAGATAATTTGTCAAGAAAAGACAAGACAAGACAAGACAAGACAACTTTTCAAGACAAGACAAGTCGAGTCAAGACAAGACAAGACAAGACAAGACAATTTGTCAAGACAAGACAACTTGTCAAGACAAGACAAGACAACTTGTCAAGACAAGACAACTTGTCAAGACAAGACAAGACAAGACAAGACAAGACAAGACAACTTGTCAAGACAAGACAAGACAAGACAAGACAACTTGTCAAGACAAGACAACTTGTCAAGACAAGACAACTTGTCAAGACAAGACAACTTGTCAAGACAAGACAAGACAAGACAAGACAAGACAAGACAAGACAAGACAACTTGTCAAGACAAGACAACTTGTCAAGACAAGACTACTTTTCAAGACAAGACAAGACAACTTGTCAAGACAAGACAAGACAAGACAAGACAAGACAATTTGTCAAGACAAGACAAGACAACTTGTCAAGACAAGACAACTTGTCAAGACAAGACAAGACAAGACAAGACAACTTGTCAAGACAAGACAAGACAACTTGTCAAGACAAGACAAGACAACTTGTCAAGACAAGACAAGACAAGACAACTTGTCAAGACAAGACAAGACAACTTGTCAAGACAAGACAAGACAAATTGTCAAGACAAGACAAGACAACTTTTCAAGACAAGACAAGACAAGACAACTTGTCAAGACAAGACAACTTGTCAAGACAAGACAACTTGTCAAGACAAGACAACTTGTCAAGACAAGACAACTTGTCAAGACAAGACAAAAGACAAGACAACTTGTCAAGACAAGACAACTTGTCAAGACAAGATAAGACAAGACAAGACAACTTGTCAAGACAAGGCAAGACAAGACAAGACAAGACAAGACAACTGGTCAAGACAAGACAACTTGTCAAGACAAGACAAGACAAGACAAGACAAGACAAGACAAGACAAGACAAGACAAGACAAGACAAGACAAGACAAGACAAGTCAAGACAAGACAATACAAGACAATTGTCAAGACAAGACAAGACAACTTATACAAGACAAGACAAGACAAGAAGACAACTTGTCAAGACAAGACAACTTGTCAAGACAAGACAAGACAAGACAAGACAAGACAGACAAGACAATACAAGACAAGACAACTTGTCAAGACAAGATAACTTGTCAAACAAGACAAGACAACCTGTCAAGACAAGACAACTTGTCAAGACAAGACAAGACAACTTTTCAAGACAAGACACTAGTCAAGACAAGACAAGACAACTTGTCAAGATAAGGCAAGACAAGACAAGACAACAAGACAAGACAAGACAAGACAATATAAGACAAGACAATACGAGACAAGACAACACAAGACAAGACAAGACAACTTGTCAAGACAAGACAAGACAAGACAACTTGTCAAGACAAGACAAGACAACTTGTCAAGACAAGACAAGACAACTTGTCAAGACAAGACAATACAAGACAAGACAACTTGTCAAGACAAGACAAGACAAGACAACTTGTCAAGACAAGACAAGACAAGACAACAAGACAAGACAAGACAAGACAAGACAAGACAAGACAACTCTTCTCAAGACAAGACAAGACTTGTCAAGACAAGACAACTTGTCAAGACAAGACAAGACTTGTCAAGACAAGACAAGACAAGACAATTCGAGACAAGACAAGACAAGACAAGACAAGACAACTTGTCAAGACAAGACAATACAAGACAATTTGTCAAGACAAGACAAGACAACTTATCAAGACAAGACAAGACAAGAGAAGACAACTTGTCAAGACAAGACAACTTGTCAAGACAAGACAAGACAAGACAAGACAGCTTGTCAAGACAAGACAAGACAACTTGTCAAGACAAGATAACTTGTCAAAACAAGACAACCTGTCAAGACAAGACAACTTGTCAAGACAAGACAAGACAAGACAACTTTTCAAGACAAGACAACTAGTCAAGACAAGATAAGACAAGACAATATAAGGCAAGACAAGACAAGACAAGACAAGACAAGACAAGACAATATAAGACAAGACAATACGAGACAAGACAAGACAAGACAAATTGTCAAGACAAGACAAGACAAGACAAGACAAGACAAGACAACTTGTCAAGACAAGACAAGACAAGACAAGACAAGTCGAGACAAGACAAGACAATACAAGACAAGACAACTTTTCAAGACAAGACAAGTCAAGTCGAGACAAGACAAGACAAGACAAGACAATTTGTCAAGATAAGACAAGACAAGACAACTTGTCAAGACAAGACAACACAATTTGTCAAGACAAGACAAAACAACTTGTCAAGACAAGACAAGACAAGACAAGACAAGAAAACTTGTCAAGACAAGACAAGACAAGAAAACTTGTCAAGACAAGACAAGACAAGAAAATCCGAGACAAGACAAGACAAGACAACTTTTCAAGACAAGCCAAGACAACTTGTCAAGACAAGACAATACAAGACAAGACAAGACAAGAAAAGACCAGACCAGACCAGACCAGACCAGACAAGACAAGACAAGACAAGAAAAGACCAGACCAGACCAGACCAGACCAGACCAGACAAGACAAGACAAGACAAGACAAGACAAGACAATGTGTAAAGACAAGATAAGACAACTTTTCAAGACAATAAAAGACAAGACATGACAAGACAAGACAAGACAAGACGAGACAAGTCAAGACAAGACAAGACAAGACAAGACAAGACAAGAAAAGTCAAGACAAGACAAGACAACTTTTCAAGACAAGACAAGACAACTTGTCAAGACAAGACAAGACAATTTGTCAAGACAAGACAAGACAAGACAACTTATAAAGACAAGACAAGACAAGAGAAGAGAACTTGTCAAGACAAGACAACTTGTCAAGACAAGACAAGACAGCTTGTCTAAACAAGACAACTTGTCAAGACAAGACAAGACAATACAATATAAGGCAAGACAAGACAAGACAAGACAAGACAAGAAAAGACAAGACGAGACAAGACAAGACAAGACAAATTGTCAAGACAAGACAAGACAAGACCAGACAAGACAAGACAAGACAAGATAATTTGTCAAGAAAAGACAAGACAAGACAAGACAACTTTTCAAGACAAGACAAGTCGAGTCAAGACAAGACAAGACAAGACAATTTGTCAAGACAACTTGTCAAGACAAGACAATTTGTCAAGACAAGACAAGACAATTTGTCAAGACAAGACAAGACAACTTGTCAAGACAAGACAACTTGTCAAGACAAGACAACTTGTCAAGACAAGACAAGACACGTCGAGACAAGACAAGACAAGACAAGCCAACTTTTCAAGACAAGACAACTTTTCAAGACAAGACTACTTTTCAAGACAAGACAAGACAACTTGTCAAGACAAGACAATACAGTACAAGACAAGACAATTTGTCAAGACAAGGCAACACAAGACAACTTGTCAAGACAAGACAACTTGTCAACACAAGACAACTTGTCAAGACAAGACAACTTGTCAAGACAAGACAACTTGTCAAGACAAGACAAGACAACTTGTCAAGACAAGACAAGACAACTTGTCAAGACAAGGCAAGACAATACAACTTGTCAAGACAAGACAAGACAAGACAAATTGTCAAGACAAGACAAGATAACTTTTCAAGACAAGACAAGACAAGACAACGTGTCAAGGCAAGACAACTTGTTAAGACAAGACAACTTGTCACGACAAGACAACTTGTCAAGAGAAGACAGCTTGTCAAGACAAGACAACTTGTCAAGACAAGACAAATTGTCAGGACAAGACAAAACAAGACAAGACAAGACAACTTGTCAGTACAAGACAACTTGTCAAGACAAGACAACTGGTCAAGACAAGACAACTTGTCAAGACAAGACAACTTGTCAAGACAAGACAACTTGTCAAGACAAGACAAGACAACTTGTCAAGACAAGACAAGACAACTTGTCAAGACAAGGCAAGACAAGACAACTTGTCAAGACAAGACAAGACAAGACAAGACAAGATAACTTTTCAAGACAAGACAAGACAAGACAACGTGTCAAGGCAAGACAACTTGTCAAGACAAGACAACTTGTCACGACAAGACAACTTGTCAAGAGAAGACAGCTTGTCAAGACAAGACAACTTGTCAAGACAAGACAAATTGTCAGGACAAGACAAAACAAGACAAGACAAGACAACTTGTCAGTACAAGACAACTTGTCAAGACAAGACAACTGGTCAAGACAAGACAACTTGTCAAAACAAGACAACTTGTCAAGACAAGACAAGACAAGACAACTTGTCAAGACTAGACAATTTGTAAAGACAAGACAACTTGTCAAGACAAGACAAGACAAGACAAGTCAAGACAACTTGACAAGACAAGTCAAGACAACTTGCCAAGACAAGGCAAGACAAGACAACTTGTCAAGACAAGACAACTTGTCAAGACAAGATAACTTGTCAAGACAAGACAACATGTCAAGACAAAACAAGACGAGACTAGACAAGACAAGACAAGACAACTTGTCAAGACAAGACAAGACAAGACAAGACAACTTGTCAAGTCTAGACAATTTGTCAAGACAATTCAATTTGTCAAGACAAGACAAGACAAGACAATTTGTCAAGACAAGACAAGAGAACTTGTCAAGACAAGACAAGATAACTTGTCAAGACAAGACAACTTGTCAAGACAAGACAAAACAAAACAAGACATTACAATAAAAGTCAAGACAAGACAAGACAACTTGTCAAGACAAGATAACTTGTCAAGACAAGACAACTTGTCAAGACAAGACAAGACAAGTCGAGACAAGACAAGACAAGACAACTTTTCAAGACAAGACAACTTTTCAAGACAAGACAAGACAACTTGTCAAGACAAGACAAGACAAGACAAATTGTCAAGACAAGACAAGACAACTTTTCAAGACAAAACAAGACAAGATAACGAGTCAAGACAAGACAACTTGTCAAGACAAGACAACTTGTCACGACAAGACAACTTATCAAGAGAAGACAGCTTGTCAAGACAAGACAACTTGTCAAGACAAGACAAATTGTCAGGACAAGACAAAACAAGACAAGACAAGACAACTTGTCAATACAAGACAACTTGTCAAGATAAAACAACTTGTCAAGACAAGACAAGTTGTCAAGAAAAGGCAAGACAAGACAAGACAAGATAACTTGTCAAGACAAGACAACTTTTCAAGACAAGACAACTTGTCAGGACAAGACAAGACAACACAAGACACGACAAGGCAAGACAAGATATTGCATTGCAACATTGCATTCCAACATCTAAATATTGCATTGCTACATTGCAACATTGCATTGCTACATTGCAACACTGCATTGCTACATTGCAACACTGCATTGCTACATTGCAACATTGCATTGCTGCATTGCAATATTTCATTGCTGCATTGCAACATTGCAATATTGCATTGCTACATTGCTACATTGCATTGCTACATTGCTACAATGCAGTGCTCAATTGCTACATTGCATTGTTACATTGCTACATTGCATTGCTGCATTGCTACATTGCTACATTGCATTGCTACATTGCTACATTGCATTGCTACACTGCATTGCTACATTGCATTGCTACACTGCATTGCTACATTGCTACATTTCATTGCTACATTGCAACATTGCATTGCTACATTGCTACATTACATTGCTATATTGCACTATTGCATTGCTGAATTGCAACGTTGCATTGCTACATTGCAACATTGCATTTCCACATTGCAACATTGCATTGCTACATTGCAACATTGCATTGCTACATTGCAACATTGCATTGCTATATTGCAACATTGCATTGCTACATTGCAACATTGCATTGCTACATTGCAACATTGCATTGCTACATTGAAACATTGTATTGCTACATTGCAACATTGTATTGCTACATTGCAACATTGCAGTGCTACATTGCAACATTGCATTGCTACATTGCTACATTGCATTGCTACATTGCTACAATGCAGTGCTCAATTGCTACATTGCATTGTTACATTGCTACATTGCATTGCTGCATTGCTACACTGCATTGCTACATTGCATTGCTACACTGCATTGCTACATTGCTACATTTCATTGCTACATTGCAACATTGCATTGCTACATTGCAACATTACATTGCTATATTTCACTATCGCATTGCTGAATTGCAACGTTGCATTGCTACATTGCAAAATTGCATTGTTACATTGCAACATTGCAGTGCTACATTGCAACATTACATTGCTATATTGCACCATTGCATTGCTACATTGCAACATTGCATTGCATTGCTACCTCGCATTACTGCATTGCTACATTGCATTGCTACATTGCATTGCTACATTGCACTGCTACATTGCATTGCTAGATTGCTTTGCTACATTGCATTGCTACATTGCTACATTGCATTGCTACATTGCTACATTGCATTGCTACATTGCTACATTGCTACATTGCATTGCTACATTGCTACATTGCATTGCTATAGTGCTACATTGCAGTGCTACATTGCAACATTGCATTGCTACATTGCAACATTGCAGTGCTACATTGTAACATTGCATTGCTACATTGCAATAGTGCATTGCTGCATTGCAACATTGCATTGCTACATTGCAACATTGCATGGCTACATTGCAAGATTGTATTGCTACATTGCAATATTGTATTGCTACATTGCAACATTTTATTGCTACATTGCAACATTGTATTGCTAGATTGCAACATTGCAGTGCTACATTGCAACATTGCATTGATGCATTGCAACATTGCATTGCTACATTGCATTGCTACATTGCTACATTGCATTGCTACATTGCACTGCTACATTGCTTTGCTACATTGCATTGCTACATTGCTACATTGCATTGCTACATTGCTACATTGCTACATTGCTACATTGCATTGCTACATTGCATTGCTATAGTGCTACATTGCAGTGCTACATTGCAACATTGCGTTGCTACATTGCAACATTGCAGTGCTACATTGTAACATTGCATTGCTAAATTGCAATAGTGCATTGCTACATTGCAACATTGCATTGCTACATTGCAACATTGCATGGCTACATTGCAAGATTGTATTGCTACATTGCAATATTGTATTGCTACATTGCAACATTTTATTGCTACATTACAACATTGTATTGCTAGATTGCAACATTGCAGTGCTACATTGCAACATTGCATTGCTGCATTGCAACATTGCATTGCTGCATTGCAACATTGCATTGCTACATTGCATTGCTACATTGAAACATTGCATTGCTATATTGCATTACTACATTGCATTGCTACATTGCATTGCTACATTGCTACAATGTAGTGCTCAATTACTACATTGCATTGCTACATTGCTACATTGCATTGCTGCATTGCTGCATTGCTACATTTCATTGCTATATTGCATTGCTACATTGCATTGCTACTTTGAAACATTGCATTGCTATATTGCATTACTACATTGCATTGCTACATTGCATTGCTACATTGCTACAATGCAGTGTTCAATTGCTACATTGCAATGCTACATTGCATTGCTACATTGCTACATTGCTACATAGCAACGTTGCATTGCTACATTGCAACATTGCATTGCTACATTGAAACATTATATTGCTACATTGCACCATTACATTGCTACATTGCATTGCTACATTGTATTACATTGCTACATTGCTACATTGCATTGCTACATTGCATTACATTACCACATTGCATTGCATTGCTACATTGCATTGCTGCATTGCTGCATGGATACATTGCATTGCTACATTGCTACATTGCTACATTGCAACATTTCATTGCTACATTGCAAAATTAAATTGCTACATTGCACCATTGCATTGCTACATTGCAACATTGCATTGCTTCATTGCAACATTGCATTGCTACATTGTATCGCATTGCTACATTGCATTGTATTACTACAATGCATTGCATTGCTACATTGCATTGCATTGGTACATTGCATTGCTGCGTTGGTACATTGCATTAATGCATTGCAACATTGCATTGCTACATTGTATTGCATTGCTACATTGCATTGTATTACTACATTGCATTGCATTGCTACATTGCATTGTATTGCTACATTGCATTGCTGCATTACTACATTGCATTGCATTGTTACATTGCATTGCTACATTGCAACATTACATTTCTAGATTGCACCATTGCATTGCTACATTACAACATTTCATTCCTACATTGCAACATTGAATTGCTACATTGTATAGCATTGCTACATTGCATTGTATTACTACATTGCATTGCATTGCTACATTGTATTGTATTGCAACATTGCAACATTACATTGCTACATTGCAACATTGCATTACTACACTGCATTGCTACATTGGTACATTGCATTGCTACATTGCATTGCTACATTGCATTGCTACATTGCATTGCTACATTGTATTGCTACATTGCAACATTGCATTGCTGAATTGCAACGTTGCATTGCTACATTGCAACATTGCATTGCAATATTTCAACATTACATTGCTACATTGCAACATTACATTGCTACATTGTACCATTGCATTGCAACATTGCAACATTGCATTCTTACATTGCAACATTGCATTGCTACATTGTATTGCATTGCTACATTGCATTGTATTACTACATTGCATTGCATTGCTACATTGCAACATTGCTACATTTCTACATTACAGTGCTACATTGCTACATTGCATTGCTACATTGCTACATTGCTACATTGCTTTGCTACATTGCTCCATTACATTGCTACACTGCATTGCTACATTGATACATTGATACATTGCATTACTACATTTCTACATTGCATTGCTACATTGCAACATTGCATTGCTACATTGCATTGCTACATTGCAACATTGCATTGCTACATTGCACCATTGCATTGCTACATTTCACCATTGAATTGCTACATTGCAACATTGCATTGCTACATTGCTACATTGCATTGCTACATTGCATTGTTACATTGCATTGCATTGCTACATTGCATTGCATTGCTACATTGCATTGCTGCATTTCTACATTGCTACATTGCATTGCTACATTGCTTTTCTACATCGCTACATTGCATTGCTTCATTGCTACATTGCATTGCTACACTGCATTGCTACATTGCTACATTACATTGCTACATTGCATTGCTACATTGCTACATTGCATTGCTATATTGCTACATTGCAACGTTTCGTTGCTACTTTACAACATTGCATTGCTACATTGTATTGCATTGCTACATTGCTACATTGTATTGCTACATTGCATTGCTGCATTGCTACATTGCTACATTGCATTGCAACATTGCTACATTGCATTGCTACACTGCATTGCTACATTGCTACATTGTATTGCTACATTGCTACATTGAGACATTGCATTGCTGAATTGCAACGTTACATTGCTACATTGCAACATTGCATTGCTACATTGTATTGCATTGCTATATTGCATTGCTACATTGCTACATTACATTGTGTTGCTACATTGCATTGCTACATTGCTACATTGCATTGTATTGCTACATTGCATTGCTACATTGCATTGCTACATTGCTACATTGCAGTGCTACATTGCTACATTGCATTGCTACATTGCTACGTTGCAGTGCTACATTGCTACATTGCATTGCTACATTGCTTCATTGCTACATTACATTGCATTGCTACATTGCATTGCTACATTGCTATATTGCATTGCTACATTGCATTGCTACATTGCTACGTTGCATTGCTACATTGCTACGTTGCATTGCTACATTGCATTGCATTGCTATATTGCATTGCATTGCTACATTGCATTGCATTGCTACATTGCATTGCATTGCTACATTGCATTGCATTGCATTGCTACATTGCATGCATTGCATTGCTACATTGCATTGCATTGCTACATTGAATTGCATTGCTACATTGCTGCATTGCAACATTGCGTTGCTACATTGTAACATTGCATTGCTATATTGCAACTTCGCATTGCTACATTGCTACATTGCATAGCTACATTGTTACATTGCATTGCTACATTGCTACATTGCATAGCTACATTGCAACATTTCATAGCTACATTGCAACATTGCATAGCTACATTGCAACATTGCATTGCTACATTGCAACATTGCATTGCTACATTGCAACATTGCATTGCTACATTGCAACATTGCATTGCTACATTGCAACATTGCATTGCTACATTGCAACATTGCATTGCTACATTGCAACATTGCATTGCTACATTGCATTGCATTGCTACATTGCATTGCATTGCTACATTGCATTGCATTGCTACATTGCATTACATTGCTACATTGCATTACATTGCTGCATTGAAACATTACATTGCTAAATTGCAACATTGCATTGCTATATTGCAACATCGCATTGCTACATTGCAAAATCGCATTGCAACATTGCAACATTGCATTGGTACATTGCAAAATTGCATTGCTACATTGCAACATTGCATTGCTACATTGCAACATTGCATTGCTACATTGTATTGCATTGCTACATTGCATTGTATTGCTACATTGCATTGCTACATTGTATAACATTGCTGCATTGCTACATGGCATTGCTACATTGCATTGCAACATTGCTTCATTGCATTGCAACATTGCAACATTGCATTGCTACATTGCAACATTGCATCGCTCCATTGCAACATTGCATTACCATTGCAACATTGCATTGCTACATTGCGACATTGCATTGCTACATTGCAACATTGCATTGCTACATTGCAACATTGTATTGCTACATTGTAATTTTGCATTGCTACATTTCAACATTGCATTGCTACATTGCGACATTGCATTGCTACATTGCAACATTGCATTGCTACATTGCAATTTTGAATTGCTACATTTCAACGTTGCATTGCTACATTGCAACATTGCATTGCTACATTGCAACATTGCATTGCTACATTGCAACATTGCATTGCTACATTGCAACATTGCATTGCTACATTGCAACATTGCATTGCTACATTGCAACATTGCATTGCTACATTGCATTGCATTGCTACATTGCATTGCATTGCTACATTGCATTGCATTGCTACATTGCATTACATTGCTACATTGCATTACATTGCTGCATTGAAACATTACATTGCTAAATTGCAACATTGCATTGCTATATTGCAACATCGCATTGCTACATTGCAACATCGCATTGCAACATTGCAACATTGCATTGCTACATTGCAAAATTGCATTGCTACATTGCAACATTGCATTGCTACATTGCAACATTGCATTGCTACATTGTATTGCATTGCTACATTGCATTGTATTGCTACACATTGCATTGCTACATTGTATAACATTGCTGCATTGCTACATGGCATTGCTACATTGCATTGCAACATTGCTTCATTGCATTGCAACATTGCAACATTGCATTGCTACATTGCAACATTGCATGGCTCCATTGCAACATTGCATTACCATTGCAACATTGCATTGCTACATTGCGACATTGCATTGCTACATTGCAACATTGCATTGCTACATTGCAACATTGCATTGCTACATTGTAATTTTGCATTGCTACATTTCAACATTGCATTGCTACATTGCGACATTGCATTGCTACATTGCAACATTGCATTGCTACATTGCAATTTTGAATTGCTACATTTCAACGTTGCATTGCTACATTGCAATTTTGAATTGCTACATTTCAACATTGCATTGCTACATTGCAACATTGCATTACTACATTGCAACATTGCATTGCTACATTGCAACATTGCATTGCTACATTGGAACACTGCATTGCTACATTGAAACATTGCATTGCTACATTGCAACCTTGCATTTCTAAATTGCAACCTTGCATTTCTAAATTGCAACATTGCATTATCACATTGCAACATTGCATTATTACATTGCAACGTTGCATTGCTACATTGCAACATTACATTGCTACATTCCAACATTACATTGCTACATTGCATTGCTACATTGCAACATTGCATTGCTGCATTGCAACATTGCATTGCTACATTGCAACATTGCATTGCTACATTGCAACATTGCATTGCTACATTGCAACATTGCATTGCTACATTGCAACATTGCATTGCTACATTGCAACATTGCATTGCTACATTGCAACATTGCATTGCTACATTGCATTGCTTTACTACATTGCATTGTATTGCTACATTGCATTGCATTGCTACATTGCTACATTGCTACATTGCATTGATACATTACTACATTGCATTGCAATGTAATGTTGCTACATTGCAACATTACATTGCTACATTGCAACATTGTTTCACAGGGTTCTATTTTTGGACCTCTCTTATTTAACTTATTGATAAATAATACACAGTGTGTATAAAAAAACCCGCTTCCGGAAGCAACTGTGAATTAACCTTTTTTTCAAAGAACCCATTGTAATAGTTTGAAGGCTTTGACACCTCTGAGCAACGAATGCGTAAAAAATAACTTGGATTGCATTCGTATTGAAAACTGCTTTCTCTCTTCTTGATTAACGCAGCGCTTGGACCATCTTAATTTCCCAGGTGTATAATTTTTTTTTTAATTACAATAGGTCTCTTTAAGAATGCTAATTCATTTTCTAATGGTAGCGTTTTTTTTTATACACACTGTAGATAGTGTGTTGAAACAATGTGAAATTATTTTGTATGCAGATGATACGGTTGTATACATTGCAGATAAGACCTGAGAACAAATCGAGCAACATTTGAATGACGATATCAACCTAATTGCTGATTGGCTTGTGGAGAATAGTCTAATAGTTAACCAGAAAAAGATAAAAACCGAATGAGTTTTATTTGGCACACATCAGAGAACGTCGAAATCGAAACCCATGGAAATTCAGATGAATGGGGAAAAAATTACGGAATCACAAACTTAGGAATATTTAGGTATCATCATGGACAAGAGCCTTAATTACACTTGCCAAACACATGGAAAGGATTTTTAAAAAGTCTTCATCGAGAACAAAATTGCTCTGTCGCATACAACATAATATCATTGATATTACCCCTGATGCTCCATTGCAGTAATATCTTTGTTGACATAGCAGAATCAAAGAAACAACGGTTTGAAGATGTTCAAACCAGAGCCTTAAAAGTCATCAATGGACAAAGAAACTCAGTAAAACTACCCAGAGTAAACTGCATAAGAAACAGAAATTGTGCATTGTTTGGAAGTTTTCAAATGTCTGCATAGCCTAGTGCCCAGTGTTTACCAGATTACTTCATCCGGAGTAATCACACAAAGAATACGCGTGGAAGAGTCTGATCCTTCCAAAAGTTCGAACAGAGTCTCGACAAAAATCCTTTGCCTTTTGGGATCAAAAATGTTTATATGAAGTGAAAATTGTGAACTCTATCATGACGTATCTTCTCGGATGACGACTTTCATAAATTTTACTTTTTATTTAGAGCTTTTTAATGACTGTTTTTCGATAACGTATTAATTGGAATTTTATTCTGTATTTGTAACACTTATATCAGGTCCTTGGTTGATAACAGTATGTAAATATTACTGAACAATCTAACCTGTATAAATATGAATATATTATTATTATTATTATTATTATTATTATTGCTTTAAATTTTTCCACCTAGAGCAAATTTAACGAAGCACATGCGGATTTGCCTAACAACGGTTTTCTCAAATATTTGACAAGTACGTAAATCTCCTCTAGAATATAATTATCCTTTGAGGTTATCTTTGCTTTAAATTTCCATAAACAATTGAGGAGGTATTGGCCTAATAGTATTTTATCAGTTGGTTGAAGCATAATATTTCGTTTATTCAAGCTTAAATTGAAACTTACACTCAATAAATTCACTACGGGATTTGCTTTCGAAGGTTCTGCTTAAATACTTTCTACAACTATCTCGCCTAGAACAAAATTATTTGGAAAGATCTCACCTGTGACTTCACTGCAGACTGCTTCTTTGCCAGTGACCAGTCTTGCTGCACTTATGACATTTTAGTCGTTTGCTGGACAGCTTTTCTTGGGATGCATAGATCCTAAATTTTCCCTTTCCTTTATTTATTTGACTAATTTCTTGCTCATTAGAAGTTGGTCTTCCCTTCTTTAGTCTAGGTTTTGAGAATTTCCGACGCCAGTGCCTACGGAGTCGATAAGCTGTTTGCCATCGCCTGGAAGAAAACCCTGCTGCTTTCTCACAGTTTCTTTCTGCCGGGAAAAGTTCACTGCTTTTTCTAAAGTTAGATCAGCCTCGAGCTGCAACTTTTCCAACAACGCTTTATCCAGAATTCCAACAACGATGGGGTCACGGATCAATTCTTCACGTATGAAACGCCGAAATTACAATATTACAATATGTTCTGCAAGGTTGAACAAGTCTGTAATAAATACGTCGACGGTTTCGCTTTCTTGTTGGCTTCCAAGGTTGTATTAACTTAGCTCGTTCAAAGATTACAATTATAAAGAAATGTTCGAGTCTCTTCTTGAGACTTTTGTTCGGTCTGCCTCCGTGATAGAATATCGCCTGCTTCGCCGCTCATCGAGTAGATTAGAGTATTAACTTGACTTTTTTCCGATTCTTTCTCGAGACCAGACGCCATTCTGAATCGCTCGAATCTCCGGATCCATTTTAACCAATCTTCTGGCTTGAATGTAATTTTTTCTGTTGGTTATACTTGTAACAGGGCCAATATTGCAAAGAAATTATTGGCGCCTCTTAGCCCCCGTACACACGAAAACGTTTTCCTGTCAGAGTTTTTGTATTGTCTACTGTTCTCAACTAGGGAATCGAGAACAACCAGCTCATTAATTTGGAAACGTTTTCCAGCGTTTTTGTATTGTTTATGTTCTCAAGGGAATTGAAAACAACCAGTTCATTACTTGAAAAACGCAGGTAAACGTCGCTGTGGGTACGGGGCCTTAATTAGTCGTCGACTGATCACTCTTCCACTTTTTCTTCAATGCCAAACCCGCTAAAAGAACCCCGCTACAGCCACCGCTGCCACCATGTTGTGTTACTGACACTATTTTAATAGTGATTCAGCGGCTGACGTTTCACATAATTAAGTATCCAGCCGAATTTAAAACATAGTCCTAACTCCAAACCTAACCTAACCCTAACCCTGAACCTGAATAATACTGACACTAACTCTTATTTTATTTTAGAAATAATAAATATTATACGAAACTTCACCCGATTGAACAAATATAACAATATGCTAATATTATATGCTAATATAGATATGCTAATACAACAGGATATTCTTTAACAAAGACGTTTAAAATAGCTGGTCTTCTATAAAGCTAAGAATAATTTTTATTCGGACGGACTTAAATCTATATTCGAATCCACATCAAACGTACATTAATATAACCTAAGAGGCAGCTCTATAATAATATATTTGTTCCCTAAGCGAAGCCTTTGTTACCGTGTGCGGTACTGTGGAAAGACTAAGGCCAAGCCATCGGTCTACTCTTTTAAAGCTTCGCTGTTATTAAACTACTGTATAATAGTTAAGTTTGTAATACGTTTTTAAAATAATAATTAATCATTTGGTAAAATAATACTGTTTGTTAAAGATTAGAACTTAGACTTTACTAAATACTTCACACGCTTATTAAGTAGTCGTTATGGAACAAATTAATGATATTTTTTGTATTATATCAAACAGTTAATAAATATTGCAAAACATTATTTTTAGACACCTTGGTGGTTATCATGGCAACATAAAAGTTGCGATAACTGGATCATTAATTTGTTCCTTGGAAGCGTGTGAAGTTTCTTATTTAAAGCTTCAATTCTCTTTAAATTTTAGGATTTTATTTACATACAGTAGCACTACATTGCATTTCTACATTGCTACATTGCATTGCTATATTATTGCTGCATTGCAACATTGCATTGCTGCATTGTATTGCTACATTGCTACATTGCATTGCTATATTGCTACATTGCAATATTGCTTTTCTAAATTGAAACATTGCTTTTCTAAATTGAAACATTGCTTTCCTACATTGCAACATTGCATTCCTACATTGCTACATTGCAACATTACATTGCTACATTTCTACATTGCATTGCTACATTGCTACATTGCTACATTGCTACATTGCTACATTGCTACATTGCTACTTTGCATTGCTACATTGCTACATTGCATTGCTACATTGCAACATTACATTGCTACATTGCTACATTGCATTGCTACATTGCTACATTGCATTGCTACATTGCTACATTGTATTGCTGCATTGTATTACTATATTGCTACATTGCATTGCTATATTGCTACATTGCAACATTGCTTTTCTATATTGCTACATTGCTTTTCTACATTTCAACATTGCATTGCTACATTGCTACATTGCATTGTTACATTGCAACATTGAATTGCTACATTGCTACATTGCTACATTGCTACATTGCTACATTACCTTTCTACATTGCTACTTTGCATTGCTACATTGCTACATTGCATTGCTACATTGCTACATTGCATTGCTACATTGCTACATTGTATTGCTGCATTGTATTGCTGCATTGTATTGCTACATTGCTACATTGCTTTTCTATATTGCTACATTGCTTTTCTACATTTCAACATTGCATTGCTACATTGCAACATTGCATTGTTACATTGCAACATTGCATTGCTACATTGCAACATTGCATTGCTACATTGCAACATTGCATTGTTACGTATACATTGCGACATTGCATTGCTACATTGCAACATTGCATTGCTACATTGCAACATTACATTGCTACATTGCTACATTGCATTGCATTGCTATATTGCAACATTGTAACATTGCATTGTTACATAGCTACATTTCTACATTGTAGTGCTCCATTGCTACATTGCATTGCTACATTGCTCCATTGCTACATTGCATTGCTACATTGCTACATTTCTACATTGCATTGCTACATTTCAACATTGCATTGTTACATTGCAACATTGCATTGCTACATTGCAACATTACATTGCTACATTGCAACATTGCATTGCTACATTGCAACATTGCATTGATACATTGCTACATTGCATTGCTACATTGCTACATTGCATTGCTACATTGCATTGCCACATTGCTACATTGCATTGCTACATTGCATTGCTACATTGCATTGCATTGCTACAATTCATTGCATTGTTACATTGCATTGCATTGCTACATTGCATTGCTACATTCCTACATTGCTGCATTGCATTGCTACATTGCTGCATTGCATTGCTACATTGCTACATTGCATTGCTACATTGCTACATTGTATTGCTACATTGCTACATTGCTACATTGCTACATTACATTGCTACATTGCTACATTGCATTGCTACATTGCTACATTGCATTGCTACATTGCTACATTGTATTGCTGCATTGTATTGCTGCATTGTATTGCTGCATTGTATTGCTACATTGCTACATTGCATTGCTATATTGCTACATTGCAACATTGCTTTTCTACATTGCTACATTGCTTTTCTACATTTCAACATTGCATTGCTACATTGCAACATTGCATTGCTACATTGCAACATTGCATTGCTACATTGCAACATTGCATTGCTACATTGCAACATTACATTGCTACATTTCTACATTGCATTGCTACATTGCTACATTGCATTGCTACATTGCTACATTGCTACATTGCTACATTGCTACATTGCATTGCTACATTGCTACATTGCATAGCTACATTGCAACATTACATTGCTACATTTCTACATTGCATTGCTACATTGCTACATTGCATTGCTACATTGCTACATTGTATTGCTGCATTGTATTACTATATTGCTACATTGCATTGCTATATTGCTACATTGCAACATTGCTTTTCTATATTGCTACATTGCTTTTCTACATTTCAACATTGCATTGCTACATTGCTACATTGCATTGTTACATTGCAACATTGAATTGCTACATTGCTACATTGCTATATTGCTACATTGCTACATTACCTTTCTACATTGCTACTTTGCATTGCTACATTGCTACATTGCATTGCTACATTGCTACATTGCATTGCTACATTGCTACATTGTATTGCTGCATTGTATTGCTGCATTGTATTGCTACATTGCTTTTCTATATTGCTACATTGCTTTTCTACATTTCAACATTGCATTGCTACATTGCAACATTGCATTGTTACATTGCAACATTGCATTGCTACATTGCAACATTGCATTGCTACATTGCAACATTGCATTGTTACATTGCTACATTGCATTTCTACATTGCAACATTACATTGCTACATTGCAACATTGCATTGTTACATTGCAACATTGCATTGCTACATTGCAACATTGCATTGCTACATTGCAACATTGCATTGTTACGTATACATTGCGACATTGCATTGCTACATTGCAACATTGCATTGCTACATTGCAACATTACATTGCTACATTGCTAGATTGCATTGCATTGCTATATTGCAACATTGTAACATTGCATTGTTACATAGCTACATTCCTACATTGTAGTGCTCCATTGCTACATTGCATTGCTACATTGCTACATTTCTACATTGCATTGCTACATTTCAACATTGCATTGTTACATTGCAACATTGCATTGCTACATTGCAACATTACATTGCTACATTGCAACGTTGCATTGCTACATTGCAACATTGCATTGATACATTGCTACATTGCATTGCTACATTGCTACATTGCATTGCTACATTGCATTGCCACATTGCTACATTGCATTGCTACATTGCATTGCTACATTGCATTGCTACATTGCATTGCATTGCTACAATTCATTGCATTGTTACATTGCATTGCATTGCTACATTGCATTGCTACATTCCTACATTGCTGCATTGCATTGCTACATTGCTACATTGCATTGCTACATTGCTACATTGCATTGCTACATTGCTACATTGCTACATTACTACATTACATTTCTACATTGCTACTTTGCATTGCTACATTGCTACATTGCATTGCTACATTGCTACATTGTATTGCTGCATTGTATTGCTGCATTGTATTGCTGCATTGTATTGCTACATTGCTACATTGCATTGCTATATTGCTACATTGCTACATTACTACATTACATTTCTACATTGCTACTTTGCATTGCTACATTGCTACATTGCATTGCTACATTGCTACATTGTATTGCTGCATTGTATTGCTGCATTGTATTGCTGCATTGTATTGCTACATTGCTACATTGCATTGCTACATTGCTACATTGCATTGCTACATTGCTACATTGCATTGCTACATTGCATTGCCACATTGCTACATTGCATTGCTACATTGCATTGCTACATTGCATTGCTACATTGCATTGCATTGCTACAATTCATTGCATTGTTACATTGCATTGCATTGCTACATTGCATTGCTACATTGCTACATTGCTGCATTGCATTGCTACATTGCTACATTGCATTGCTACATTGCTACATTGCATTGCTACATTGCTACATTGCTACATTACTACATTACCTTTCTACATTGCTACTTTGCATTGCTACATTGCTACATTGCATTGCTACATTGCTACATTGCATTGCTACATTGCTACATTGTATTGCTGCATTGTATTGCTGCATTGTATTGCTACATTGCTTTTCTATATTGCTACATTGCTTTTCTACATTTCAACATTGCATTGCTACATTGCAACATTGCATTGCTACATTGCAACATTGCATTGCTACATTGCAACATTGCATTGCTACATTGCAACATTGCATTGTTACATTGCTACATTGCATTGCTACATTGCAACATTACATTGCTACATTGCAACATTGCATTGCTACATTGCAACATTGCATTGCTACATTGCAACATTGCATTGCTACATTGCAACATTGCATTGTTACGTATACATTGCGACATTGCATTGCTACATTGCAACATTGTATTGATACATTGCTACATTGCTACATTGCATTGCTACATCGCTACATTGCATTGCATTGCTACATTGCAACATTGTAACATTGCATTGTTACATTGCTACATTTCTACATTGTAGTGCTCCATTGCTACATTGCATTGCTACATTGCTACATTTCTACATTGCATTGCTACATTTCAACATTGCATTGCTACATTGCAACATTGCATTGCTACATTGCAACATTACATTGCTACATTGCAACATTGCATTGCTACATTGCAACATTGCATTGATACATTGCTACATTGCATTGCTACATTGCTACATTGCATTGCTACATTGCATTGCCACATTGCTACATTGCATTGCTACATTGCATTGCTACATTGCATTGCTACATTGCATTGCATTGCTACAATTCATTGCATTGTTACATTGCATTGCATTGCTACATTGCATTGCTACATTCCTACATTGCTGCATTGCATTGCTACATTGCAACATTGCATTGCTACATTGCTACATTGCATTGCTACATTGCTACATTGCTACATTACTACATTACATTTCTACATTGCTACTTTGCATTGCTACATTGCTACATTGCATTGCTACATTGCTACATTGTATTGCTGCATTGTATTGCTGCATTGTATTGCTGCATTGTATTGCTACATTGCTACATTGCATTGCTATATTGCTACATTTCAACATTGCTTTTCTACATTGCTACATTGCTTTTCTACATTTCAACATTGCATTGCTACATTGCAACATTGCATTGCTACATTGCAACATTGCATTACTACATTGCAACATTGCATTGCTACATTGCAACATTACATTGCTACATTGCAACATTTCATTGCTACATTGCAACATTGCATTGCTACATTGCAACATTGCATTGCTACATTGCAACATTGCATTGCTACATTGCAACATTGCATTGCTACATTGCATCATATTACTACATTGCATTGCATTGCTACATTGCAACATTGTAACATTGCATTGTTACATTGCTACATTTCTACATTGTAGTGCTCCATTGCTACATTGCATTGCTACATTGCTACATTTCTACATTGCATTGCTACATTTCTACATTGCATTGCTACATTGCAACATTGCAACATTGCATTGCTACATTGCAACATTGTATTGCTACATTGCAACATTGCATTGCTACATTGCACCATTGCATTGCTACATTGCAACATTGCATAGCTACATTGCAACATTGCATTGCTACATTGCATTGCTACATTGCAACATTGCATTGCTACATTGCAACATTGCATTGCTACATTGCAAAATTGCATTGCCACATTGCATTGCTCCATTGCAACATTACATTGCTATATTCAACATTGCATTGCTACATTGCGACATTGCATTGCTACATTGCAACACTGCATTGCTACATTGCAACTTTACATTCCTACATTGCAACATTGCATTGCTACATTGCATTTCATTGCTACATTGCATTGCTACATTGCTACATTACATTGCATTGCTACATTGCATTGCTACATTGCAATATTGCATTGCTACATTGCATTGCTACATTGCATTGCTACATTGCAACATTGCATTGCTACGTTGCATTGCTACATTGCAACATTGCATTGCTACATTGCAACATTGCATTGCTACATTGCAACATTGCATTGCTACATTGCAACATTGCATTGTTACGTATACATTGCAACATTGCATTGCTACATTGCAACATTGCATTGCTACATTGCAACATTACATTGCTACATTGCTACATTGCATTGCTACATTGCTACATTGCATTGCTACATTGCATTGCTACATTGCATTGCTACATTGCTACATTGCATTGCAACATTGCATTGCATTGCTACATTGCATTGCTACATTCCTACATTGCTGCTACATTGCTACATTGCATTGCTACATTGCTACATTGCTACATTGCTACATTGCTACATTGCTACATTGCTACATTACATTTCTACATTGCTACTTTGTATTGCTACATTGCTACATTGCATTGCTACATTGCTACATTGTATTGCTGCATTGTATTGCTGCATTGTATTGCTACATTGCTACATTGCATTGCTACATTGCTACATTGCAACATTGCTTTTCTACATTGCTACATTGCTTTTCTACATTTCAACATTGCATTGCTACATTTCAACATTGCATTGCTACATTGCAACATTGCATTGCTACATTGCAACATTGCATTGCTACATTGCAACATTGCATTGCTACATTGCAACATTACATTGCTACATTGCAACATTTCATTGCTACATTGCAACATTGCATTGCTACATTGCAACATTGCATTGCTACATTGCAACATTGCATTGCTACATTGCAACATTGCATTGCTACATTGCAACATTGCATTGCTACATTGCTACATTGCATTGCTACATTGCTACATTGTATTGCTACATTGCTACATTGCTACATTGCTACATTGCTACATTGCTACATTGCTACATTGCTACATTGCTACATTGCTACATTGCTACATTGCAACATTGCATTGCTACATTGCTACATTGCATCATATTACTACATTGCATTGCATTGCTATATTACAACATTGTAACATTGCATTGTTACATTGCTACATTTCTACATTGTAGTGCTCCATTGCTACATTGCATTGCTACATTGCTACATTTCTACATTGCATTGCTACATTTCAACATTGCATTGTTACATTGCAACATTGCATTGCTACATTGCAACATTACATTGCTACATTGCAACATTGCATTGCTTCATTGCAACATTGCATTGATACATTGCTACATTGCATTGCTACATTGCTACATTGCATTGATACATTGCATTGCCACATTGCTACATTGCATTGCTACATTGCATTGCTACATTGCATTGCTACATTGCATTGCATTTCTACAATTCATTGCATTGTTATACAATGCATTGCATTGCTACATTGCATTGCTACATTCCTACATTGCTGCATTGCATTGCTACATTGCTGCATTGCATTGCTACATTGCTACATTGCATTGCTACATTGCTACATTGTATTGCTACATTGCTACATTGCTACATTACTACATTACATTTCTACATTGCTACTTTGCATTGCTACATTGCTACATTGCATTGCTACATTGCTACATTGTATTGCTGCATTGTATTGCTGCATTGTATTGCTGCATTGTATTGCTACATTGCTACATTGCATTGCTATATTGCTACATTGCAACATTGCTTTTCTACATTGCTACATTGCTTTTCTACATTTCAACATTGCATTGCTACATTGCAACATTGCATTGCTACATTGCAACATTGCATTACTACATTGCAACATTGCATTGCTACATTGCAACATTACATTGCTACATTGCAACATTGCATTGCTACATTGCAACATTGCATTGCTACATTGCAACATTGCATTGCTACATTGCAACATTGCATTGCTACATTGCAACATTGCATTGCTACATTGCATCATATTACTACATTGCATTGCATTGCTACATTGCAACATTGTAACATTGCATTGTTACATTGCTACATTTCTACATTGTAGTGCTCCATTGCTACATTGCATTGCTACATTGCTACATTTCTACATTTCATTGCTACATTTCTACATTGCATTGCTACATTGCAACATTGCAACATTGCATTGCTACATTGCAACATTGTATTGCTACATTGCAACATTGCATTGCTACATTGCAACATTGCATTGCTACATTGCAACATTGCATTGCTACATTGCAACATTGCATTGCTACATTGCATTGCTACATTGCAACATTGCATTGCTACATTGCAACATTGCATTGCTACATTGCATTGCATTGCTACATTGCATTGCATTGCTACATTGCATTGCATTGCTACATTGCATTGCATTGCTACATTGCATTGCATTGCTACATTGCATTGCATTGCTACGTTGTATTGATACATTGCATTGCTACATTGCATTGTTACATTGCATTGCTATATTGTATCGCTACATTGAATTACTACATTGCATTGCTACATTGCATTGCTACATTGCTACATTGCTACATTTCATTGCTACATTGCTACATTGCATTGCTACATTGCAACATTGCAACATTGCATTGCTACATTGCAACATTGCATTGCTACATTGCAACATTGCATTGCTACATTGCAACATTGCATTGCTACATTGCAACATTGCATTGCTACATTGCAACATTGCATTGCTACATTGCATTGCTACATTGCAACATTGCATTGCTACATTGCAACATTGCATTGCTACATTGCAACATTGCATTGCTACATTGCATTGCATTGCTACATTGCATTGCATTGCTACATTGCATTGCATTGCTACATTGCATTGCATTGCTACATTGCATTGCATTGCTACGTTGTATTGCTACATTGCATTGCTACATTGCATTGTTACATTGCATTGCTATATTGTATCGCTACATTGAATTGCTACATTGCATTGCTACATTGCATTGCTACATTGCATTGCTACATTGCAACATTACACTGCTACATTGAAATGCTCCATGGCAAGATTGCATTGCTACATTACAACATTGCATTGTTACATTGCAACATTGCATTACTACATTGCAACATTGCATTGCTACATTGCAACATTACATTGCTACATTGCTACATTGCATTGCTACATTGCAACATTGCATTTCTACATTGCATGGCATTGCTGCATTATATTACATTGCTACATTACATTGCACTGCTACATTGCATTGCATTGCTACATCGCAACATTGCATTGCTACATTGCAACATTGCATTTCTACATTGTATTGCATTGCTACATTGCATTGCATTGCTACATTTCATTGCTACATTGCTACATTGCTACATTGCAACATTGCATTGCTACATTGCTACATTGCATTGCTACATTGCTACATTGTATTGCTACATTGCTACATTGCTACATTGCTACATTGCTACATTGCTACATTGCAACATTGCATTGCTACATTGCTACAATGCATCATATTACTACATTGCATTGCATTGCTATATTACAACATTGTAACATTGCATTGTTACATTGCTACATTTCTACATTGTAGTGCTCCATTGCTACATTGCATTGCTACATTGCTACATTTCTACATTGCATTGCTACATTTCAACATTGCATTGCTACATTGCAACATTGCATTGCTACATTGCAACATTGCATTGCTACATTGCAACATTGCTACATTGCATTGATACATTGCATTGCCACATTGCTACATTGCATTGCTACATTGCATTGCTACATTGCATTGCTACATTGCATTGCTACATTGCATTGCATTGCTACAATTCATTGCATTGTTATACATTGCATTGCATTGCTACATTGCATTGCTACATTCCTACATTGCTGCATTGCATTGCTACATTGCTACATTGCATTGCTACATTGCTACATTGCATTGCTACATTGCTACATTGCATTGCTACATTGCTACATTGCTACATTACTACATTACATTGCTACATTGCTACATTGCATTGCTACATTGCTACATTGCATTGCTACATTGTATTGCTGCATTGTATTGCTGCATTGTATTGCTACATTGCTACATTGCATTGCTATATTGCTACATTGCAACATTGCTTTTCTACATTGCTACATTGCTTTTCTACATTTCAACATTGCATTGCATTGCTACATTGCATTGCTACATTCCTACATTGCTGCATTACATTGCTACATTGCATTGCTACATTGCTACATTACATTGCTGCATTGCAACATTTCATTGCTACATTGCAACATTGCATTGCTACATTGCAACATTGCATTGCTACATTGCAACATTGCATTGCTACATTGCAACATTGCATTGCTACATTGCATCATATTACTACATTGCATTGCATTGCTACATTGCAACATTGTAACATTGCATTGTTACATTGCTACATTTCTACATTGTAGTGCTCCATTGCTACATTGCATTGCTACATTGCTACATTTCTACATTGCATTGCTACATTGCAACATTGCATTGCTACATTGCAACATTGCAACATTGCATTGCTACATTGCAACATTGCATTGCTGCATTGCAACATTGCATTGCTACAGTGCATATCATTGCATTGCTACAGTGCAACATTGCATTGCTAAATTGCTACATTGCATTGCTACATTGCATTGCAACATTGCATTGCTACATTGCAACATTGCATTGCTACATTGCATTGCATTGCTACATTGCATTGCATTGCTACATTGCATTGCATTGCTACATTGCATTGCATTGCTACATTGCATTGCATTGCTACATTGCATTGCATTGCTACATTGCATTGATACATTGCATTGCTACATTGCATTGTTACATTGCATTGCTACATTGCATTGCTACATTGCATTGCTACATTGCATTGCTACATTGCATTGCTACATTGCTACATTTCTACATTGCATTGCTACATTGCTACATTGCATTGCTACATTGCAACATTGCAACATTGCATTGCTACATTGCAACATTGCATTGCTACATTGCAACATTGCATTGCTACATTGCAACATTGCATTGCTACATTGCAACATTGCATTGCTACATTGCAACATTGCATTGCTACATTGCATTGCTACATTGCAACATTGCATTGCTACATTGCAACATTGCATTGCTACATTGCATTGCATTGCTACATTGCATTGCATTGCTACATTGCATTGCATTGCTACATTGCATTGCATTGCTACATTGCATTGCATTGCTACATTGTATTGCTACATTGCATTGCTACATTGCATTGTACATTGCATTGCTACATTGTATCGCTACATTGAATTGCTACATTGCATTGCTACATTGCATTGCTACATTGCATTGCTACATTGCAACATTACATTGCTACATTGAAATGCTACATTGCAACATTGCATTGCTACATTGCAACATTGCATTGCTACATTGCAACATTGCATTGCTACATTGCAACATTGCATTGCTACATTGCAACATTGCATTGCTACATTGCTACATTGCATTGCTACATTGCAACATTGCATTTCTACATTGCATTGCATTGCTGCATTATATTGCATTGCTACATTACATTGCATTGCTACATTGCATTGCATTGCTACATTGCAACATTGCATTGCTACATTGCAACATTGCATTTCTACATTGTATTGCATTGCTACATTGCATTGCATTGCTACATTTCATTGCTACATTGCTACATTGCTACATTGCAACATTGCATTGCTACATTGCTACATTGCATTGCTACATTGCTACATTGCATTGCTACATTGCTACATTGCTACATTGCTACATTGCTACATTGCTACATTGCAACATTGCATTGCTACATTGCTACATTGCATCATATTACTACATTGCATTGCATTGCTACATTGCAACATTGTAACATTGCATTGTTACATTGCTACATTTCTACATTGTAGTGCTCCATTGCTACATTGCATTGCTACATTGCTACATTTCTACATTGCATTGCTACATTGCAACATTGCATTTTACATTGCAACATTGCATTGCTACATTGCAACATTACATTGCTACATTGCAACATTGCATTGCTACATTGCAACATTGCATTGCTACATTGCTACATTGCATTGCTACATTGCTACATTGCATTGCTACATTGCATTGCCACATTGCTACATTGCATTGCTACATTGCATTGCTACATTGCATTGCATTGCTACAATTCATTGCATTGTTACATTGCATTGCATTGCTACATTGCATTGCTACATTCCTACATTGCTGCATTGCATTGCTACATTGCTACATTGCATTGCTACATTGCTACATTACATTGCTACATTGCAACATTGCATTGCTACATTGCTACATTGCTACATTGCTACATTGCTTTGCTACATTTCTACATTGCTACATTGCATTGCTACATTGCTACATTGCATTGCTACATTGCTACATTGCATTGCTACATTGTATTGCTGCATTGTATTGCTGCATTGTATTGCTACATTGCTACATTGCATTGCTATATTGCTATATTGCAACATTGCTTTTCTACATTGCTACATTGCTTTTCTACATTTCAACATTGCATTGCTACATTGCAACATTGCATTGCTACATTGCAACATTGCATTACTACATTGCAACATTGCATTGCTACATTGCAACATTACATTGCTACATTGCAACATTGCATTGCTACATTGCAACATTGCATTGCTACATTGCAACATTGCATTGCTACATTGCAACATTGCATTGCTACATTGCAACATTGCATTGCTACATTGCATCATATTACTACATTGCATTGCATTGCTACATTGCAACATTGTAACATTGCATTGTTACATTGCTACATTTCTACATTGTAGTGCTCCATTGCTACATTGCATTGCTACATTGCTACATTTCTACATTTCATTGCTACATTTCTACATTGCATTGCTACATTGCAACATTGCAACATTGCATTGCTACATTGCAACATTGCATTGCTACATTGCAACATTGCATTGCTACATTGCAACATTGCATTGCTACATTGCAACATTGCATTGCTACATTGCAACATTGCATTGCTACATTGCATTGCTACATTGCTACATTGCATTGCATTGCTACATTGCATTGCATTGCTACGTTGTATTGCTACATTGCATTGCTACATTGCATTGTTACATTGCATTGCTATATTGTATCGCTACATTGAATTGCTACATTGCATTGCTACATTGCATTGCTACATTGCATTGCTACATTGCAACATTACACTGCTACATTGAAATGCTCCATGGCAAGATTGCATTGCTACATTTCTACATTGCATTGCTACATTGCAACATTGCATTGCTACATTGCAACATTGCATTGCTACATTGCAACATTGCATTGCTACATTGCAACATTGCATTGCTACATTGCAACATTGCATAGCTACATTGCAACATTGCATTGCTACATTGCATTGCTACATTGCTACATTGCATTGCATTGCTACATTGCATTGCATTGCTACGTTGTATTGCTACATTGCATTGCTACGTTGTATTGCTACATTGCATTGCTACATTGCATTGTTACATTGCATTGCTATATTGTATCGCTACATTGAATTGCTACATTGCATTGCTACATTGCATTGCTACATTGCATTGCTACATTGCAACATTACACTGCTACATTGAAATGCTCCATGGCAAGATTGCATTGCTACATTACAACATTGCATTGCTACATTGCAACATTGCATTACTACATTGCAACATTGCATTGCTACATTGCAACATTGCATTGCTACATTGCAACATTGCATTGCTACATTGCATCATATTACTACATTGCATTGCATTGCTACATTGCAACATTGTAACATTGCATTGTTACATTGCTACATTTCTACATTGTAGTGCTCCATTGCTACATTGCATTGCTACATTGCTACATTTCTACATTGCATTGCTACATTGCTACATTGCATTGCTACATTGCAACATTGCAACATTGCATTGCTACATTGCAACATTGCATTGCTACATTGCAACATTGCATTGCTACATTGCAACATTGCATTGCTACATTGCAACATTGCATTGCTACATTGCAACATTGCATTGCTACATTGCATTGCTACATTGCTACATTGCATTGCATTGCTACATTGCATTGCATTGCTACATTGCTACATTGCATTGCTACATTGCATTGTTACATTGCATTGCTACATTGTATTGCTACATTGCATTGCTACATTGCATTGCTACATTGCATTGCTACATTGCATTGCTACATTGCAACATTGCATTGCTACATTGCAATGCTCCATTGCAACATTGCATTGCTACATTGCAACATTGCATTGCTACATTGCAACATTGCATTGCTACATTGCAACATTGCATTGCTACATTGCAACATTGCATTGCTACATTGCTACATTGCATTGCTACATTGCAACATTGCATTGCTACATTGCATGGCATTGCTGCATTATATTACATTGCTACATTACATTGCATTGCTACATTGCATTGCATTGCTACATTGCAACATTGCATTGCTACATTGCAACATTGCATTGCTACATTGTATTGCATTGCTACATTGCATTGCATTGCTACACATTGCTACATTGCTACATTGCTACATTGCAACATTGCATTGCTACATTGCAACATTGCATTGCTACATTGCTACATTGCATTGCTACATTGCTACATTGCTACATTGCTACATTGCTACATTGCTACATTGCAACATTGCATTGCTACATTGCTACATTGCATTGCTACATTGCATTGCATTGCTACATTACAACATTGTAACATTGCATTGTTACATTGCTACATTTCTACATTGCAGTGCTCCATTGATACATTGCATTGCTACATTGCTACATTTCTACATTGCATTGCTACATTGCAACATTGCATTGCTACATTGCAACATTGCATTGCTACATTGCAACATTGCATTGCTACATTGCAACATTGCATTGCTACATTGAAACATTGCATTGCTACATTGCTACATTGCATTGCTACATTGCTACATTGCATTGCTACATTGCTACATTGCATTGCTACATTGCTACATTGCTACATTGCTACATTACTACATTACATTGCTACATTGCTACATTGCATTGCTATATTGCTACATTGCATTGCTACATTGCTACATTGCATTGCTACATTGTATTGCTACATTGTATTGCTACATTGCATTGCTACATTGCTACATTGCATTGCTATATTGCTACATTGCAACATTGCATTTCTACATTGCTACATTGCATTGCTACATTGCAACATTGCATTGCTACATTGCAACATTGCATTGCTACATTGCAACATTGCATTGCTACATTGCAACATTGCATTGCTACATTGCAACATTGCATTGCTACATTGCAACATTGCATTGCTACATTGCAACATTGCATTGCTACATTGCAACATTGCATTGCTACATTGCAACATTGCATTGCTACATTGCAACATTGCATTGCTACATTGCATCATATTACTACATTGCATTGCATTGCTACATTGCAACATTGTAACATTGCATTGTTACATTGCTACATTTCTACATTGTAGTGCTCCATTGCTACATTGCATTGCTACATTGCTACATTTCTACATTGCATTGCTACATTTCTACATTGCATTGCTACATTGCAACATTGCAACATTGCATTGCTACATTGCAACATTGCATTGCTACATTGCAACATTGCATTGCTACATTGCAACATTGCATTGCTACATTGCAACATTGCATTGCTACATTGCAACATTGCATTGCTACATTGCATTGCTACATTGCAACATTGCATTGCTACATTGCAACATTGCATTGCTACATTGCATTGCATTGCTACATTGCATTGCATTGCTACATTACATTGCATTGCTACATTGCATTTGCATTGCTACATTGTATTGCTACATTGCATTGCTACATTGCATTGTTACATTGCATTGCTACATTGCATCGCTACATTGAATTGCTACATTGCATTGCTACATTGCATTGCTACATTGCATTGCTACATTGCAACATTGCATTGCTACATTGCAGTGCTACATTGCAACATTGCATTGCTACATTGCAACATTGCATTGCTACATTGCAACATTGCATTGCTACATTGCAACATTGCATTGCTACATTGCAACATTGCATTGCTACATTGCAACATTGCATTGCTACATTGCAACATTGCATTGCTACATTGCATTGCATTGTTACATTGCTACATTACATTGCATTGCTACATTGCATTGCATTGCTACATTGCAACATTGCATTGCTACATTGCAACATTGCATTGCTACATTGTATTGCATTGCTACATTGCATTGCATTGCTACATTTCATTGCTACATTGCTACATTGCTACATTGCTACATTACATCGCTACATTGCTATGCATTGCTACTATACATTGCAACATTGCATTGCTACTATACATTGCAACATTGTATTGCTACATTGCAACATTGCATTGCTACATTGCAACATTGCATTGCTACATTGCTTAATTGCATTGCTACATTGCTACAATGCATCATATTACTACATTGCATTGCATTGCTACATTACAACATTGTAACATTGCATTGTTACATTGCTACATTTCTACATTGTAGTGCTCCATTGCTACATTGCATTGCTACATTGCTACATTTCTACATTGCATTGCTACATTTCAACATTGCATTGCTACATTGCAACATTGCATTGCTACATTGCAACATTGCATTGCTACATTGCAACATTGCATTGCTACATTGCAACATTGCATTGCTACATTGCTACATTGCATTGCTACATTGCTACATTGCATTGCTACATTGCATTGCCACATTGCTACATTACATTGCTACATTGCATTGCTACATTGCATTGCATTGCTACAATTTATTGCATTGTTACATTGCATTGCATTGCTACATTGCATTGCTACATTCCTACATTGCTGCATTGCATTGCTACATTGCAACATTGCATTGCTACATTGCAACATTGCATTGCTACATTGCTACATTGTATTGCTACATTGCTACATTGCTACATTGCTACATTGCATTGCTACATTGCTACATTGCATTGCTACATTGCTACATTGCATTGCTACATTGCTACATTGCATTGCTACATTGTATTGCTGCATTGTATTGCTGCATTGCATTGCTACATTGCTACATTGCATTGCTATATTGCTACATTGCAACATTGCATTGCTACATTGCTACATTGCTTTGCTACATTTCAACATTGCATTGCTACATTGCAACATTGCATTGCTACATTGCAACATTGCATTGCTACATTGCAACATTGCATTGCTACATTGCAACATTGCATTGCTACATTGCAACATTGCATTGCTACATTGCAACATTGCATTGCTACATTGCAACATTGCATTGCTACATTGCAACATTGCATTGCTACATTGCAACATTGCATTGCTACATTGCATCATATTACTACATTGCATTGCATTGCTACATTGCAACATTGTAACATTGCATTGTTACATTGCTACATTTCTACATTGTAGTGCTCCATTGCTACATTGCATTGCTACATTGCTACATTTCAACATTGCATTGCTACATTGCAACATTGCATTGCTACATTGCAACATTGCAACATTGCATTGCTACATTGCAACATTGCATTGCTACATTGCAACATTGCATTGCTACATTGCACCATTGCATTGCTACATTGCAACATTGCATAGCTACATTGCAACATTGCATTGCTACATTGCATTGCTACATTGCAACATTGCATTGCTACATTGCAACATTGCATTGCTACATTGCATTGCATTGCTACATTGCATTGCATTGCTACATTGCATTGCATTGCTACATTGCATTGCATTGCTACATTGCATTGCATTGCTACGTTGTATTGATACATTGCATTGCTACATTGCATTGTTACATTGCATTGCTATATTGTATCGCTACATTGAATTGCTACATTGCATTGCTACATTGCATTGCTACATTGCTACATTTCTACATTTCATTGCTACATTTCTACATTGCATTGCTACATTGCAACATTGCAACATTGCATTGCTACATTGCAACATTGTATTGCTACATTGCAACATTGCATTGCTACATTGCAACATTGCATTGCTACATTGCAACATTGCATTGCTACATTGCAACATTGCATTGCTACATTGCATTGCTACATTGCAACATTGCATTGCTACATTGCAACATTGCATTGCTACATTGCATTGCATTGCTACATTGCATTGCATTGCTACATTGCATTGCATTGCTACATTGCATTGCATTGCTACATTGCATTGCTACATTGCATTGCTACATTGCATTGCTACATTGCAACATTACACTGCTACATTGAAATGCTCCATGGCAAGATTGCATTGCTACATTGCAACATTGCATTGCTACATTGCAACATTGCATTGCTACATTGCAACATTGCATTGCTACATTGCAACATTGCATTGCTACATTGCTACATTGCATTGCTACATTGCAACATTGCATTTCTACATTGCATGGCATTGCTGCATTATATTACATTGCTACATTACATTGCACTGCTATATTGCATTGCATTGCTACATCGCAACATTGCATTGCTACATTGCAACATTGCATTTCTACATTGTATTGCATTGCTACATTGCATTGCATTGCTACATTGCATTGCTACATTGCTACATTGCTACATTGCAACATTGCATTGCTGAATTGCAACATTGCATTGCTACATTGCAACATTGCATTGCTACATTGCAACATTGCATTGCTACATTGCTACATTGCATTGCTACATTGTATTACATTGCTACATTGTATTGCATTGCTACATTGCATTTCTACATTGCTGCATTGCTGCATTGCTACATTGCAACATTGCATTGATACATTGTAACATTGCAACATTGCATTGCTACATTGCAACATTGTATTGCTACATTGCAACATTGCATTGCTACATTGCAACATTGCATTGCTACATTGCAACATTGCATTGCTACATTGCGACATTGCATTGCTACATTGCTACATTGCATTGCTACACTGCATTGCTACATTGCTACATTGCATTGCTACATTGCTATATTGCATTGCTACACTGTATTGCTACATTGCAACATTGAAACTTTGCATTGCTACTTTGCTACATTGAATTGCTACATTGCTACATTGCATTGCTACATTGCATTGCTACATTGCAACATTGCATTGCTACATCGCAACATTGCATTGCTACATTGCAACATTGCATTTCTACATTGCATTACATTGCTACATTGCATTGCATTGCTACATTACATTTCTACATTGCTGCATTGCTGCATTGCTACATTGCAACATTGCATTGCTACATTGCAACATTGCATTGCTACATTGCAACATTGCATTGCTACATTGCGACATTGCATTGCTACATTGCTACATTGCATTGCTACATTGCATTGCTACATTGCTACATTGCATTGCTACATTGCTATATTGCATTGCTACACTGTATTGCTACATTGCAATATTGAAACTTTGCATTGCTACATTGCTACATTGAATTGCTACATTGCTACATTGAATTGCTACATTGCATTGCTACATTGCAACATTGCATTGCTACATCGCAACATTGCATTGCTACATTGCAACATTGCATTTCTACATTGCATTACATTGCTACATTGCATTGCATTGCTACATTACATTTCTACATTGCTGCATTGCAACATTGCATTGCTACATTGCAACATTGCATTGCTACATTGAAAAATTGCATTGCTACATTGCAACATTGCATTGCTACATTGCAACATTGCATTGCTACATTGCAACGCTTAATTGCAACATTGTGTTGCTACATTGCAACATTGCATTGCTCCATTGCAACATTGCATTGCTCCATTGCAACATTGTATTGCTACATTGCGACATTGCAATGCTACATTGCTACATTGCATTGCTACATTGCTACATTGCATTGCTACATTGCTACATTGCATTGCTACATTGCTATATTGCATTGCTACATTGCATTGCTACATTGCTACATTGCATTGCTACATTGCAACATTGCATTGCTACATTGCAACATTGCATTGCTACATTGCAACATTGCATTGCTACATTGCAACATTGCATTGCTACATTGCAACATTGCATTGCTACATTGCAACATTGCATTGCTACATTGCAACATTGCATTGCTACATTGCAACATTGCATTGCTACATTGCAACATTGCATTGCTACATTGCAACATTGCATTGCTACATTGCATTGCTACATTGCAACATTGCATTGCTACATTGCAACATTGCATTGCTACATTGCATTGCATTGCTACATTGCATTGCATTGCTACATTGTATTGCATTGCTACATTGCATTGCATTGCTACATTGCATTGCATTGCTACATTGCATTGCATTGCTACATTGATACATTGCATTGCTACATTGCATTGTTACATTGCATTGCTACATTGTATCGCTACATTGAATTGCTACATTGCATTGCTACATTGCATTGCTACATTGCTACATTGCTACATTGCATTGCTACATTGCTACATTGCATTGCTACATTGCAACATTGCAACATTGCATTGCTACATTGCAACATTGCATTGCTACATTGCAACATTGCATTGCTACATTGCAACATTGCATTGCTACATTGCAACATTGCATTGCTACATTGCAACATTGCATTGCTACATTGCATTGCTACATTGCAACATTGCATTGCTACATTGCAACATTGCATTGCTACATTGAATTGCATTGCTACATTGCATTGCATTGCTACATTGCATTGCATTGCTACATTGCATTGCATTGCTACATTGCATTGCATTGCTACATTGCATTGCATTGCTACATTGTATTGCTACATTGCATTGCTACATTGCATTGTTACATTGCATTGCTACATTGCTACATTGCATTGCTACATTGCTACATTGCATTGCTACATTGCTATATTGCATTGCTACACTGCATTGCTACATTGCTACATTGCATTGCTACATTGCAACATTGGATTGCTATATTGTGATATTGCATTGCTACATTGCAACATTGCATTACTACATTGCAACATTGCATTGCTACATTGCAACATTGCATTGCTACATTGCAACATTGCATTGCTACATTGCAACATTGCATTGCTACATTGCGACATTGCATTGCTACATTGCTACATTGCATTGCTACATTGCATTGCTACATTGCTACATTGCATTGCTACATTGCTACATTGCATTGCTACACTGCATTGCTACATTGCTACATTGCGTTGCTACATTGCAACATTGGATTGCTATATTGCGATATTGCATTGCTACATTGCAACATTGCATTACTACATTGCAACATTGCATTGATACATTGCAACATTGCATTGCTACATTGCAGTGCTACATTGCTACATTGCATTGCTACATTGCAACATTGCATTGCTACATTGAAACATTGCATTGATATATTGCTACATTGTAACATTGTATATCTACATTGCAACATAAGAGTGCTACATTGCAACATTGCATTGCTACATTGCAACATTGCATTGCTACATTGCAACATTGCATTGCTACATTGCATTGTATTGCTACATTGCAACCTTTCATTGCTACATTGCATTGCATTGCTACATTGCTACATTGCTACATTGCATTGCTACATTGCATTGCTACATTGCTACATTGTATTGCTACATTGCTACATTGCATTGCTATATTGCTACATTGTAACATTGCATTTCTACATTGCAACATAAGAGTGCTACATTGCAACATTGCATTGCTACATTGCAACATTGCAACATTGCATTGCTACATTGCAACATTGCATTGCTACATTGCAACATTGCATTGCTACATTGCATTGCTACATTGCAACATTGCATTGCTACATTGCAACATTGCATTGCTACATTGCAACATTGCATTGCTACATTGCAACATTGCATTGCTACATTGCAACATTGCATTGCTACATTGCAACATTGCATTGCTACATTGCAACATTGCATTGCTACATTACATTGCAACATTGCATTGCTACATTGCAACATTGCATTGCTACATTGCAACATTGCATTGCTGCAATACATTGCATTGCTACATTGCAACATTGCATTGCTACATTGCAACATTGCATTGCTACATTGCAACATTGCATTGCTACATTGCAACATTGTATTGCTACATTGCAACATTGCTTTGCTACAGTACATTGCAACATTGCATTGCTACATTGCAACATTGTATTGCTACATTGCAACATTGCATTGCTGCAACATTGTGTTGCTACATTGCAACATTGCATTGCTACATTGCAACATTGCATTGCTACATTGCAACATTGCATTGCAACATTGCATTGCTACATTGCAACATTGCATTGCTACATTGCAACATTGCATTGCTACATTGCAACATTGCATTGCTACATTGCAACATTGCATTGCTACATTGCAACATTGCATTGCTACATTGCAACATTGCATTGCTACATTGCAACATTGCATTGCTACATTGCAACATTGCATTGCTACATTGCGACATTGCATTGCTACATTGCTACATTGCATTGCTACATTGCAATATTGCATTGCTACATTGCAACATTGCATTGCTACATTGCAACATTGCATTGCTACATTGCAACATTGCATTGCTACATTGCAACATTGCATTGCTACATTGCATTGCATTGCAACATTGCATTGCTACATTGCAACATTGCATTGCTACATTGCTACATTGCATTGCTACATTGCAACATTGCATTGCTACATTGCAACATTGCATTGCTACATTGCAACATTGCATTGCTACATTGCAACATTGCATTGCTACATTGCAACATTGCATTGCTACATTGCAACATTACAACATTGTATTGCTACATTGCAACATTGCATTGCTACATTGCATTGCTACATTGCAACATTGTATTGCAACATTGCATTGCAACATTGCATTGCAACATTGCATTGCAACATTGCAACATTGCATTGCTACATTGCAACATTGCATTGCTACATTGCAACATTGCATTGCTACATTGCAACATTGCATTGCTACATTGCAACATTGCATTGCTACATTGCAACATTGCATTGCTACATTGCAACATTGCATTGCTACATTGCAACATTGCATTGCTGCAACATTGCATTGCTACATTGCAACATTGCATTGCTGCAACATTGCATTGCTACATTGCAACATTGCGCTTGCTACATTGCAACATTGCATTGCTACATTGCAACATTGCATTGCTACATTGCGACATTGCATTGCTACATTGTAACATTGCATTGCTACATTGCAACATTGCATTGCTACATTGCAACATTGCTTTGCTACTGTACATTGCAACATTGCATTGCTACATTGCATTGCTACATTGCAACATTGCATTGCTACATTGCAACATTGCATTGCTACATTGCAACATTGCATTGCTACATTGCAACATTGCATTGCTACATTGCAACATTGCATTGCTACATTGCAACATTGCATTGCTACATTGCAATATTGCTACATTGCATTGCTACATTGCAACATTGCATTGCTACATTGCAACATTGCATTGCTGCAACATTGTGTTGCTACATTGCAACATTGCGCTGCTCCATTGCAACATTGCATTGCTACATTGCAACATTGCATTGCTACATTGCGACATTGCATTGCTACATTGTAACATTGCATTGCTACATTGCAACATTGTATTGCTACATTGCAACATTGCTTTGCTACTGTACATTGCAACATTGCATTGCTACATTGCATTGCTACATTGCAACATTGCATTGCTACATTGCAACATTGCATTGCTACATTGCAACATTGCATTGCTACATTGCAACATTACATTGCTACATTGCTACATTGCATTGCTACATTGCAACATTGCATTGCTACATTGCAATATTGCTACATTGCATTGCTACATTGCAACATTGCATTGCTACATTGCAACATTGCATTGCTACATTGCATTGCTACATTGCTACATTGCATTGCTACATTGCTACATTGCATTGCTACATTGCAACATTGCATTGCTACATTGCAACATTGCATTGCTACATTGCAACATTGCATTGCAACATTGCATTGCTACATTGCAACATTGCATTGCTACATTGCAACATTGCATTGCTACATTGCAACATTGCATTGCTACATTTCAACATTGCATTGCTACATTGCTACATTGCATTGCTACATTGCAATATTGCTACATTGCATTGCTACATTGCAACATTGCATTGCTACATTGCAACATTGCAACATTGCATTGCTACATTGCTATATTGCAACATTGCATTGCTACATTGCAACATTGCATTGCTACATTGCAACATTGCATTGCTACATTGCATTGCTACATTGCATTGCTACATTGCAACATTTCTACATTGCATTGCTACATTGCAACATTGCATTGCTACATTGCATTGCTACATTGCATTGCTACATTGCTAAATTGCATTGCTACATTGCAACATTGCATTGCTACATTGCAACATTGCAACATTGCAACATCGAAACATTGCATTGCTACATTGCATTGCTACATTGCAACATTGCATTGCAACATTGCATTGCTACATTGCATTGCTACATTGCTACATTGCATTGCTACATTGCTACATTGCATTGCTACATTGCAACATTGCATTGCTACATTGCAACATTGCATTGCTACATTGCAACATTGCATTGCTACATTGCAACATTGCATTGTTGCAACATTGTGTAGCTCCATTGCAACATTACATTGCTCCATTGCAACATTGCATTGCTCCATTGCAATATTACATTGCTACATTGCAACATTGCATTGCTACATTGCAACATTGCATTGCTACAGTACATTGCAACATTGCATTGCTACATTGCAACATTGCATTGCTACATTGCAACATTGCATTGCTACATTGCAACATTGCATTGCTACATTGCAACATTGCATTGCTACATTGCAACATTGCATTGCTACATTGCAACATTGCATTGCTGCAACATTGTATTGCTACATTGCAACATTGCTTTGCTACAGTACATTGCAACATTGCATTGCTACATTGCAACATTGCATTGCTACATTGCAACATTGCATTGCTACATTGCAACATTGCATTGCTACATTGCAACATTGCATTGCTACATTGCAACATTGCATTGCTGCAACATTGCATTGCTACATTGCAACATTGCCTTGCTACATTGCAACATTGCATTGCTACATTGCAACATTGCATTGCTACATTGCAACATTGCATTGCTACATTGCAAGATTGCATTGCTCCATTGCAACAATGCATTGCTACATTGCAACATAGCATAGCTACATTGCAACATTGCATTGCAACATTGCATTGCTACATTGCGACATTGCATTGCTACATTGCAACATTGCATTGCTACATTGCAACATTGCATTGCTACATTGCAACATTGCATTGCTACATTGCAACATTGCATTGCTACATTGCAACATTGCATTGCTACATTGCAACATTGCATTGCTACATTGCTACATTGCATTGCTACATTGCAACATTACATTGCTACATTGCAACATTGCATTGCTACATTGCAACATTGCATTGCTACATTGCAACATTGCATTGCTACATTGCAACATTGCATTGCTACATTGCAACATTACATTGCTACATTGCAACATTGTATTGCTACATTGCAACATTGCATTGCTACAGTACATTGCAACATTGCATTGCTACATTGCAACATTGCATTGCTACATTGCAAAATTGCATTGCTACATTGCAACATTGCATTGCTACATTGCAACATTGCATTGCTACATTGCAACATTGCATTGCTACATTGCAACATTGCATTGCTGCAACATTGCATTGCTACATTGCAACATTGCATTGCTACAGTACATTGCAACATTGCATTGCTACATTGCAACATTGCATTGCTACATTGCAACATTGCATTGCTACATTGCAACATTGCATTGCTACATTGCAACATTGCATTGCTACATTGCAACATTGCATTGCTACATTGCGACATTGCATTGCTGCAACATTGCATTGCTACATTGCAACATTGCATTGCTACATTGTAGCATTGCATTGCTACATTGCAACATTGCATTGCTACATTGCAACATTGTATTGCTACATTGCAACATTGCATTGCTACAGTACATTGCAACATTGCATTGCTACATTGCAACATTGCATTGCTACATTGCAACATTGCATTGCTGCAACATTGCATTGCTACATTGCAACATTGCATTGCTACATTGCAACATTGCATTGCTACATTGCAACATTGCATTGCTACATTGCAACATTGCATTGCTACATTGCAACATTGCATTGCTACATTGCAACATTGCATTGCTACATTGCAACATTGCATTGCTACATTGCAACATTGCATTGCTACATTGCAACATTGCATTGCTACATTGCAACATTGCATTGCTACATTGCTACATTGCATTGCTGCATTGCAATATTACATTGCTACATTGCAACATTGCATTGCTACATTGCAACATTGCATTGCTACATTACAACATTGCATTGCTACATTGCAACATTGCATTCCTACATTGCAACATTGCATTGGTGCAACATTGTGTTGCTACATTGCAACATTGCATTGCTACATTGCAACATTGCATTGCTACATTGCAACATTGCATTGCTACATTGCAACATTGCATTGCTACATTGCAACATTGCATTGCTACATTGCAACATTGCATTGCTACATTGCAACATTGCATTGCTACATTGCAACATTGCATTGCTACATTACGACATTGCATTGCTACATTGCTACATTGCATTTCTACATTGCAACATTTCATTGCTACATTGCAACATTGTATTGCTACATTGCAACATTGTATTGCTACATTGCAACATTGTATTGCTACATTGCAACATTGCTTTTCTACAGTACATTGCAACATTGCATTGCTACATTGCATTGCTACATTGCAACATTGCATTGCTACATTGCAACATTGCATTGCTACATTGCAACATTGCATTGCTACATTGCAACATTGCTTTGCTACAGTACATTGCAACATTGCATTGCTACATTGCATTGCTACATTGCAACATTGCATTGCTACATTGCAACATTGTATTGCTACATTGCAACATTGCATTGCTACATTGCAACATTGCATGGCTACATTGCAACATTGCATTGTTGCAACATTGTGTAGCTACATTGCAACATTACATTGCTCCATTGCAACATTGCATTGCACCATTGCAATATTACATTGCTACATTGCAACATTGTATTGCTACATTGCAACATTGCTTTGCTACAGTACATTGCAACATTGCATTGCTACATTGCAACATTGCATTGCTACATTGCAAAATTGCATTGCTACATTGCAACATTGCATTGCTACATTGCAACATTGCATTGCTACATTGCAACATTGCATTGCTACATTGCAACATTGCATTGCTGCAACATTGCATTGCTACATTGCAACATTGCATTGCTACAGTGCATTGCAACATTGCATTGCTACATTGCAACATTGCATTGCTACATTGCAACATTGCATTGCTACATTGCAACATTGCATTGCTACATTGCAACATTGCATTGCTACATTGCAACATTGCATTGCTACATTGCAACATTGCATTGCTGCAACATTGTGTTGCTACATTGCAACATTGCATTGCTCCATTGCAACATTGCATTGCTCCATTGCAATATTACATTGCTACATTGCAACATTGTATTGCTACATTGCAACATTGCTTTGCTACAGTACATTGCAACATTGCATTGCTACATTGCAACATTGCATTGCTACATTGCAACATTGCATTGCTGCAACATTGTGTTGCTACATTGCTCCATTGCGTTGCTCCATTGCAACATTGCATTGCTCCATTGCAACATTGCATTGCTACATTGCAACATTGCATTGCTACATTGCAACATTGCATTGCTACATTGCAACATTGCATTGCTACATTGCAACACTGCATTGCTACATTGCAACATTGCATTGCTACATTGCTACATTGCATTGCTACATTGCAACATTACATTGCTACATTGCAACATTGCATTGCTACATTGCAACATTGCATTGCTACATTGCAACATTGCATTGCTACATTGCAACATTGCATTGCTACATTGCAACATTACATTGCTACATTGCAACATTGCATTGCTACATTGCAACATTGCATTGGTGCAACATTGCATTGCTACATTGCAACATTGCATTGCTACATTGCAAAGCTCCATTGCAACATTACATTGCTACATTGCAACATTGCATTGCTACATTGCAACATTGCATTGCTACATTGCAACATTGCATTGCTACATTGCAACATTGCATTGCTACATTGCAACATTGCATTGCTACATTGCTACATTGCATTGCTACATTGCAACATTGCATTGCTACATTGCAACATTGCATTGCTACATTGCAACATTGCATTGCTACATTGCAACATTGCATTGCTACATTGCAACATTGCATTGCTACATTGCATTGCTACATTGCAACATTGCATTGCTACATTGCAACATTGCTTTTCTATAGTACATTGCAACATTGCATTGCTACATTGCATTGCTACATTGCAACATTGCATTGCTACATTGCAACATTGCATTGCTACATTGCAACATTGCATTGCTACATTGCAACATTGCATTGCTACATTGCAACATTGCATTGCTACATTGCAACAGTGCATTGCTACATTGCAACATTGCATTGCTACATTGCAACATTGCATTGCTCCATTGTAGCATTGCATTGCTCCATTGCAATATTACATTGCTACATTGCAACATTGTATTGCTACATTGCAACATTGCTTTGCTACAGTACATTGCAACATTGCATTGCTACATTGTAACATCGCATTGCTACATTGCAACATTGCATTGCTGCAACATTGTGTTGCTACATTGCTCCATTGCGTTGCTCCATTGCAACATTGCATTGCTCCATTGCAACATTGCATTGCTACATTGCAACATTGCATTGCTACATTGCAACATTGCATTGCTACATTGCAACATTGCATTGCTACATTGCAACATTGCATTGCTACATTGCAACATTGCATTGCTACATTGCAACATTGCATTGCTACATTGCAACATTGCATTGCTCCATTGTAGCATTGCATTGCTCCATTGCAATATTACATTGCTACATTGCAACATTGTATTGCTACATTGCAACATTGCTTTGCTACAGTACATTGCAACATTGCATTGCTACATTGTAACATCGCATTGCTACATTGCAACATTGCATTGCTGCAACATTGCATTGCTACATTGCTACATTGCATTGCTACATTGCAACATTGCATTGCTACATTGCAACATTGCATTGCTACATTGCAACATTGCATTGCTACATTGCAACATTGCATTGCTACATTGCAACATTGCATTGCTACATTGCAACATTGCATTGCTACATTGCAACATTGCATTGTTACATTGCTACATTGCATTTCTACATTGCAACATTGCATTGCTACATTGCAACATTGCATTGCTACATTGCAACATTGCATTGCTACATTGCAACATTGCATTGCTACATTGCAACATTGCATTGCTACATTGCAACATTACATTGCTACATTGCAACATTGCATTGCTACATTGCAACATTGCATTGGTGCAACATTGCATTGCTACATTGCAACATTGCATTGCTACATTGCAAAGCTCCATTGCAACATTGCATTGCTACATTGCAACATTGCATTGCTACATTGCAACATTGCATTGCTACATTGCAACATTGCATTGCTACATTGCAACATTGCATTGCTACATTACGACATTGCATTGCTACATTGCTACATTGCATTGCTACATTGCAACATTGCATTGCTACATTGCAACATTGCATTGCTACATTGCAACATTGCTTTGCTACTGTACATTGCAACATTGCATTGCTACATTGCATTGCTACATTGCAACATTGCATTGCTACATTGCAACATTGCATTGCTACATTGCAACATTGCATTGCTACATTGCAACATTGCATTGCTACATTGCAACATTGCATTGCTACATTGCAACATTGCATTGCTACATTGCAACATTGCATTGCTACATTGCAACATTGCATTGCTACATTGCAACATTGCATTGCTACATTGCAACATTGCATTGCTACATTGCAACATTGCATTGCTACATTGCAACATTGCATTGCTACAGTACATTGCAACATTGCATTGCTACATTGCATTGCTACATTGCAACATTGCATTGCTACATTGCAACATTGCATTGCTACATTGCAACATTGCATTGCTACATTGCAACATTGCATTGCTACATTGCAACATTGCATTGTTGCAACATTGTGTTGCTACATTGCAACATTACATTGCTACATTGCAACATTGCATTGCACCATTGCAACATTACATTGCTACATTGCAACATTGCATTGCTACATTGCAACATTGCTTTGCTACAGTACATTGCAACATTGCATTGCTACATTGCAACATTGCATTGCTACATTGCAAAATTGCATTGCTACATTGCAACATTGCATTGCTACATTGCAACATTGCATTGCTACATTGCAACATTGCATTGCTACATTGCAACATTGCATTGCTGCAACATTGTATTGCTACATTGCAACATTGCATTGCTACAGTACATTGCAACATTGCATTGCTACATTGCAACATTGCATTGCTACATTGCAACATTGCATTGCTACATTGCAACATTGCATTGCTACATTGCAACATTGCATTGCTACATTGCAACATTGCATTGCCACATTGCAACATTGCATTGCTGCAACATTGTGTTGCTACATTGCAACATTGCTTTGCTACATTGCAACATTGCATTGCTACAGTGCATTGCTACATTGCAACATTGCATTGCTACATTGCAACATTGCATTGCTACATTGCTACATTGCATTGCTACATTGCAACATTGCATTGCTACATTGCAACATTGCATTGCTGCAACATTGTGTTGCTACATTGCTACATTGCATTGCTACATTGCAACATTGCATTGCTACATTGCAACATTGCATTGCTACATTGCAACATTGCATTGCTACATTGCAACATTGCATTGCTACATTGCAACATTGCATTGCTACATTGCAACACTGCATTGCTACATTGCAACATTGCATTGTTACATTGCTACATTGCATTTCTACATTGCAACATTACATTGCTACATTGCAACATTGCATTGCTACATTGCAACATTGCATTGCTACATTGCAACATTGCATTGCTACATTGCAACATTGCATTGCTACATTGCAATATTACATTGCTACATTGCAACATTGCATTGCTACATTGCAACATTGCATTGGTGCAACATTGTATTGCTACATTGCAACATTGCATTGCTACATTGCAAAGCTCCATTGCAACATTGCATTGCTACATTGCAACATTGCATTGCTACATTGCAACATTGCATTGCTACATTGCAACATTGCATTGCTACATTGCAACATTGCATTGCTACATTGCAACATTGCATTGCTACATTGCTACATTGCATTGCTACATTGCAACATTGCATTGCTACATTGCAACATTGCATTGCTACATTGCAACATTGCATTGCTACATTGCAACATTGCATTGCTACATTGCAACATTGCATTGCTACATTGCATTGCTACATTGCAACATTGTATTGCTACATTGCAACATTGCTTTTCTATAGTACATTGCAACATTTCATTGCTACATTGCATTGCTACATTGCAACATTGCATTGCTACATTGCAACATTGCATTGCTACATTGCAACATTGCATTGCTACATTGCAACATTGCATTGCTACATTGCAACATTGCATTGCTACATTGCAACATTGCATTGCTACATTGCAACATTGCATTGCTACATTGCAACATTGCATTGCTCCATTGTAGCATTGCATTGCTCCATTGCAATATTACATTGCTACATTGCAACATTGTATTGCTACATTGCAACATTGCTTTGCTACAGTACATTGCAACATTGCATTGCTACATTGCAACATTGCATTGCTACATTGCAACATTGCATTGCTGCAACATTGTGTTGCTACATTGCTACATTGCATTGCTACATTGCAACATTGCATTGCTACATTGCAACATTGCATTGCTACATTGCAACATTGCATTGCTACATTGCAACATTGCATTGCTACATTGCAACATTGCATTGCTACATTGCAACATTGCATTGCTACATTGCAACATTGCATTGCTACATTGCAACATTGCATTGCTACATTGCAACATTGCATTGTTACATTGTAACATTGCATTGCTACATTGCAACATTACATTTCTACATTGCAACATTGCATTGCTACATTGCAACATTGCATTGCTACATTACATTGCAACATTGCATTGCTATATTGCAACATTGCAGTTCTAAATTGCAACATTGCATTGCTACATTGCATTGCTACATTGCTACATTGCATTGCTACATTGCAACATTGCATTGCTACATTGCAACATTGCATTGCTACATTGCAACATTGCATTGCTACATTGCAACATTGCATTGCTACATTGCTACATTGCATTGCTACATTGCAACATTACATTGCTACATTGCAACATTGCATTGCTACATTGCAACATTGCATTGCTACATTGCAACATTGCATTGCTACATTGCAACATTGCATTGCTACATTGCATTGCTACATTGCAACATTGTATTGCTACATTGCAACATTGCTTTGCTATAGTACATTGCAACATTGCATTGCTACATTGCATTGCTACATTGCAACATTGCATTGCTACATTGCAACATTGCATTGCTACATTGCAACATTGCATTGCTACATTGCAACATTGCATTGCTACATTGCAACATTGCATTGCTACATTGCAACATTGCATTGCTACATTGCAACATTGCATTGCTACATTGCAACATTGCATTGCTACATTGTAACATTGCATTGCTACATTGCAACATTACATTGCTACATTGCAACATTGCATTGCTACATTGCAACATTGCTTTGCTACAGTACATTGCAACATTGCATTGCTACATTGCAACATTGCATTGCTACATTGCAACATTGCATTGCTGCAACATTGTGTTGCTACATTGCTACATTGCATTGCTACATTGCAACATTGCATTGCTACATTGCAACATTGCATTGCTACATTGCAACATTGCATTGCTACATTGCAACATTGCATTGCTACATTGCAACATTGCATTGCTACATTGCAACATTGCATTGCTACATTGCAACATTGCATTGCTACATTGCAACATTGCATTGCTACATTGCAACATTGCATTGCTACATTGTAGCATTGCATTGCTACATTGCAACATTGCATTGCTACATTGCAACATTGCATTGCTACATTGCAACATTGCATTGCTACAGTACATTGCAACATTGCATTGCTACATTGTAACATTGCATTGCTACATTGCAACATTGCATTGCTGCAACATTGTGTTGCTACATTGCTACATTGCATTGCTCCATTGCAACATTGCATTGCTACATTGCAACATTGCATTGCTACATTGCAACATTGCATTGCTACATTGCAACATTGCATTGCTACATTGCAACATTGCATTGCTACATTGCAACATTGCATTGCTACATTGCAACATTGCATTGTTACATTGCTACATTGCATTGCTACATTGCAACATTACATTGCTACATTGCAACATTGCATTGCTACATTGCAACATTGTATTGCTACATTGCAACATTGCATTGCTCCATTGCAATATTGCATTGCTCCATTGCAATATTACATTGCTACATTGCAACATTGTATTGCTACATTGCAACATTGCATTGGTGCAACATTGTGTTGCTACATTGCAACATTGCGTTGCTCCATTGCAAAGCTCCATTGCAACATTGCATTGCTACATTGCAACATTGCATTGCTACATTGCAACATTTCATTGCTACATTGCAACATTGCATTGCTACATTGCAACATTGCATTGCTACATTACGACATTGCATTGCTACATTGCTACATTGCATTTCTACATTGCAACATTGCATTGCTACATTGCAACATTGCATTGCTACATTGCAACATTGCTTTGCTACTGTACATTGCAACATTGCATTGCTACATTGCATTGCTACATTGCAACATTGCATTGCTACATTGCAACATTGCATTGCTACATTGCAACATTGCATTGCTACATTTCAAAATTACATTGCTACATTGTTACATGTAATTGTTACAACATTGCTTTTCTACAGTACATTGCAACATTGCATTGCTACATAGCATTGCTACATTGCAACATTGGATTGCTACATTGCAACATTGCATTGCTACATTGCAACATTGCATTGCTACATTGCAACATTGCATTGCTACATTGCAACATTGCATTGCTACATTGCAACATTGCATTGCTACATTGCAACATTGCATTGCTACATTGCAACATTGCATTGCTACATTGCAACATTGCATTGCTGCAACATTGCATTGCTACATTGCAACATTGCATTGCTACATTGCAACATTGCATTGCTACATTGCAACATTGCATTGCTACATTGCAACATTGCATTGCTACATTGCAACATTGCATTGCTACATTGCAACATTGTATTGCTACATTGCAACATTGCTTTGCTACTGTACATTGCAACATTGCATTGCTACATTGCATTGCTACATTGCAACATTGCATTGCTACATTGCAACATTGCATTGCTACATTGCAACATTGCATTGCTACATTTCAAAATTACATTGCGACATTGTTACATTGCATTGCTACATTGCAACATTGCATTGCTACATTGCAATATTGCTACATTGCATTGCTACATTGCAACATTGCATTGCTACATTGCAACATTGCATTGCTGCAACATTGTGTTGCTACATTGCAACATTTCATTGCTACATTGCAACATTGCATTGCTACATTGCAACATTGCATTGCTACATTACGACATTGCATTGCTACATTGCTACATTGCATTGCTACATTGCAACATTACATTGCTACATTGCAACATTGCATTGCTACATTGCAACATTGCATTGCTACATTGCAACATTGCATTGCTACATTGCAACATTGCATTGCTACATTGCATTGCTACATTGCAACATTGCATTGCTACATTGCAACATTGCTTTTCTATAGTACATTGCAACATTTCATTGCTACATTGCATTGCTACATTGCAACATTGCATTGCTACATTGCAACATTGCATTGCTACATTGCAACATTGCATTGCTACATTGCAACATTGCATTGCTACATTGCAACATTGCATTGCTACATTGCAACATTGCATTGCTACATTGCAACATTGCATTGCTACATTGCAACATTGCATTGCTGCAACATTGTGTTGCTACATTGCAACATTGCATTGCTACATTGCAACATTGCATTGCTCCATTGCAACATTGCATTGCTACATTGCGACATTGCATTGCTACATTGCAACATTGCATTGCTACATTGCAACATTGTATTGCTACATTGCAACATTGCTTTGCTACAGTCCATTGCAACATTGCATTGCTACATTGAAATTGCTACATTGCAACATTGCTTTGCTACATTGCAACATTGCATTGCTACATTGCAACATTGCATTGCTACATTGCAACATTGCATTGCTACATTGCAACATTGCATTGCTACATTGCAACATTGCATTGCTACATTGCAACATTGCATTGTTGCAACATTGTGCAGCTACATTGCAACATTGCATTGCTACATTGCAACATTGCATTGCTACATTGCAACATTACATTGCTACATTGCAACATTGTATTGCTACATTGCAACATTGCTTTGCTACAGTACATTGCAACATTGCATTGCTACATTGCAACATTGCATTGCTACATTGCAAAATTGCATTGCTACATTGCAACATTGCATTGCTACATTGCAACATTGCATTGCTACATTGCAACATTGCATTGCTACATTGCAACATTGCATTGCTGCAACATTGCATTGCTACATTGCAACATTGCTTTGCTACAGTACATTGCAACATTGCATTGCTACATTGCAACATTGCATTGCTACATTGCAAAATTGCATTGCTACATTGCAACATTGCATTGCTACATTGCAACATTGCATTGCTACATTGCAACATTGCATTGCTACATTGCAACATTGCATTGCTACATTGCAACATTGCATTGCTACATTGCAATATTACATTGCTACATTGCAACATTGCATTGCTACATTGCAACATTGCTTTGCTACAGTACATTGCAACATTGCATTGCTACATTGCAACATTGCATTGCTACATTGCAAAATTGCATTGCTACATTGCAACATTGCATTGCTACATTGCAACATTGCATTGCTACATTGCAACATTGCATTGCTGCAACATTGTGTTGCTACATTGCAACATTGCATTGCTACATTGCAACATTGCATTGCTACATTGCAACATTACATTGCTACATTGCAACATTGCATTGCTACATTGCAACATTGCTTTGCTACAGTACATTGCAACATTGCATTGCTACATTGCAACATTGCATTGCTACATTGCAACATTGCATTGCTGCAACATTGTGTTGCTACATTGCAACATTGCATTGCTACATTGCAACATTGCATTGCTACATTGCAACATTGCATTGCTATATTGCATTGCTACATTGCAACATTGCATTGCTACATTGCAACATTGCATTGCTACATTGCAACATTGCATTGCTACATTGCAACATTGCATTGCTACATTGCAACATTGTGTTGCTACATTGCAACATTGCATTGCTCCATTGCAACATTGCATTGCTCCATTGCAACATTGCATTGCTACATTGCGACATTGCATTGCTACATTGCTACATTGCATTGCTACATTGCAATATTACATTGCTACATTGCAACATTGCATTGCTACATTGCAACATTGCATTGCTACATTGCAACATTGCATTGCTACATTGCAACATTGCATTGCTACATTGCATTGCTACATTGCTACATTGCATTGCTACATTGCAACATTGCATTGCTACATTGCGACATTGCATTGCTACATTGCTACATTGCATTTCTACATTGCAATATTACATTGCTACATTGCAACATTGCATTGCTACATTGCAACATTGCATTGCTACATTGCAACATTGCATTGCTACATTGCAACATTGCATTGCTACATTGCAACATTACATTGCTGCAACATTGCATTGCTACATTGCAACATTGCATTGCTACATTGCATTGCTACATTGCAACATTGCATTGCTACATTGCAACATTGCATTGCTACATTACATTGCAACATTGCATTGCTACATTGCATTGCTACATTGCAACATTGCATTGCTACATTGCAACATTGCATTGCTACATTGCAACATTGCATTGCTACATTGCAACATTGCATTGCTACATTGCAACATTGCATTGCTACATTGCAACATTGCATTGCTACATTGCAACATTGCATTGCTACATTGCAACATTGCATTGCTACATTGCAACATTGCATTGCTGCAACATTGTGTTGCTACATTGCAACATTGCATTGCTACATTGCAACATTGCATTGCTACATTGCAACATTGCATTGCTACATTGCGACATTGCATTGCTACATTGCAACATTGCATTGCTACATTGCAACATTGCATTGCTACATTGCAACATTGCATTGCTACATTGCAACATTGCATTGCTACATTGCATTGCTACATTGCAACATTGCATTGCTACATTGCAACATTGCATTGCTACATTGCAACATTGCATTGCTACATTGCAACATTACATTGCTACATTGTTACATTGCATTGCTACATTGCAACATTGCATTGCTACATTGCTACATTGCATTGCTACATTGCAACATTGCATTGCTACATTGCAACATTGCATTGCTGCAACATTGTGTTGCTACATTGCAACATTGCATTGCTCCATTGCAACATTGCATTGCTACATTGCAACATTGCATTGCTACATTGCGACATTGCATTGCTACATTGCAACATTGCATTGCTACATTGCAACATTGCATTGCTACATTACATTGCTTTGCTACTGTACATTGCTACATTGCATTGCTACATTGCATTGCTACATTGCAACATTGCATTGCTACATTGCAACATTGCATTGCTACATTGCAACATTGCATTGCTACATTGCAACATTACATTGCTACATTGCTACATTGCATTGCTACATTGCAACATTGCATTGCTACATTGCAACATTGCTACATTGCATTGCTACATTGCAACATTGCATTGCTACATTGCAACATTGCATTGCTACATTGCATTGCTACATTGCTACATTGCATTGCTACATTGCTACATTGCATTGCTACATTGCAACATTGCATTGCTACATTGAAACATTGCATTGCTACATTGCAACATTGCATTGCTACATTCCATTGCTACATTGCAACATTACATTGCTACATTGCAACATTGCATTGCTACATTGCAACATTGCATTGCTCCATTGCAACATTGCATTGCTACATTGCAACATTGCATTGCTACATTTCAAAATTGCATTGCTACATTGCTACATTGCATTGCTACATTGCAATATTGCTACATTGCATTGCAACATTGCAGCATTGCATTGCGACATTGCAACATTGCAACATTGCATTGCTACATTGCTATATTGCACCATTGCATTGCTACATTGCAACATTGTATTGCTACATTGCAACATTGCATTGCTACATTCCATTGCTACATTGCATTGCTACATAGCAACATTTCTACATTGCATTGCTATATTGCAACATTGCATTGCTACATTGCGTTGCTACATTGCACTGCTACATTGCTAAATTGTATTAACTACATTGCAACATTGCATTGCTACATTGCAACATTGCAACATTGCAACATTGCAACATTCCAACATCGAAACATTGCATTGCTACATTGCATTGCTACATTGCAACATTGCATTGCAACATTGCATTGCTACATTGCATTGCTACATTGCTACATTGCATTGCTACATTGCTACATTGCATTGCTGCATTGCATCATTGCATTGCTACATTGCAACATTGCATTGCTACATTGCAACATTGCATTGCTACATTGCAACATTGCATTGTTGCAACATTGTGTAGCTCCATTGCAACATTACATTGCTCCATTGCAACATTGCATTGCTACATTGCAACATTACATTGCTACATTGCAACATTGCATTGCTACATTGCAACATTGCATTGCTACATTGCAACATTGCATTGCTACATTGCAACATTGCATTGCTACATTGCAACATTACATTGCTACATTGTTACATTGCATTGCTACATTGCAACATTGCATTGCTACATTGCAATATTGCTACATTGCATTGCTACATTGCAACATTGCATTGCTACATTGCAACATTGCATTGCTGCAACATTGCATTGCTACATTGCAACATTGCGCTGCTCCATTGCAACATTGCATTGCTACATTGCAACATTGCATTGCTACATTGCGACATTGCATTGCTACATTGTAACATTGCATTGCTACATTGCAACATTGTATTGCTACATTGCAACATTGCTTTGCTACTGTACATTGCAACATTGCATTGCTACATTGCATTGCTACATTGCAACATTGCATTGCTACATTGCAACATTGCATTGCTACATTGCAACATTGCAATGCTACATTTCAAAATTACATTGCTACATTGCTACATTGCATTGCTACATTGCAACATTGCATTGCTACATTGCAATATTGCTACATTGCATTGCTACATTGCAACATTGCATTGCTACATTGCAACATTGCATTGCTACATTGCATTGCTACATTGCTACATTGCATTGCTACATTGCTACATTGCATTGCTACATTGCAACATTGCATTGCTACATTGAAACATTGCATTGCTACATTGCAACATTGCATTGCTTCATTGCATTGCTACATTGCAACATTACATTGCTACATTGCAACATTGCATTGCTACATTGCAACATTGCATTGCTACATTGCAACATTGCATTGCTACATTGCAACATTGCATTGCTACATTTCAACATTACATTGCTACATTGCTACATTGCAACATTGCAACATTGCAACATTGCACATTGCATTGCTACATTGCAACATTGCATTGCTACATTGCAACATTACTACATTGCATTGCTACATTGCTACATTGTACCATTGCATTGCTACATTGCAACATTGTATTGCTACATTGCAACATTGCATTGCTACATTTCATTGCTACATTGCATTGCTACATTGCAACATTTCTACATTGCATTGCTATATTGCAACATTGTATTGCCACATTGCATTGCTACATTGCATTGCTACATTACATTGCTACGTTGCTACATTGCATTTTCTACATTGCAACATTGCATTGCTACATTGCAACATTGCAACATTGCAACATTGCAACATTGCAACATTGCAACATTGCAACATTGCATTGCTACATTGCAACATTGCATTGCAACATTGCATTGCTACATTGCATTGCTACATTGCTACATTGCATTGCTACATTGCTACATTGCATTGCTGCATTGCATCATTGCATTGCTACATTGCAACATTGCATTGCTACATTGCAACATTGCATTGCTACATTGCAACATTGCATTGTTGCAACATTGTGTAGCTACATTGCAACATTACATTGCTCCATTGCAACATTGCATTGCTCCATTGCAATATTACATTGCTACATTGCAACATTGTATTGCTACATTGCAACATTGCTTTGCTACAGTACATTGCAACATTGCATTGCTACATTGCAACATTGCATTGCTACATTGCAAAATTGCATTGCTACATTGCAACATTGCATTGCTACATTGCAACATTGCATTGCTACATTGCAACATTGCATTGCTACATTGCAACATTGCATTGCTGCAACATTGTATTGCTACATTGCAACATTGCTTTGCTACAGTACATTGCAACATTGCATTGCTACATTGCAACATTGCATTGCTACATTGCGACATTGCATTGCTACATTGTAACATTGCATTGCTACATTGCAACATTGCATTGCTACATTTCAAAATTACATTGCTACATTGTTACATTGCATTGCTACATTGCAACATTGCATTGCTACATTGCAATATTGCTACATTGCATTGCTACATTGCAACATTGCATTGCTACATTGCAACATTGCATTGCTGCAACATTGTGTTGCTACATTGCAACTTTGCGCTGCTCCATTGCAACATTGCATTGCTACATTGCAACATTGCATTGCTACATTGCGACATTGCATTGCTACATTGTAACATTGCATTGCTACATTGCAACATTGTATTGCTACATTGCAACATTGCTTTGCTACTGTACATTGCAACATTGCATTGCTACATTGCATTGCTACATTGCAACATTGCATTGCTACATTGCAACATTGCATTGCTACATTGCAACATTGCATTGCTACATTGCAACATTGCATTGCTACATTGCAACATTGCATTGCTACATTGCAACATTGCATTGCTACATTGCAACTTTGCTACATTGCATTGCTACATTGATTGCTACATTGCAACATTGCATTGCTACATTGCATTGCTACATTGCTACATTGCATTGCTACATTGCTACATTGCATTGCTACATTGCAACATTGCATTGCTACATTGAAACATTGCATTGCTACATTGCAACATTGCATTGCTACATTGCATTGCTACATTGCAACATTGCATTGCTACATTGCAACATTGCATTGCTACATTGCAACATTGCATTGCTACATTGCAACATTGCATTGCTACATTGCAACATTGTATTGCTACATTGCAATGTACATTACATTGCTACATTGCTACATTGCATTGCTACTTTACATTGTTACATTGCATTGCTACATTGCAACATTACATTGCTACATTGCAACATTGCAACATTGCATTGCTACATTGCAACATTGCAACATTGCATTGCTACATTGCAACATTGCATTGCTACATTGCAACATTGCATTGCTACATTGCAACATTGCTACTTTGCATTGCTACATTGCAACATTGCTACATTGCATTGATACATTGCAACATTGCATTGCTACATTGCAACTTTGCTACATTGCATTGCTACATTGCTACATTGCATTGCTACATTGCAACATTGCATTGCTACATTGCAACATTGCAACATTGCAACATTGCAACATTCCAACATCGAAACATTGCATTGCTACATTGCATTGCTACATTGCAACATTGCATTGCAACATTGCATTGCTACATTGCATTGCTACATTGCTACATTGCATTGCTACATTGCTACATTGCATTGCTGCATTGCATCATTGCATTGCTACATTGCAACATTGCATTGCTACATTGCAACATTGCATTGCTACATTGCAACATTGCATTGTTGCAACATTGTGTAGCTCCATTGCAACATTACATTGCTCCATTGCAACATTGCATTGCTCCATTGCAATATTACATTGCTACATTGCAACATTGTATTGCTACATTGCAACATTGCATTGCTACAGTACATTGCAACATTGCATTGCTACATTGCAACATTGCATTGCTACATTGCAACATTGCATTGCTACATTGCAACATTGCATTGCTACATTGCAACATTGCATTGCTACATTGCAACATTGCATTGCTACATTGCAACATTGCATTGCTGCAACATTGCATTGCTACATTGCAACATTGCATTGCTACAGTACATTGCAACATTGCATTGCTACATTGCAACATTGCATTGCTACATTGCAACATTGCATTGCTACATTGCAACATTGCATTGCTACATTGCAACATTGCATTGCTACATTGCAACATTGCATTGCTACATTGCAACATTGCATTGCTGCAACATTGTGTTGCTACATTGCAACATTGCATTGCTCCATTGTAGCATTGCATTGCTCCATTGCAATATTACATTGCTACATTGCAACATTGTATTGCTACATTGCAACATTGCTTTGCTACAGTACATTGCAACATTGCATTGCTACATTGCAACATTGCATTGCTACATTGCAACATTGCATTGCTGCAACATTGTGTTGCTACATTGCGACATTGCGTTGCTCCATTGCAACATTGCATTGCTCCATTGCAACATTGCATTGCTACATTGCAACATTGCATTGCTACATTGCAACATTGCATTGCTACATTGCAACATTGCATTGCTACATTGCAACATTGCATTGCTACATTGCAACATTGCATTGTTACATTGCTACATTGCATTTCTACATTGCAACATTACATTGCTACATTGCAACATTGCATTGCTACATTGCAACATTGTGTTGCTACATTGCAACATTGCATTGCTCCATTGCAATATTGCATTGCTCCATTGCAATATTACATTGCTACATTGCAACATTGTATTGCTACATTGCAACATTGCTTTGCTACAGTACATTGCAACATTGCATTGCTACATTGCAACATTGCATTGCTACATTGCAAAATTGCATTGCTACATTGCAACATTGCATTGCTACATTGCAACATTGCATTGCTACATTGCAACATTGCATTGCTACATTGCAACATTGCATTGCTGCAACATTGTATTGCTACATTGCAACATTGCTTTGCTACAGTACATTGCAACATTGCATTGCTACATTGCAACATTGCATTGCTACATTGCAAAATTGCATTGCTACATTGCAACATTGCATTGCTACATTGCAACATTGCATTGCTACATTGCAACATTGCATTGCTACATTGCAACATTGCATTGCTGCAACATTGTGTTGCTACATTGCAACATTGCATTGCTCCATTGTAGCATTGCATTGCTCCATTGCAATATTACATTGCTACATTGCAACATTGTATTTCTACATTGCAACATTGCTTTGCTACAGTACATTGCAACATTGCATTGCTACATTGCAACATTGCATTGCTACATTGCAACATTGCATTGCTGCAACATTGTGTTGCTACATTGCGACATTGCGTTGCTCCATTGCAACATTGCATTGCTACATTGCAACATTGCATTGCTACATTGCAACATTGCATTGCTACATTGCAACATTGCATTGCTACATTGCAACATTGCATTGCTACATTGCAACATTGCATTGCTACATTGCAACATTGCATTGCTACATTGCTACATTGCATTGCTACATTGCAACATTACATTGCTACATTGCAACATTGCATTGCTACATTGCAACATTGCATTGCTACATTGCAACATTGCATTGCTCCATTGCAATATTGCATTGCTCCATTGCAATATTACATTGCTACATTGCAACATTGTATTGCTACATTGCAAAATTGCTTTGCTACAGTACATTGCAACATTGCATTGCTACATTGCAACATTGCATTGCTACATTGCAAAATTGCATTGCTACATTGCAACATTGCATTGCTACATTGCAACATTGCATTGCTACATTGCAACATTGTATTGCTGCAACGTTGTGTTGCTACATTGCAACATTGCATTGCTCCATTGCAACATTGTATTGATCCATTGCAATATTACATTGCTACATTGCAACATTGTATTGCTACATTGCAACAATGCTTTGCTACAGTACATTGCAACATTGCATTGCTACATTGCAACATTGTATTGCTACATTGCAACATTGCATTGCTGCAACATTGTGTTGCTACATTGCAACATTGCGTTGCTCCATTGCAACATTGCATTGCTCCATTGCTCCATTGCAACGCTACATTGCATTGCTACATTGCAACATTGCATTGATACATTGCAACATTGCATTGCTACATTGCAACATTGCATTGCTACATTGCAACATTGCATTGCTACATTGCAACAATATGTTGCTACATTGCAACATTGCATTGCTCCATTGCAACATTGCATTGCTCCATTGCAACATTGCATTGCTACATTGCGACATTGCATTGCAACATTGCTACATTGCATTTCTACATTGCAATATTACATTGCTACATTGCAACATTGTATTGCTACATTGCAACATTGCATTGCTACATTGCAACATTGCATTGCTACATTGCAACATTGCATTGCTACATTGCAACATTGCATTGCTACATTGCGACATTGCATTGCTACATTGCTACATTGCATTTCTACATTGCAATATTACATTGCTACATTGCAACATTGTATTGCTACATTGCAACATTGCTTTGCTACATTGCAACATTGCATTGCTACATTGCAACATTGAATTGCTACATTGCAACATTACATTGCTGCAACATTGTGTTGCTACATTGCAACATTGCATTGCTACATTGCATTGCTACATTGCAACATTGTATTGCTACATTGCAACATTGCTTTTCTACAGTACATTGCAACATTGCTTTTCTACAGTACATTGCAACATTGCATTGCTACATAGCACTGCTACATTGCAACATTGCATTGCTACATTGCAACATTGCATTGCTACATTGCAACATTGCATTGCTACATTGCAACATTGCATTGCTACATTGCAACATTGCATTGCTACATTGCAACATTGCATTGCTACATTGCAACATTGCATAGCTACATTGCAACATTGCATTGCTACATTGCAACATTGCATTGCTGCAACATTGTGTTGCTACATTGCAACATTGCGCTGCTCCATTGCAACATTGCATTGCTCCATTGCAACATTGCATTGCTACATTGTAACATTGCATTGCTACATTGCAACATTGCTTTGCTACTGTACATTGCAACATTGCATTGCTACATTGCATTGCTACATTGCAACATTGCATTGCTACATTGCAACATTGCATTGCTACATTGCAACATTGCATTGCTACATTTCAAAATTACATTGCTACATTGCTACATTGCATTGCTACATTGCAATATTGCTACATTGCATTGCTACATTGCAACATTGCATTGCTACATTGCAACATTGCATTGCTACATTGCAACATTGCATTGCTGCAACATTGTGTTGCTACATTGCAACATTGCGCTGCTCCATTGCAACATTGCATTGCTCCATTGCAACATTGCATTGCTCCATTGCAACATTGCATTGCTACATTGCGACATTGCATTGCTACATTGTAACATTGCATTGCTACATTGCAACATTGTATTGCTACATTGCAACATTGCTTTGCTACTGTACATTGCAACATTGCATTGCTACATTGCAACATTGCATTGCTACATTGCAACATTGCATTGCTACATTTCAAAATTACATTGCTACATTGCTACATTGCATTGCTACATTGCAACATTGCATTGCTACATTGCAATATTGCTACATTGCATTGCTACATTGCAACATTGCATTGCTACATTGCTACATTGCATTGCTACATTGCTACATTGCTTTGCTGCATTGCATCATTGCATTGCTACATTGAAACATTGCATTGCTTCGTTGCAACATTGCATTGCTTCATTCCATTGCTACATTGCAACATTACTTTGCTACATTGCAACATTGCATTGCTACATTGCAACATTGCATTGCTCCATGGCAACATTGCATTGCTACATTGCAACATTGTAATGCTACATTTCAAAATTACATTGCTACATTGCTACATTGCATTGCTACATTGCAATATTGCTACATTGCATTGCAACATTGCAGCATTGCATTGCGACATTGCAACATTGCAACATTGCATTGCTACATTGCTATATTGCACCATTGCATTGCTACATTGCAACATTGTATTGCTACATTGCAACATTGCATTGCTACATTCCATTTCTACATTGCATTGCTACATAGCAACATTTCTACATTGCATTGCTATATTGCAACATTGCATTGCTACATTGCGTTGCTACATTGCACTGCTACATTGCTAAATTGTATTAACTACATTGCAACATTGCATTGCTACATTGCAACATTGCAACATTCCAACATCGAAACATTGCATTGCTACATTGCATTGCTACATTGCAACATTGCATTGCTACATTGCATTGCTACATTGCTACATTGCATTGCTACATTGCTACATTGCATTGCTGCATTGCATCATTGCATTGCTACATTGCAACATTGCATTGCTACATTGCAACATTGCATTGCTACATTGCAACATTGCATTGCTGCAACATTGTATTGCTACATTGCAACATTGCTTTGCTACAGTACATTGCAACATTGCATTGCTAGATTGCAACATTGCATTGCTACATTGCAAAATTGCATTGCTACATTGCAACATTACATTGCTCCATTGCAACATTGCATTGCTCCATTGCAATATTACATTGCTACATTGCAACATTGTATTGCTACATTGCAACATTGCTTTGCTACAGTACATTGCAACATTGCATTGCTACATTGCAACATTGCATTGCTACATTGCAAAATTGCATTGCTACATTGCAACATTGCATTGCTACATTGCAACATTGCATTGCTACATTGCAACATTGCATTGCTACATTGCAACATTGCATTGCTACTTTGCAACATTGCTGCATTGCTACATTGCAACATTGCTACATTGCATTGCTACGTTGCAACATTGCATTGCTACGTTGCAACATTGCATTGCAACATTACTTTGCTACATTGCAACATTGCATTGCTACATTACAACATTGCATTGCTCCATGGCAACATTGCATTACTACATTCCAACATTGTATTGCTACATTTCAACATTGCATTGCTAAATTGCTACATTGCTACATTGCTACTTTGAATTGCTACATTGCAATATTGCTACATTGCATTGCTACATTGCAACATTGCATTGCTACATTGCATTGCTACATTGCAATGCTACATTGCTACATTGCATTTCTACATTGCTACATTGCTACATTGCTACATTGCTACATTGCTACATTGCTACATTGCAACATTGCATTGCTACATTGCAACATTGCAACATTGCATTGCAACATTGCAACATTGCATTGCAACATTGCAACATTGCATTGCGACATTGCAACATTGCAACATTGCATTGCTACATTGCTATATTGCACCATTGCATTGCTACATTGCAACATTGTATTGCTACATTGCTACATTGCATTACTATATTGCAACATTTCATTGCTACATTACATTGCTACATTGAATTGCTACATTGCAACATTGCATTGCTACATTGCAACACTGCTACATTGCATGGCTACATTGCAACATTGCATTGCTACATTGCATTGCTACATTGCATTGCTACATTGCTACATTACATTGCTACATTGCTACATTGCATTGCAACATTGCAACATTGCAACATTGCAACATGGCAAATTTGCATTGCTACATTGCTACATTGCTACATTGCATTGCTACATTGCAACATTGCATTGCTACATTGCAATATTGCTACATTGCATTGATACATTGCAACATTGCATTGCTACATTGCATTTCTACATTGCTACATTGCATTGCTACATTGCTACATTGCATTGCTACATTGCAACATTGAATTGCTGCACTGCTACATTGATACATTGTATTGCTACATTGCAACATTGCTACATTGCATTGCTACATTGCTACATTGCAACATTGCAACATTGCATTGCTACATTGCTACATTGCATTGCTACATTGCTACATTGCAACATTGCAACATTGCATTGCTACATTGCAACATTGCATTGCTACATTGCTACATTGCTACATTGCATTGCTACATTGCTACATTGCTCCATTGTATTGCTACATTGCAACATTGTATTGCTACATTGCAACATTGCATTTCTATATTGCAACATTTCATTGCTACTTTGCAACATTGCATTGCTACATTGCAACATTACATTGCTACAATGCAACATTGCTTTGCTACTTTGAAACATTGCATTGCTACATTGCAACATTGAATTGCCGCACTGCTACATTGCTACATTGTATTGCTACATTGCAACATTGCTACATTGCATTGCTACATTGCAACATTGCAACATTGTAACATTGACAAGACAAGACAAGACGAGACAAGACAAGACAAGACAAGACAAATTGTCAAGAAAAGACAAGACAAGACAAGACCAGACAAGACAAGACAAGACAAGACAACTTGTCAAGACAAGACAAGACAAGACAAGACAAGAGAAGTCGAGACAAGACAAGACAAGACAACTTTTCAAGACAAGACAAGTCGAGACAAGACAAGAAAAGACAATTTGTCAAGACAAGACAAGACAACTTGTCAAGACAAGACAAGACAAGACAATTTGTCAAGACAAGACAAGACAACTTGTCAAGACAAGACAAGACAACTTGTCAAGACAAGACAACTTGACAAGACAAGACAATACAAGACAAGACAAGACAACTTGTCAAGACAAGACAAGAAAAGACCAGACCAGTTCAGACAAGACAAGACAAGACAATAAAAGAAAAGACCAGACCAGACAAGACAAGGCAAGACAAGACAAGACAAGACAAGGCAAGGCACGACAATGTGTCAAGACAAGACAAGACAACTTGTCAAGACAAGAGAAGACAAGAGAAGACAACTTCTCAAGTCAAGATAAGACAAGACAAGAGAAGACAACTTCTCAAGACAAGACAACTTGTCAAGACAAGACAAGACAAGACAATGTGTCATGACAAGACAAGACAACTTGTCAAGACAAGACAACCTGTCAAGACAAGACAACGTGTCAAGACAAGACAACTTGTCAAGACAAGACAAGACAAGAGAAGACAACTTGTCAAGACAAGACAACTTGTCAAGACAAGACAACTTGTCAAGACAAGACAACTTGTCAAGCCAAAACAACTTGTCAAGACAAGACAAGACAAGACAACTTGTCAAGACTAGACAAGACAACTTGTCAATACAAGACAACTTGTCAAGACAAGATAACTTGTCAAGACAAGACAACTTGTCAAGACAAAACAAGACGAGACTAGACAACACAAGACAAGATAAGACAACTTGTCAAGACAAGACAACTTGTCAAGACAAGACAAGACAACTTGTCAAGACAAGACAACTTGTCAAGACAAGACAAGACAAGACAAGACAAGACAAAACAAATCAAGAAAAGTCAAGACAAGACAAGACAAGACAACTTGTCAAGACGAGACAACTTGTCAAGACAAGAGAAGACAAGGCAAGACAATTTGTCAAGACAAGACAAGGCAAGACAACTTGTCAAGACAAAACAAGACAACTTGTCAAGACAAGACAAGACAATTTGTCAAGACAAGACAAGACAACTTGTCAAGACAAGACAAGACAACTTGTCAAGACAAGACAACTTGTAAAGACAAGACAAGACAAAACAAGACAAGACAAGAAAAGTCAAGACAAGACAAGATAAGACAACTTGTCAAGACAAGACAACTTGTCAAGACAAGACAACTTGTCAAGACAAGACAAGACAAGTCGAGAAAAGACAAGACAAGACAAATTTTCAAGACAAGACAAGACAACTTGTCAAGACAAGACAAGACAATTTGTCAAGATAAGATAAGACAAGATAACTTGTCAAGACAAGACAAGACAAGACATGACAAGAGAACTTGTCAATACAAGACAACTTGTCAAGACAAGACAAGACAACTTGTCAAGACAAGACAAGACAAGACAAATTGTAAAGATAAGACAAGAAAACTTTTCAAGACAAGACAAGACAAGACAACGTGTCAAGACAAGACAACCTGTCAAGACAAGACAACTTGTCAATACAAGACAACTTGTCACGACAAGGCAACTTGTCAAGAGAAGACAGCTTGTCAAGACAAGACAACTTGTCAAGACAAGACAAATTGTCAGGACAAAATAAGACAAGACAACTTGTCAAGACAAGACAACTTGTCAAGACAAAACAAGACAACTTGTCAAGACAAGACAAGACAAGATAATTTGTCAAGACAAGACAAGACAAGACAACTTATCAAGACAAGACAAGACAAGACAAGACAAGACAACTTGTCAAGACAAGACAACTTGTCATGACAAGACAAGACAAGTTGTCAAGACAAGACAACTTCTCAAGACAAGACAAGACAAGACAAGACAAGAAAAGTCAAGACAAGACAAGACAAGACAACTTGTCAAGAAGAGACAACTTGTCAAGACAAGAGAAGACAAGGCAAGACAATTTGTCAAGACAAGAAAAGACAACTTGTCAAGACAAGACAAGACAACTTGTCAAGACAAGACAAGACAAGACAATTTGTCAAGACAAGACATGACAAGACAACTTGTCAAGACAAGACAAGTCAACTTGTCAAGACAAGACAACTTGTCAAGACAAGACAAGACAAAACAAGACAAGACAAGAAAAGTCAAGACAAGACAAGATAAGACAACTTGTCAAGACAAGACAACTTGTCAAGACAAGACAACTTGTCAAGACAAGACAAGGCAAGTCGAGACAAGACAAGACAAGACAACTTTTCAAGACAAGAAAAGACAACTTTACAAGACAAGACAAGACCAGACAATTTGTCAAGAAAAGATAAGATAAGACAACTTGCCAAGACAAGACAAGACAAGACATGACAAGACAACTTGTCAAGACAAGACAACTTGTCAAGACAAGACAAGACAACTTGACAAGACAAGGCAAGACAAGACAACTTGTCAAGACAAGAGAAGACAAGACAAATTGTAAAGACAAGTCAAGAAAACGTTTCAAGACAAGACAAGACAAGACAACGTGTCAAGACAAGACAACCTGTCAAGACAAGACAACTTGTCAAGACAAGACAACTTGTCACGACAAGACAACTTGTCAAGAGAAGACAGCTTGTCAAGACAAGACAACTTGTCAAGACAAGACAAATTGTCAGGACAAGACAAAACAAGGCAAGACAAGACAACTTGTCAATACAAGACAACTTGTCAAGACAAGACAAGTTGTCAAGACAAGACAACTTGTCAAGACAAGACAACTTGTCAAGACAAAACAAAACAACTTGTCACGACAAGACAAGACAAGACAACTTGTCAAGACTAGACAATTTGTAAAGACAAGACAACTTGTCAAGACAAGACAAGACAAGACAACTTGTCAAGACAAGACAAGACAAGACAACTTGTCAAGACTAGACAATTTGTAAAGACAAGACAACTTGTCAAGACAAGACAAGATAACTTGTCAAGACAAGACAAGTCAAGACAACTTGCCAAGACAAGATAACTTGTCAAGACAAGACAAGACAAGACAACTTGTCAATACAAGACAACTTGTCAAGACAAGATAACTTGTCAAGACAAGACAACTTGTCAAGACAAAACAAGACGAGACTAGACAACACAAGACAAGACAAGACAAGACAACTTGTCAAGACAAGACAACTTATCAAGACAAGACAACTTGTCAAGACAAGACAAGACAACTTGTCAAGACAAGACAACTTGTCAAGACAAGACAACTTGTCAAGACAAGACAACTTGTCAAGACAAGACAAGAAAAGACAAGACAAGAAAAGTCAAGACAAGACAAGACAACTTGTCAAGACGAGACAACTTGTCAAGACAAGAGAAGAAAAGGCAAGACAATTTGTCAAGACAAGACAAGACAAGACAACTTGCCAAGACAAGACAAGACAACTTGTCAAGAAGAGACAACTTGTCAAGACAAGAGAAGACAAGGCAAGACAATTTGTCAAGACAAGACAAGACAACTTGTCAAGACAAGAAATCAGCATTGCATTGCGACATTGCAACATTGCAACATTGCATTGCTACATTGCTATATTGCACCATTGCATTGCTACATTGCAACATTGCATTGCTACATTCCATTGCTACATTGCATTGCTACATAGCAACATTTCTACATTGCATTGCTATATTGCAACATTGCATTGCTACATTGCGTTGCTACATTGCACTGCTACATTGCTAAATTATATTAACTACATTGCAACATTACATTGCTACATTGCAACATTGCAACATTCCAACATCGAAACATTGCATTGCTACATTGCATTGCTACATTGCAACATTGCATTGCTACATTGCATCATTGCATTGCTACATTGAAACATTGCATTGCTTCGTTGCAACATTGCATTGCTTCATTCCATTGCTACATTGCAACATTACTTTGCTACATTGCAACATTGCATAGCTACATTGCAACATTGCATTGCTACATTGCAACATTGCATTGCTACTTTGCAACATTGCTGCATTGCTACATTGCAACATTGCTACATTGCATTGCTACGTTGCAACATTGCATTGCTACGTTGCAACATTGCATTGCAACATTACTTTGCTACATTGCAACATTGCATTGCTACATTACAACATTGCATTGCTCCATGGCAACATTGCATTACTACATTCCAACATTGTATTGCTACATTTCAAAATTGCATTGCTAAATTGCTACATTGCTACATTGCTACTTTGAATTGCTACATTGCAATATTGCTACATTGCATTGCTACATTGCAACATTGCATTGCTACATTGCATTGCTACATTGCAATGCTACATTGCTACATTGCATTGCTACATTGCTACATTGCTACATTGCTACATTGCTACATTGCTACATTGCTACATTGCAACATTGCATTGCTACATTGCAACATTGCAACATTGCATTGCAACATTGCAACATTGCATTGCAACATTGCAACATTGCATTGCGACATTGCAACATTGCAACATTGCATTGCTACATTGCTATATTGCACCATTGCATTGCTACATTGCAACATTGTATTGCTACATTGCTACATTGCATTACTATATTGCAACATTTCATTGCTACATTACATTGCTACATTGAATTGCTACATTGCAACATTGCATTGCTACATTGCAACACTGTTACATTGCATGGCTACATTGCAACATTGCATTGCTACATTGCATTGCTACATTGCATTGCTACATTGCTACATTACATTGCTACATTGCTACATTGCATTGCAACATTGCAACATTGCAACATTGCAACATGGCAAATTTGCATTGCTACATTGCTACATTGCTACATTGCATTGCTACATTGCAACATTGCATTGCTACATTGCAATATTGCTACATTGCAATATTGCTACATTGCATTGATACATTGCAACATTGCATTGCTACATTGCATTTCTACATTGCTACATTGCATTGCTACATTGCTACATTGCATTGCTACATTGCAACATTGAATTGCTGCACTGCTACATTGATACATTGTATTGCTACATTGCAACATTGCTACATTGCATTGCTACATTGCTACATTGCAACATTGCAACATTGCATTGCTACATTGCTACATTGCATTGCTACATTGCTACATTGCAACATTGCAACATTGCATTGCTACATTGCAACATTGCATTGCTACATTGCTACATTGCTACATTGCATTGCTACATTGCTACATTGCTCCATTGTATTGCTACATTGCAACATTGTATTGCTACATTGCAACATTGCATTTCTATATTGCAACATTTCATTGCTACTTTGCAACATTGCATTGCTACATTGCAACATTACATTGCTACAATGCAACATTGCTTTGCTACTTTGAAACATTGCATTGCTACATTGCAACATTGAATTGCCGCACTGCTACATTGCTACATTGTATTGCTACATTGCAACATTGCTACATTGCATTGCTACATTGCTACATTGCAACATTGTAACATTGACAAGACAAGACAAGACGAGACAAGACAAGACAAGACAAGACAAATTGTCAAGAAAAGACAAGACAAGACAAGACAAGACAAGACAAGACAACTTGTCAAGACAAGACAAGACAAGACAAGACAAGAGAAGTCGAGACAAGACAAGACAAGACAACTTTTCAAGACAAGAGAAGTCGAGACAAGACAAGAAAAGACAAGACAATTTTTCAAGATAAGACAAGACAAGACAACTTGTCAAGACAAGACAAGACAAGACAATTTGTCAAGACAAGACAAGACAACTTGTCAAGACAAGACAAGACAACTTGTCAAGACAAGACAACTTGACAAGACAAGACAATACAAGACAAGACAAGACAACTTGTCAAGACAAGACAAGAAAAGACCAGACCAGTTCAGACAAGACAAGACAAGACAATAAAAGAAAAGACCAGACCAGACAAGACAAGGCAAGACAAGACAAGACAAGACAAGGCAAGGCACGACAATGTGTCAAGACAAGACAAGACAACTTGTCAAGACAAGAGAAGACAAGAGAAGACAACTTCTCAAGTCAAGATAAGACAAGACAAGAGAAGACAACTTCTCAAGACAAGACAAACTTGTCAAGACAAGACAAGACAAGACAATGTGTCATGACAAGACAAGACAACTTGTCAAGACAAGACAACCTGTCAAGACAAGACAACGTGTCAAGACAAGACAACTTGTCAAGACAAGACAAGACAAGAGAAGACAACTTGTCAAGACAAGACAACTTGTCAAGACAAGACAACTTGTCAAGACAAGACAACTTGTCAAGCCAAAACAACTTGTCAAGACAAGACAAGACAAGACAACTTGTCAAGACTAGACAAGACAACTTGTCAATACAAGACAACTTGTCAAGACAAGATAACTTGTCAAGACAAGACAACTTGTCAAGACAAAACAAGACGAGACTAGACAACACAAGACAAGATAAGACAACTTGTCAAGACAAGACAACTTGTCAAGACAAGACAAGACAACTTGTCAAGACAAGACAACTTGTCAAGACAAGACAAGACAATTTGTCAAGACAAGACAAGACAACTTGTCAAGACAAGACAAGACAACTTGTCAAGACAAGACAACTTGTAAAGACAAGACAAGACAAAACAAGACAAGACAAGAAAAGTCAAGACAAGACAAGATAAGACAACTTGTCAAGACAAGACAACTTGTCAAGACAAGACAACTTGTCAAGACAAGACAAGACAAGTCGAGAAAAGACAAGACAAGACAAATTTTCAAGACAAGACAAGACAACTTGTCAAGACAAGACAAGACAATTTGTCAAGATAAGATAAGACAAGATAACTTGTCAAGACAAGACAAGACAAGACATGACAAGAGAACTTGTCAATACAAGACAACTTGTCAAGACAAGACAAGACAACTTGTCAAGACAAGACAAGACAAGACAAATTGTAAAGATAAGACAAGAAAACTTTTCAAGACAAGACAAGACAAGACAACGTGTCAAGACAAGACAACCTGTCAAGACAAGACAACTTGTCAAGACAAGACAACTTGTCACGACAAGGCAACTTGTCAAGAGAAGACAGCTTGTCAAGACAAGACAACTTGTCAAGACAAGACAAATTGTCAGGACAAAATAAGACAAGACAACTTGTCAAGACAAGACAACTTGTCAAGACAAAACAAGACAACTTGTCAAGACAAGACAAGACAAGATAATTTGTCAAGACAAGACAAGACAAGACAACTTATCAAGACAAGACAAGACAAGACAAGACAAGACAACTTGTCAAGACAAGACAACTTGTCATGACAAGACAAGACAACTTGTCAAGACAAGACAACTTGTCAAGACAAGACAAGACAAGACAAGACAAGAAAAGTCAAGACAAGACAAGACAAGACAACTTGTCAAGAAGAGACAACTTGTCAAGACAAGAGAAGACAAGGCAAGACAATTTGTCAAGACAAGAAAAGACAACTTGTCAAGACAAGACAAGACAACTTGTCAAGACAAGACAAGACAAGACAATTTGTCAAGACAAGACATGACAAGACAACTTGTCAAGACAAGACAAGTCAACTTGTCAAGACAAGACAACTTGTCAAGACAAGACAAGACAAAACAAGACAAGACAAGAAAAGTCAAGACAAGACAAGATAAGACAACTTGTCAAGACAAGACAACTTGTCAAGACAAGACAACTTGTCAAGACAAGACAAGACAAGTCGAGACAAGACAAGACAAGACAACTTTTCAAGACAAGAAAAGACAACTTTACAAGACAAGACAAGACCAGACAATTTGTCAAGAAAAGATAAGATAAGACAACTTGCCAAGACAAGACAAGACAAGACATGACAAGACAACTTGTCAAGACAAGACAACTTGTCAAGACAAGACAAGACAACTTGTCAAGACAAGGCAAGACAAGACAACTTGTCAAGACAAGAGAAGACAAGACAAATTGTAAAGACAAGTCAAGAAAACGTTTCAAGACAAGACAAGACAAGACAACGTGTCAAGACAAGACAACCTGTCAAGACAAGACAACTTGTCAAGACAAGACAACTTGTCACGACAAGACAACTTGTCAAGAGAAGACAGCTTGTCAAGACAAGACAACTTGTCAAGACAAGACAAATTGTCAGGACAAGACAAAACAAGGCAAGACAAGACAACTTGTCAATACAAGACAACTTGTCAAGACAAGACAAGTTGTCAAGACAAGACAACTTGTCAAGACAAGACAACTTGTCAAGACAAAACAAAACAACTTGTCACGACAAGACAAGACAAGACAACTTGTCAAGACTAGACAATTTGTAAAGACAAGACAACTTGTCAAGACAAGACAAGACAAGACAACTTGTCAAGACAAGACAAGACAAGACAACTTGTCAAGACTAGACAATTTGTAAAGACAAGACAACTTGTCAAGACAAGACAAGATAACTTGTCAAGACAAGACAAGTCAAGACAACTTGCCAAGACAAGATAACTTGTCAAGACAAGACAAGACAAGACAACTTGTCAATACAAGACAACTTGTCAAGACAAGATAACTTGTCAAGACAAGACAACTTGTCAAGACAAAACAAGACGAGACTAGACAACACAAGACAAGACAAGACAAGACAACTTGTCAAGACAAGACAACTTATCAAGACAAGACAACTTGTCAAGACAAGACAAGACAACTTGTCAAGACAAGACAACTTGTCAAGACAAGACAACTTGTCAAGACAAGACAACTTGTCAAGACAAGACAAGAAAAGACAAGACAAGAAAAGTCAAGACAAGACAAGACAACTTGTCAAGACGAGACAACTTGTCAAGACAAGAGAAGAAAAGGCAAGACAATTTGTCAAGACAAGACAAGACAAGACAACTTGCCAAGACAAGACAAGACAACTTGTCAAGAAGAGACAACTTGTCAAGACAAGAGAAGACAAGGCAAGACAATTTGTCAAGACAAGACAAGACAACTTGTCAAGACAAGACAAGACAAGACAATTTGTCAAGACAAGACACGACAACTTGTCAAGACAAGACAAGACAACTTGTCAAGACAAGACAACTTGTCCAGACAAGACAAGACAAAACAAGACAAGACAAGAAAAGTCAAGACAAGACAAGATAAGACAACTTGTCAAGACAAGACAACTTGTCAAGACAAGACAACTTGTCAAGACAAGACAAGACAAGTCGAGACAAGACAAGACAACTTTTCAAGACAAGACAAGACAACTTGTCAAGACAAGACAAGACAAGACAAGACAATTTGTCAAGAAAAGATAAGACAAGACAACTTGCCAAGACAAGACAAGACAAGACATGACAAGACAATTTGTCAAGACAAGACAACTTGTCAAGACAAGACAACTTGTCAAGACAAGGCAAGACAAGACAACTTGTCAAGACAAGAGAAGACAAGACAAATTGTAAAGACAAGACAAGAAAACTTTTCAAGACAAGACATGACAAGATAACTTGTCAATACAAGACAACTTGTCAAGACAAGACAAGACAACTTGTCAAGACAAGACAAGACAAGCCAAATTGTAAAGACAAGACAAGAAAACTTTTCAAGACAAGACAAGACAAGACAACGTGTCAAGACAAGACAACCTGTCAAGACAAGACAACTTGTCAAGACAAGACAACTTGTCACGACAAGGCAACTTGTCAAGAGAAGACAGCTTGTCAAGACAAGACAACTTGTCAAGACAAGACAAATTGTCAGGACAAAATAAGACAAGACAACTTGTCAAGACAAGACAAGACAACTTGTCAAGACAAGTCAAGACAACTTGTCAAGACAAGACAAGACAAGATAATTTGTCAAGACAAGACAAGACAACTTATCAAGACAAGACAAGACAAGACAAGACAACTTGTCAAGACAAGACAACTTGTCATGACAAGACAAGACAACTTGTCAAGACAAGACAACTTCTCAAGACAAGACAAGACAAGACAAGAAAAGTCAAGACAAGAAAGACAAGACAACTTGTCAAGAAGAGACAACTTGTCAAGACAAGAGAAGACAAGGCAAGACAATTTGTCAAGACAAGACAAGACAACTTGTCAAGACAAGACAAGACAACTTGTCAAGACAAGATAAGACAAGACAATTTGTCAAGACAAGACAAGACAAGACAACTTGTCAAGACAAGACAAGTCAACTTGTCAAGACAAGACAACTTGTCAAGACAAGACAAGACAAAACAAGACAAGACAAGAAAAGTCAAGACAAGACAAGATAAGACAACTTGTCAAGACAAGACAACTTGTCAAGACAAGACAACTTGTCAAGACAAGACAAGACAAGTCGAGACAAGACAAGACAAGACAACTTTTCAAGACAAGAAAAGACAACTTGTCAAGACAAGACAAGACAAGACAAGACAATTTGTCTAGAAAAGATAAGACAAGACAACTTGCCAAGACAAGACAAGACAAGACATGACAAGACAACTTGTCAAGACAAGACAACTTGTCAAGACAAGACAAGACAACTTGTCAAGACAAGGCAAGACAAGACAACTTGTCAAGACAAGAGAAGACAAGACAAATTGTAAAGACAAGACAAGAAAACTTGTCAAGACAAGGCAAGACAAGACAACTTGTCAAGACAAGAGAAGACAAGACAAATTGTAAAGACAAGACAAGAAAACTTTTCAAGACAAGACATGACAAGATAACTTGTCAATACAAGACAACTTGTCAAGACAAGACAAGACAACTTGTCAAGACAAGACAAGACAAGACAAATTGTAAAGACAATACAAGAAAACTTTTCAAGACAAGACAAGACAAGACAACGTGTCAAGACAAGACAACCTGTCAAGACAAGACAACTTGTCAAGACAAGACAACTTGTCACGACAAGGCAACTTGTCAAGAGAAGACAGCTTGTCAAGACAAGACAACTTGTCAAGACAAGACAAATTGTCAGGACAAAATAAGACAAGACAACTTGTCAAGACAAGACAAGACAACTTGTCAAGACAAGACAAGACAACTTGTCAAGACAAGACAAGACAAGATAATTTGTCAAGACAAGACAAGACAACTTATCAAGACAAGACAAGACAAGACAAGACAACTTGTCAAGACAAGACAACTTGTCATGACAAGACAAGACAACTTGTCAAGACAAGACAACTTCTCAAGACAAGACAAGACAAGACAAGAAAAGTCAAGACAAGAAAGACAAGACAACTTGTCAAGAAGAGACAACTTGTCAAGACAAGAGAAGACAAGGCAAGACAATTTGTCAAGACAAGACAAGACAACTTGTCAAGACAAGACAAGACAACTTGTCAAGACAAGACTAGACAAGACAATTTGTCAAGACAAGACAAGACAAGACAACTTGTCAAGACAAGACAAGTCAACTTGTCAAGACAAGACAACTTGTCAAGACAAGACAAGACAAAACAAGACAAGACAAGAAAAGTCAAGACAAGACAAGATAAGACAACTTGTCAAGACAAGACAACTTGTCAAGACAAGACAACTTGTCAAGACAAGACAAGACAAGTCGAGACAAGACAAGACAAGACAACTTTTCAAGACAAGAAAAGACAACTTGTCAAGACAAGACAAGACAAGACAAGACAATTTGTCATGAAAAGATAAGACAAGACAACTTGCCAAGACAAGACAAGACAAGACATGACAAGACAACTTGTCAAGACAAGACAACTTGTCAAGACAAGACAAGACAACTTGTCAAGACAAGGCAAGACAAGACAACTTGTCAAGACAAGAGAAGACAAGACAAATTGTAAAGACAAGACAAGAAAACTTGTCAAGACAAGGCAAGACAAGACAACTTGTCAAGACAAGAGAAGACAAGACAAATTGTAAAGACAAGACAAGAAAACTTTTCAAGACAAGACATGACAAGATAACTTGTCAATACAAGACAACTTGTCAAGACAAGACAAGACAACTTGTCAAGACAAGACAAGACAAGACAAATTGTAAAGACAATACAAGAAAACTTTTCAAGACAAGACAAGACAAGACAACGTGTCAAGACAAGACAACCTGTCAAGACAAGACAACTTGTCAAGACAAGACAACTTGTCACGACAAGGCAACTTGTCAAGAGAAGACAGCTTGTCAAGACAAGACAACTTGTCAAGACAAGACAAATTGTCAGGACAAAATAAGACAAGACAACTTGTCAAGACAAGACAAGACAACTTGTCAAGACAAGACAAGACAACTTGTCAAGACAAGACAAGACAAGATAATCTGTCAAGACAAGACAAGACAAGACAACTTATCAAGACAAGACAAGACAAGACAAGACAACTTGTCAAGACAAGACAACTTGTCATGACAAGACAAGACAACTTGTCAAGACAAGACAACTTCTCAAGACAAGACAAGACAAGACAAGACAAGAAAAGTCAAGACAAGAAAGACAAGACAACTTGTCAAGAAGAGACAACTTGTCAAGACAAGAGAAGACAAGGCAAGACAATTTGTCAAGACAAGACAAGACAACTTGTCAAGACAAGACAAGACAACTTGTCAAGACAAGACAAGACAAGACAATTTGTCAAGACAAGACAAGACAAGACAACTTGTCAAGACAAGACAAGTCAACTTGTCAAGACAAGACAACTTGTCAAGACAAGACAAGACAAAACAAGACAAGACAAGAAAAGTCAAGACAAGACAAGATAAGACAACTTGTCAAGACAAGACAACTTGTCAAGACAAGACAACTTGTCAAGACAAGACAAGACAAGTCGAGACAAGACAAGACAAGACAACTTTTCAAGACAAGAAAAGACAACTTGTCAAGACAAGACAAGACCAGACAATTTGTCAAGAAAAGATAAGACAAGACAACTTGCCAAGACAAGACAAGACAAGACATGACAAGACAACTTGTCAAGACAAGACAACTTGTCAAGACAAGACAAGACAACTTGTCAAGACAAGGCAAGACAAGACAACTTGTCAAGACAAGAGAAGACAAGACAAATTGTAAAGACAAGTCAAGAAAATGTTTCAAGACAAGACAAGACAAGACAACGTGTCAAGACAAGACAACCTGTCAAGACAACACAACTTGTCAAGACAAGACAACTTGTCACGACAAGACAACTTGTCAAGACAAGACAAATTGTCAGGACAAGACAAAACAAGACAAGACAAGACAACTTGTCAATACAAGACAACTTGTCAAGACAAGACAACTTGTCAAGACAAGACAACTTGTCAAGACAAGACAACTTGTCAAGACAAAACAAAACAACTTGTCACGACAAGACAAGACAAGACAACTTGTCAAGAATAGACAATTTGTAAAGACAAGACAACTTGTCAAGACAAGACAAGACAACTTGTCAAGACTAGACAATTTGTAAAGACAAGACAACTTGTCAAGACAAGACAAGACAACTTGTCAAGACAAGACAAGTCAAGACAACTTGCCAAGACAAGATAACTTGTCAAGACAAGACAAGACAAGACAACTTGTCAATACAAGACAACTTGTCAAGACAAGATAACTTGTCAAGACAAGACAACTTGTCAAGACAAAACAAGACGAGACTAGACAACACAAGACAAGACAAGACAAGACAACTTGTCAAGACAAGACAACTTATCAAGACAAGACAACTTGTCAAGACAAGACAAGACAAGACAAATTGTAAAGACAAGACAAGAAAACTTTTCAAGACAAGACAAGACAAGACAACGTGTCAAGACAAGACAACCTGTCAAGACAAGACAACTTGTCAAGACAAGACAACTTGTCATGACAAGACAAGACAACTTGTCAAGACAAGACAACTTCTCAAGACAAGACAAGACAAGACAAGAAAAGTCAAGACAAGAAAGACAAGACAACTTGTCAAGACAAGAGAAGACAAGGCAAGACAATTTGTCAAGACAAGACAAGACAACTTGTCAAGACAAGACAAGACAACTTGTCAAGACAAGACAAGACAAGACAATTTGTCAAGACAAGACAAGACAAGACAACTTGTCAAGACAAGACAAGTCAACTTGTCAAGACAAGACAACTTGTCAAGACAAGACAAGACAAAACAAGACAAGACAAGAAAAGTCAAGACAAGACAAGATAAGACAACTTGTCAAGACAAGACAACTTGTCAAGACAAGACAACTTGTCAAGACAAGACAAGTCGAGACAAGACAAGACAAGACAACTTTTCAAGACAAGAAAAGACAACTTGTCAAGACAAGACAAGACAAGACAAGACAATTTGTCAAGAAAAGATAAGACAAGACAACTTGCCAAGACAAGACAAGACAAGACATGATAAGACAACTTGTCAAGACAAGACAACTTGTCAAGACAAGACAAGACAACTTGTCAAGACAAGGCAAGACAAGACAACTTGTCAAGACAAGGCAACCTGTCAAGACAAGACAACTTGTGAAGACAAGACAACTTGTCACGACAATACAACTTGTCAAGAGAAGACAGCTTGTCAAGATAAGACAACTTGTCAAGACAAGACAACTTGTCAAGACAAGACAACTTGTCAAGACAACAACTTGTCAAGAGAAGACAAGACAAGACAACTTGTCAAGACTAGACAATTTGTAAAGACTAGACAATTTGTAAAGACAAGACATCTTGTCAAGACAAGACAACTTGTCAAGACAACTTGCCAAGACAAGACAACTTGTCAAGACAAGACGAGACAAGACAACTTGTCAATACAAGACAACTTGTCAAGGCAAGATAACTTGTCAAGACAAGACACCTTGTCAAGACAAAACAAGACGAGACTAGACAACACAAGACTAGACAACTTGTCTTGACAAGACAACTTGTCAAGACAAGACAAGACAATTTGTCAAGACAAGACAAGATAAGAAAACTTGTCAAGACTAGACAAGACAAGACAAATTGTCAAGACAAGACAAGACAACTTTTCAAGACAAGACAAAACAAGACAACGTGTCAAGACAAGACAACTTGTCAAGGCAATATAACTTGTCAAGACAAGACAACTTGTCAAGACAAAACAAAACAAGACGAGACTAGACAACACAAGACAAGACAAGACAAGACTAGACAACTTGTCAAGACAAGACAAGACAGCTTGTCAAGACAAGACAAGACAACTTATCAAGACAAGACAAGAAAAGAACAGACCAGATCAGACAAGACAACACAAAAAAAGACAAGAAAAGAAAAGACCAGACCAGACCAGACAAGACAAGACAAGATAAGGGAAGACAATGTGCCAAGAGAAGACAAGACAACTTGTCAAGACAAGACAAGAGAAGACAACTTCTTAAGGCAAGACAACTTGTCAAGACAAGACAAGACAAGACAAGACAAGACAAGACAAGACAAGACAATGTGTCAAGACAAGACAACTTGTGCAGACAAGACAAGACAAGCCAAGCAAAAACAAGACAAGACAAGACAAGACGAGACAAGACAAGACAAGACAAGACAAGACAAGACAAGACAAGACAAGACAAGACAAGACAAGTCAAGATAAGATAAGACAACTTTTCAAGACAAGACAACTTGTCAAGACAAGACATGACAAGACAATTTTCAAGACAAGACAAGACAAGACAGCTTATCAAGACAAGACAAGACAAGAGAAGACAACTTGTCAAGACAAGACACCTTGTCAAGACAAGACAAGACAAGACAAGACAGCTTGTGTAAACAAGACAACTTGTCAAGACAAGACAACTAGTCAGGACAAGACAACTAGTCAAGACAAGACAAGGCAATATAAGGCAAGACAATTCAAGACAAGACAAGACAAGACAAGAAAAGAAAATACAAGACGAGACAAGACAAGACAAGACAAGACAAGACAAATTGTCAAGAGAGAACAAGACAAGACCAGACAAGACAAGACAAGTCAAGACAAGACAAGACAAGTCAACTTGTCAAGACAAGACAAGACAAGTCGGGTTAAGACAAGACAAGACAAGACAATTTGTCAAGATAAAACAAGACAAGACAACTTGTCAAGACAAGATAGGACAAGACAACTTGTCAAGACAAGACAACTTGTCAAGACAAGACAACTTGTCAAGACAAGAAAAGACAAAACAAAACAAGACAAGACAAGAAAAGTCAAGACAAGACAAGATAAGACAACTTGTTAAGACAAGAAAACTTGTCAAGACAAGACAAGACAAGTCGAGACAAGACAAGACAAGACAAGACAACTTTTCAAGACAAGACAAGACAACTTGTCAAGACAAGACAAGACAAGACAATTTGTCAAGATAAGATAATACAAGACAACTTGTCAATACAAGACAAGACAAGACAACTTGTCAAGACAAATAAACTTGTCAAGACAAGACAACTTGTCAAGACAAGACAAGACAACTTGTCAAGACAAGGCAAGACAAGACAACTTGTCAAGACAAGACAACCTGTCAAGACAAGACAACTTGTGAAGACAAGACAACTTGTCACGACAATACAACTTGTCAAGAGAAGACAGCTTGTCAAGATAAGACAACTTGTCAAGACAAGACAACTTGTCAAGACAAGACAACTTGTCAAGACAACAACTTGTCAAGAGAAGACAAGACAAGACAACTTGTCAAGACTAGACAATTTGTAAAGACTAGACAATTTGTAAAGACAAGACAACTTGTCAAGACAAGATAACTTGTCAAGACAACTTGCCAAGACAAGACAACTTGTCAAGACAAGACGAGACAAGACAACTTGTCAATACAAGACAACTTGTCAAGGCAAGATAACTTGTCAAGACAAGACAACTTGTCAAGACAAAACAAGACGAGACTAGACAACACAAGACTAGACAACTTGTCAAGACAAGACAACTTGTCAAGACAAGACAACTTGTCAAGACAAGACAAGCCAATTTGTCAAGACAAGACAAGACAAGACAACTTGTCAAGACTAGACAAGACAAGACAAATTGTCAAGACAAGACAAGACAACTTTTCAAGACAAGACAAAACAAGACAACGTGTCAAGACAAGACAACATGTCAAGGCAAGATAACTTGTCAAGACAAGACAACTTGTCAAGACAAAACAAGACGAGACTAGACAACACAAGACAAGACAAGACAAGACAAGACAACTTGTCAAGACAAGACAACTTGTCAAGACAAGACAACTTGTCAAGACAAGACAAGACAATTTGTCAAGACAAGACAAGACAAGACAACTTGTCAAGACTAGACAAGACAAGACAAATTGTCAAGACAAGACAAGACAACTTTTCAAGACAAGACAAAACAAGACAACGTGTCAAGACAAGACAACTTGTCAAGACAAGACAACTTGTCAAGACAAGACAACTTGTCACGACAAGACAACTTGGCAAGAGAAGACAGCTTGTTAAGACAAGATAACTTGTCAAGACAAGACAAATTGTCAGGACAAGACAAAACAAGACAAGACAAGACAACTTGTCAATACTAGACAATTTGTCAAGACAAGACAATTTGTCAAGACAAGACAACTTGTCAAGACAAAACAACTTGCCAAGACAAGACAAGACAAGACAAGACAAGACAAGACAAGACAAGACAAGACAAGGCAAGACAAGACAAGATGAGACAAGACAAGACAAGACAAGACAAGACAAGACAACTTTTCAATACAAGACAACTTGTCAAGACAAGACAAGTCAAGATAAGATAAGACAACTTTTCAAGACAAGACAAGACAACTTGTCAAGACAAGACATGACATGACAATTTTCAAGACAAGACAAGACAAGACAGCTTATCAAGACAAGACAAGACAAGAGAAGACAACTTGTCAGGATAAGATAATACAAGACAACTTGTCAATACAAGACAAGACAAGACAACTTGTCAAGACAAATAAACTTGTCAAGACAAGACAACTTGTCAAGACAAGACAAGACAACTTGTCAAGACAAGGCAAGACAAGACAACTTGTCAAGACAAGACAACCTGTCAAGACAAGACAACTTGTGAAGACAAGACAACTTGTCACGACAATACAACTTGTCAAGAGAAGACAGCTTGTCAAGATAAGACAACTTGTCAAGACAAGACAACTTGTCAAGACAAGACAACTTGTCAAGACAAGACAACTTGTCAAGACAACAACTTGTCAAGAGAAGACAAGACAAGACAACTTGTCAAGACTAGACAATTTGTAAAGACAAGACAACTTGTCAAGACAAGACAAATCAAGACAACTTGCCAAGACAAGACAACTTGTCAAGACAAGACAAGACAAGACAACTTGTCAATACAAGACAACTTGTCAAGACAAGACAACTTGTCAAGACAAGACAACTTGTCAAGACAAGACAAGACAATTGGTCAGGACAAGACAAGACAAGACAACTTGTCAAGACTAGACAAGACAAGACAAATTGTCAAGACAAGACAAGACAACTTTTCAAGACAAGACAAAACAAGACAACGTGTCAAGACAAGACAACTTGTCAAGGCAAGATAACTTGTCAAGACAAGACAACTTGTCAAGACAAAACAAGACGAGACTAGACAACACAAGAAAAGACAAGACAAGACTAGACAACTTGTCAAGACAAGACAACTTGTCAAGACAAGACAACTTGTCAAGACAAGACAAGACAATTTGTCAAGACAAGACAAGACAAGACAACTTGTCAAGACTAGACAAGACAAGACAAATTGTCAAGACAAGACAACTTGTCAAGACAAGACAACTTGTCAAGACAAGACAACTTGTCACGACAAGACAACTTGGCAAGAGAAGACAGCTTGTTAAGACAAGACAGCTTGTTAAGACAAGACAACTTGTCAAGACAAGACAACTTGTCAAGACAAGACAAGACAATTTGTCAAGACAAGACAAGACAAGACAACTTGTCAAGACTAGACAAGACAAGACAAATTGTCAAGACTAGACAACTTGTCAAGACAAGACAACTTGTCAAGACAAGACAACTTGTCAAGACAAGACAAGACAATTTGTCAAGACAAGACAAGACAAGACAACTTGTCAAGACTAGACAAGACAAGACAACTTGTCAAGACAAGACAACTTGTCAAGACAAGACAACTTGTCACGACAAGACAACTTGGCAAGAGAAGACAGCTTGCCAAGACTAGACAAGACAATTCAAGACAACTTGTCAAGACAAGACAAGTCAAGACAACTTGCCAAGACAAGACAACTTGTCATGACAAGACAAGACAAGATAACTTGTCAAGACAAGACAAGACAACTTGTCGAGACAAGACAAGACAAGACAAGACAACTTGTCAAGACTAGACAATTTGTCAAGACAAGACAACTTGTCAAGACAAGACAAGACAATTTGTCAAGACTAGACAAGACAAGACAAGACAAGACCAGACAAGACAAGACAAGAGCAGACAACTTGTCAAGACAAGACAAAACAAAACAAGACACGACACGACACGACAAGACAAGACAACTTATCAAGACAATACAAGACAACTTGTCAAGACAAAACAAGACGAGACTAAACAACACAAGACAAGACAAGACAAGACAAGACAACTTGTCAAGACAAGACAACTTGTCAAGACAAGACAAGACAAGACAACTAGCCAAGACTAGACAATTTGTCAAGACAAGACAAGACAACTTGTCAAGACAAGACAAGACAAGACAAGACAAGACAAAACAACTTGTCAAGACAAGACAAGACAATACAACATGTCAAGACAAGACAAGACAAGACATATTGTCAAGACAAAACAAGACAAGACAAGACAAGACAAGACAAGACAAGACAAGTAAAGACAACTTGTCAAGACAAGACAAGACAAGACGAGACAAGACAAGACGAGACAAGACGAGAGAAGAAAAGACAAGACAAGACAAGAGAAGACAACTTCTCAAGACAAGACAACTTGTCAATTAAGACAAGACAACGTGTCAAGACAAGACAACTTGTCAAGACAAGACAACTTGTCAAGACAAGACAAGACAAGACAAGACAACTTGTCAAGACTAGACAATTTTTCAAGACAAAATAACTTGTCAAGACAAGACAAGACAAGACAAGATAAGATCAGACAACTTGTCAAGACACGACACGACACGACAAGACAAGACAACTTATCAAGACAAGACAAGACAACTTGTCAAGACAAAACAACACAAGACAAGACAAGACAAGCCAACTTGTCAAGACAAGATAACTTGTAAAGACAAGACGACTTGTCAGGACAAGATAAGACAAGACAACTTGTCAAGACAAGACAAGACAACTTGTCAAGACAAGACAAGACAATACAACTTGTCAAGACAAGACAAGACAATACAAGACAAGACAACTTGTCAAGACAAGGCAAGTCAAGACAACCTGTCAAGACAAGACAATACAAGACAACTTGTCATGATAAGACAAGACAATTTGTCAAGACAAGACAAGACAACTTGTCAAGACAAGACAAGACAAGACAACTTGTCAAGACAAGACAACTTATCAAGACAAGACAAGACATGACAAGACAATGTAGCATGATACATTGCTACATTGCATTGCCACATTGATACATTGCATTGCTACATTGCAACATTGCATTGCTACATTGCAACATTGCATTGCTACATTGCAACATTGCATTGCTACATTGAAACATTGCATTGCTACATTGCAACTTTGCTACATTGCATCATTGCAACATTACAACATTGCAACATTGCATTGCTACATTGCAACATTGCATTGCTACATTGCAACATTGCATTGCTACATTGCAACATTGCATTTCTACATTGTATTGCATTGCTACATGGCATTGTATTGCTACATTGCATTCCTACATTACAACATTGCATTGCTGCATTGCTGCATTGCTACATTGCATTGCTATATTGCTACTTTGCATTGCTACATTTCTACATTTTATTGCTACATTGCAACATTGCATTGCTACATTGCTACATTGCATTGCTACATTGCTACATTGCATTGCTACATTGCTACATTGCATTGCTACATTGCTACATTACATTGCTATATTGCTACATTGCAACATTGCATTGCTACATTGCAACATTGCATTGCTACATTGCAACATTGCATTGCTACATTGCAACATTGCATTGCTACATTGCTACATTGCATTGCTATATTGCTACATTGCAACATTGCATTGCTACATTGCAACATTGCATTGCTACATTGCAACATTGCATTGCTACATTGCAAATTTGCATTGCTACATTGCAACATTGCATTGCTACATTGCAACATTGCATTGCTACATTGCAACATTGCATTGCTACATTGCTACATTGCAACATTGCATTGCTACATTGCAACATTGCATTGCTACATTGCAACATTGCATTGCTACATTGCAACATTGCATTGCTACATTGCAACATTGCATTGCTACATTGCAACATTGCATTGCTACATTGCAACATTGCATTGCTACATTGCAACATTGCATTGCTACATTGCAACATTGCATTGCTACATTGCATTGCTACATTGCAACATTGCATTGCTCCATCGCAGCATTGCATTGCTACATTGCATTGCTACATTGCAACATTGCATTGCTACATTGAAATATTGCATTGCTACAATGCAACTTTACTACATTGCATCATTGCAACATTACAACATTGCAACATTGCATTGCTACATTGCAATATTGCATTGCTACATTGCAACATTGCATTGCTACATTGCAACATTGCATTGCTACATTGTATTGCATTGCTACATTGCATTGTATTGCTACATTGCATTGCTACATTGCTACATTGCATTGCTGCATTGCTGCATTGCTACATTGCATTGCTACATTGCTACATTGCATTGCTACATTGCTACATTGCATTGCTACATTGCTACATTGCATTGCTACATTGCTACATTGCATTGCTACATTGCTACATTGCATTGTTACATTGCTACATTGCATTGCTACATTGCTACATTGCATTGCTACATTGCTACATTGCAACATTGCATTGCTACATTGCAACATTGCATTGCTACATTGCAACATTGCATTGCTACATTGCAACATTGCATTGCTACATTGCTACATTGCATTGCTACATTGCTACATTGTAACATTGCATTGCTACATTGCAACATTGCATTGCTACATTGCAACATTGCATTGCTACATTGCAAATTTGCATTGCTACATTGCAACATTGCATTGCTACATTGCTACATTGCATTGCTACATTGCAACATTGCATTGCTACATTGCTACATTGCAACATTGCATTGATACATTGCAACATTGCATTGCTACATTGCAACATTGCATTGCTACATTGCAACATTGCATTGCTACATTGCAACATTGCATTGCTACATTGCAACATTGCATTGCTACATTGCAACATTGCATTGCTACATTGCAACATTGCATTGCTACGTTGCAACATTGCATTGCTGTAGCATTGCTACATTGCAACATTGCATTGCTCCATCGCAGCATTGCATTGCTACATTGCATTGCTACATTGCAACATTGCATTGCTACATTTCAACATTGCATTGCTACATTGCTACATTGCATTGCTCCATTGCAACATTGCATTGCTACATTGCGACATTGCATTGCTACATTGCAACATGGCATTGCTACATTGAAACATTGCATTGCTACATTGCATTGCTTTGCTACATTGCATTCTATTGCTACATTTCATTGCATTGCTACACTGCAACATTGCAACATTGCATTGCTGCATTGATACATTGCATTGCTACATTACAACATTGCATTGCTACATTGCAACATTGAAACATTGCATTGCTACCTTGCAACATTGCATTGCTTCATTGCTACATTGCATTGCTACAGTGCTAAATTGCACCATTGCATTGCTACATTACATTACTACATTGCAACATTGCTACATTGCATTGCTACATTTCTACATTGCATTACAACATTGAAACATTGCTACATTGCATTGCTAGATTGCTACATTCATTGCATTGCTACATTGCAACATTGCATTGCTACATTGAAACATTGCATTGCTACATTGCAACATTGCATTGCTACATTGCAACATTGCATTGCTACATTGCAACATTGCATTGCTACATTGCAACATTGCATTGCTACATTGCAACATTGCATTGCTACATTGCTATATTGCAACATTGCATTGCTACATTGCAAAATTGCATTGCTACATTGCAACATTGCATTGCTACATTGCAACATTGCATTGCTACATTGCAACATTGCATTGCTACATTGCATTGCTACATTGCAACATTGCATTGCTACATTGCAACATTGCATTGCTACATTGCAACATTGCATTGCTACATTGCAACATTGCATTGCTACATTGCAACATTGCATTGCTACATTGCAACATTGCATTGCTACATTGCTTTGCTACATTGCAACATTGCATTGCTACATTGCAACATTGCATTGCTACATTGCAACATTGCATTGCTACATTGAAACATTGCATTGCTACATTGCAACATTGCATTGCTACATGCAACATTGCATTGCTACATTGCAACATTGCATTGCTACATTGCAACATTGCATTGCTACATTGCAACATTGCATTGCTACATTGTAACATTGCATTGCTACATTGCATTGCTACATTGCAACATTGCATTGCTACATTGCAACATTGCATTGCTACATTGCAACATTGCATTGCTACATTGCAACATTGCATTGCTACATTGCAACATTGCATTGCTACATGCAACATTGCATTGCTACATTGCAACATTGCATTGCTACATTGCAACATTGCATTGCTACATTGCAACATTGCATTGCTACATTGCAACATTGCATTGCTACATTGCATTGCTACATTGCAACATTGCATTGCTACATTGCAACATTGCATTGCTACATTGCAACATTGCATTGCTACATTGCAACATTGCATTGCTACATTGCAACATTGCATTGCTACATTGCAACATTGCATTGCTACATTGCAACATTGCATTGCTACATTGCAACATTGCATTGCTACATGCAACATTGCATTGCTACATTGCAACATTGCATTGCTACATTGCAACATTGCATTGCTACATTGCAACATTGCATTGCTACATTGCAACATTGCATTGCTACATTGCATTGCTACATTGCAACATTGCATTGCTACATTACAACATTGCATTGCTACATGCAACATTGCATTGCTATATTGCAACATTGCATTGCTACATTGCAACATTGCATTGCTACATTGCAACATTGCATTGCTACATTGCAACATTGCATTGCTACATTGCAACATTGCATTGCTACATTGCAACATTGCATTGCTACATTGCAACATTGCATTGCTACATTGCAACATTGCATTGCTACATTGCAACATTGCATTGCTACATTGCAACATTGCATTGCTACATTGCAACATTGCATTGCTACATTGCAACATTGCATTGCTACATTGCAACATTGCATTGCTACATTGCAACATTGCATTGCTACATTGCAACATTGCATTGCTACATTGCAACATTGCATTGCTACATTGCAACATTGCATTGCTACATTGCAACATTGCATTGCTACATTGCAACATTGCATTGCTACATTGCAACATTGCATTGCTACATTGCAACATTGCATTGCTACATTGCAACATTGCATTGCTACATTGCAACATTGCATTGCTACATTGCAACATTGCATTGCTACATTGCAACATTGCATTGCTACATTGCAACATTGCATTGCTACATTGCAACATTGCATTGCTACATTGCAACATTGCATTGCTACATTGCATTGCATTGCTACATTGCATTGCATTGCTACATTGAATTACATTGCTACATTGCATTGCATTGCTACATTGCATTTCTACATTGCATTGCTACATTTCAGTGCTACATTGCTACATTGCATTGCTACATTGCATTGCTATATTGCTACATTGCATTGCTACATTGCTACATTGCAATGCTACATTGCTCAGTTGCATTGCTACACTGCATTGCTACACTGCATTGCTACATTGGTACATTGCATTGCTTCATTGCTACATTGCATTGCTACATTGCAACATTGCATTGCTACATTGCAACATTGCATTGCTACATTGCAACATTGCATTGCTACATTGCAACATTGCATTGCTACATTGCAACATTGCATTGCTACATTGCAACATTGCATTGCTACATTGCAACATTGCATTGCTACATTGCAACATTGCATTGCTACATTGCAACATTGCATTGCTACATTGCAACATTGAAACATTGCATTGCTACATTGCAACATTGCATTGCTACATTGCAACATTGCATTGCTACATTGCTAAATTGCAACATTGCATTGCTACATTGCAACATTGCATTGCTACATTGCAACATTGCAACATTGCATTGCTACATTGCAACATTGCATTGCTACATTGCAACATTGCATTGCTACATTGCAACATTGCATTGCTACATTGCAACATTGCAACATTGCATTGCTATATTGCATTGCTACATTGCAACATTGCATTGCTACATTGCAACATTGCATTGCTACATTGAAACATTGCATTGCTACAATGCAACATTACTACATTGCATCATTGCAACATTGCAACATTGCAACATTGCAACATTGCAACATTGCAACATTGCAACATTGCAACATTGCAACATTGGATTGCTACATTGCAACATTGCATTGCCACATTGCAACATTACTATGCTACATTGCAAACTTGCATTGCTAAATTGCAACATTGCATTGCTACATTGCAACGTTGCATTGCTAAATTGCAACATTGCATTGCTACATTGCATTTCTACATTGCATTGCTACATTTCAGTGCTACATTGCTACATTGCATTGCTACATTGCATTGCTACATTGCTACATTGCATTGCTACATTGCTACATTGCAATGCTACATTGCTACATTGCATTGCTACATTGCATTGCTACATTGCATTGCTACATTGCTACATTGCATTGCTTCATTGCTACATTGCATTGCTACATTGCTACATTGCATTGCCATATTGCCACATTGCAACATTGCTACATTGCAAAATTGCATTGCTACATTGCAACATTGCATTGCTACATTGCAACATTGCATTGCTACATTGCAACATTGCATTGCTACATTGCTACATTGCTACATTGCAACATTGCATTGCTACATTGCAACATTGCATTGCTACATTGCAACATTGCATTGCTACATTGCAACATTGCATTGCTACATTGCTACATTGCATTGCTACATTGCAACATTGCATTGCTACATTGCAACATTGCATTGCTACATTGCAACATTGCATTGCTACATTGCAACATTGCATTGCTACATTGCAACATTGCATTGCTACATTGCAACATTGCATTGCTACATTGCAACATTGCATTGCTACAATGCAACATTACTACATTGCATCATTGCAACATTGCAACATTGCAACATTGCAACATTGCAACATTGCAACATTGCAACATTGCAACATTGCATTGCTACATTGCAACATTGCAGTGCTACATTGCAACATAGCATTGCTACATTGCAACATTACATTGCTACATTGCATTGCATTGCTACATGGCACTGTATTGCTACATTGCAACATTGCATTGCTACATTGCAACATTGCATTGCTACATTGCAACATTGCATTGCTACATTGAAACATTGTATTGCTACAATGCAACATTACTACATTGCATCATTGCAACATTGCAACATTGCAACATTGCAACATTGCAACATTGCAACATTGCATTGCTACATTGCGACATTGCATTGCTACATTGCAACATGGCATTGCTACATTGAAACATTGCATTGCTACATTGCATTGCTTTGCTACATTGCATTCTATTGCTACATTTCATTGCATTGCTACACTGCAACATTGCAACATTGCATTGCTGCATTGATACATTGCATTGCTACATTACAACATTGCATTGCTACATTGCAACATTGAAACATTGCATTGCTACCTTGCAACATTGCATTGCTTCATTGCTACATTGCATTGCTACATTGCTACATTGCAACATTGCATTGCTACATTGCATTGCTACATTACATTGCTACATTGCATTGCTACATTGCTACATTGCATTGCTACATTGCAACATTGCTACATTGCATTGCTACATTGCTACATTCATTGCATTGCTACATTGCAACATTGCATTGCTACATTGCAACATTGCATTGCTACATTGCAACATTGCATTGCTACATTGCAACATTGCATTGCTACATTGCAACATTGCATTGCTACATTGCAACATTGCATTGCTACATTGCTATATTGCAACATTGCATTGCTACATTGCAACATTGCATTGCTACATTGCAACATTGCATTGCTACATTGCAACATTGCATTGCTACATTGCAACATTGCATTGCTACATTGCTTTGCTACATTGCAACATTGCATTGCTACATTGCAACATTGCATTGCTACATTGCAACATTGCATTGCTACATTGCAACATTGCATTGCTACATTGCAACATTGCATTGCTACATTGCAACATTGCATTGCTACATTGCAACATTGCATTGCTACATTGCAACATTGCATTGCTACATTGCAACATTGCATTGCTACATTGCAACATTGCATTGCTACATTGCAACATTGCATTGCTACGTTGCAACATTGCATTGCTAGATTGCATTGCTACATTGCAACATTGCATTGCTACATTGCAACATTGCATTGCTACATTGCAACATTGCATTGCTACATTGCAACATTGCATTGCTACATTGCAACATTGCATTGCTACATTGCAACATTGCATTGTTACATGCAACATTGCATTGCTACATTGCAACATTGCATTGCTACATTGCAACATTGCATTGTTACATTGCAACCATGCATTGCTACGTTGCAACATTGCATTGCTTCATTGCAACATTGCATTGCTACATTGCAACATTGCATTGCTACATTGCAACATTGCATTGCTACATTGCAACATTGCATTGCTACATTGCAACATTGCATTGCTACATTGCAACATTGCATTGCTACATTGCAACATTGCATTGCTACATTGCAACATTGCATTGCTACATTGCAACATTGCATTGCTACATTGCTACATTGCATTGCTACATTGCAACATTGCATTGCTACATTGCAACATTGCATTGCTACATTGCTACATTGCATTGCTACATTGCATTGCATTGCTACATTGCATTGCATTGCTACATTGCATTACATTGCTACATTGCATTGCATTGCTACATTGCATTTCTACATTGCATTGCTACATTGCATTGCTACATTGCTACATTGCATTGCTACATTGCATTGCTACATTGCTACATTGCATTGCTACATTGCTACATTGCATTGCTACATTGCTACATTGCATTGCTACATTGCATTGCTACATTGCATTGCTACATTGCTACATTGCATTGCTACATTGCAACATTGCATTGCTACATTGCAACATTGCATTGCTACATTGCAACATTGCATTGCTACATTGCAACATTGCATTGCTACATTGCAACATTGCATTGCTACATTGCAACATTGCATTGCTACATTGCAACATTGCATTGCTACATTGCAACATTGCATTGCTACATTGCAACATTGCATTGCTACATTGCAACATTGCTACATTGCATTGCTACATTGCTACATTGCATTGCTACATTGCAACATTGCTACATTGCATTGCTACATTGCTACATTCATTGCATTGCTACATTGCAACATTGCATTGCTACATTGCAACATTGCATTGCTACATTGCAACATTGCATTGCTACATTGCAACATTGCATTGCTACATTGCAACATTGCATTGCTACATTGCTACATTGCATTGCTACATTGCAACATTGCATTGCTACATTGCTACATTGCATTGCTACATTGCTACATTGCATTGCTACATTGCAACATTGCAACATTGCATTGCTACATTGCAACATTGCATTGCTACATTGCAATGCATTGCTACATTGCAACATTGCATTGCTAAATTACATTGCATTGCTACATTGCATTACTACATTACTATATTGCATTGCTGCATTGCTGCATTGCTACCTTGAACATTGCATTGCTACATTGCTACATTGCAACATTGCATTGCTACATTGCTACATTGCATTGCTACATTGCTACATTGCATTGCTACATTGCAACATTGCATTGCTACATTGCTACATTGCAACATTGCATTGCTACATTGCAACATTGCATTGCTACATTGCAACATTGCATTGCTACATTGCAACATTGCTACATTGCATTGCTACATTGCAACATTGCTACATTGCATTGCTGCATTGCTACATTGCAACATTGCTACATTGCATTGCATTGCTACATTGAATTACATTGCTACATTGCATTGCATTGCTACATTGCAACATTGCATTGCTACATTGCTACATTGCATTGCTACATTGCATTGCTACATTGCTACATTGCATTGCTACATTGCTACATTGCATTGCTACATTGCAACATTGCATTGCTACATTGCAACATTGCATTGCTACATTGCAACATTGCATTGCTACATTGCATTGCTACATTGCAACATTGCATTGCTACATTGCTACATTGCATTGCTACATTGCAACATTGCATTGCTACATTGCAACATTGCATTGCTACATTGCAACATTGCATTGCTACATTGCAACATTGCATTGCTACATTGCAACATTGCATTGCTACATTGCAATGCATTGCTACATTGCAACATTGCATTGCTACATTGCAACATTGCATTGCTACATTGCAACATTGCATTGCTACATTGCAACATTGCATTGCTACATTGCAACATTGCATTGCTACATTGCAACATTGCATTGCTACATTGCAACATTGCATTGCAACATTGCATTGCTACATTGCAACATTGCATTGCTACATTGCATTGCATTGCTACATTGCATTCCATTGCTACATTGCATTGCATTACTAAATTGAATTACATTGCTACATTTTATTGCATTTCTACATTGCATTGCTACATTGCTACATTGCAGTGCTACATTGCATTGCTACATTGCTACATTGCATAGCTACATTGATACATTGTATTGCTACATTGCAACATTGCATTGCTACATTGCAACATTGCATTGCTACATACATTGCATTGCTACATTGCAACATTCATTGCTAGATTGCAACATTGCAACATTGCATTGCTACATTGAAACATTACATTGCTACATTGCTATATTGCATTGCTACATTGTTACATTGCACCATTGCATTGCTACATTGCTACATTGCATTGCTACATTGCAATATTGCTACATTGCATTGCTACATTGCTACATTGCATTGCTACATTGCAACATTGCAACATTGCTTCATTGCATTGCATTGCTACATTGAATTACATTGATACATTGCATTGCATTGCTACATTGCATTGCTACATTGCATTGCTACATTGCATTGCTACATTGCATTGCTACATTGCTACATTGCATTGCTACATTGCATTGCTACATTGCAACATTGCATTGCTACATTGCAACATTGCAACATTGCATTGCTACATTGATACATTGCATTGCTACATTGCAACATTGCATTGCTACATTGCAACATTGAAACATTGCATTGCTACATTGCAACATTGCATTGCTACATTGCTACATTGCATTGCTACAGTGCTAAATTGCACCATTGCATTGCTACATTGCTACATTACATTGCTACATTGCAACATTGCTACATTGCATTGCTACATTGCTACATTGCATTGCTACATTGCTACATTGCAACATTGCAACATTGCATTGCTACATTGCAAAATTGCATTGCTACATTGCTACATTGCAGTGCTACATTGCATTACTACAGTGCTAAATTGCACCATTGCATTGCTACATTGCTATATTACATTGCTACATTGCAACATTGCTACATTGTATTGCTACATTGCAACATTAAACATTGCATTGCTACATTGCAACATTGCATTGCAACATTGCATTGCTACATTGCAACATTGCATTGCTACATTGCAACATTGCATTGCTACATTGCAACATTGCATTGCTACATTGCAACATTGCATTGCTACATTGCAACATTGCATTGCTACATTGCTACATTGCATTGCTACATTGCAACATTGCATTGCTACATTGCAACATTGCATTGCTACATTGCAACATTGCATTGCTACATTGCAACATTGCATTTCTACATTGCAACATTGAATTGCTACATTGCAACATTGCATTGCTACATTGCAACATTGCATTGCTACATGCAACATTGCATTGCTACATTGCAACATTGCATTGCTACATTGCATTGTTACATTGCTACATTGCATTGTTACATTGCAACGTTGCAACATTGCATTGCTACATTGTAACATTCCATTGCTACATTGCAATGCATTGCTACATTGCAACATTGCATTGCTAAATTACATTGCATTGCTACATTGCATTACTACATTACCATATTGCATTGCTGCATTGCTGCATTGCTACCTTGAACATTGCATTGCTATATTGCTACATTGTAACATTGCATTACTACATTGCAACATTAGATTGTTACATTGCTACATTGCATTGCTACATTGCAACATTGCATTGCTACATTGCTACATTGCAACATTGCATTGATACATTGCAACATTGCATTGATACATTGCAACATTGCATTGCTACATTGCAACATTGCTACATTGCATTGCTACATTGCAACATTGCTACATTGCATTGCTGCATTGCTACATTGCAACATTGCTACATTGCATTGTATTGCTACATTGAATTACATTGATACATTACATTGCATTGCTACATTGCATTGCTACATTGCATTGCTACATTGCTACATTGCAGTGCTACATTGCATTGCTACATTGCTACATTGCATTGCCACATTGATACATTGCATTGCTACATTGCAACATTGCATTGCTACACTGCAACATTGCAACATTGCATTGCTACATTGATACATTGCATTGCTACATTACAACATTGCATTGCTACATTGCAACATTGAAACATTGCATTGCTACCTTGCAACATTGCATTGCTACATTGCTACATTGCATTGCTACATTGCTACATTGCAACATTGCATTGCTACATTACATTGCTACATTGCAACATTGCTACATTGCATTGCTACATTGCTACATTGCATTACTACATTGCAACATTGCTACATTGCATTGGTAGATTGCTACATTCATTGCATTGCTACATTGCAACATTGCATTGCTACATTGCAACATTGCATTGCTACATTGCAACATTGCATTGCTACATTGCAACATTGCATTGCTACATTGCATTGCTACATTGCAACATTGCATTGCTACATTGCAACATTGCATTGCTACATTGCAACATTGCATTGCTACATTGCTACATTGCAACATTGCATTGCTACATTGCAACATTGCATTGCTACATTGCAACATTGCATTGCTACATTGCAACATTGCATTGCTACATTGCAACATTGCATTGCTACATTGCATTGCTACATTGCAACATTGCATTGCTACATTGCAACATTGCATTGCTACATTGCAACATTGCATTGCTACATTGCTACATTGCAACATTGCATTGCTACATTGCAACATTGCATTGCTACATTGCAACATTGCATTGCTACATTGCAACATTGCATTGCTACATTGCAACATTGCATTGCTACATTGCAACATTGCATTGCTACATTGCAACATTGCATTGCTACATTGCAACATTGCATTGCTACATTGCAACATTGCATTGCTACATTGCAACATTGCATTGCTACATTGCAACATTGCATTGCTACATTGCATTGCTACATTGCAACATTGCATTGCTACATTGCAACATTGCATTGCTACATTGCAACATTGCATTGCTACATTGCAACATTGCATTGCTACATTGCAACATTGCATTGCTACATTGCAACATTGCATTGCTACATGCAACATTGCATTGCTACATTGCAACATTGCATTGCTACATTGCAACATTGCATTGCTACATTGCAACATTGCATTGCTACATTGCAACATTGCATTGTTACATTGCAACATTGCATTGCTACATTGCAACATTGCATTGCTACATTGCAACATTGCATTGCTACATTGCATTCCATTGCTACATAAACATTGCATTGCTACATTGAATTACATTGCTACATTGCATTGCATTGCTACATTGCATTGCTACATTGCATTGCTACATTGCATTGCTACATTGCAACATTGCATTGCTACATTGCTACATTGCATTGCTACATTGCTACATTGCATTGCTACATTGCTACATTGCATTGCTACATTGCTAAGTTGCATTGGTACACTGCATTGCTACACTGCATTGATACATTGGTACATTGCATTGCTTCATTGCTACATTGCATTGCCATATTGTCACATTGCAACATTGCATTTCTACATTGCAACATTACATTGCTACATTGCAACATTGCATTGCTACATTGCAACATTGCATTGCTACATTGCAACATTGCAACATTGCAACATTGCAACATTGCAACATTGATACATTGCAACATTGCATTGCTACATTGCAACATTGCATTGCTACATTGCAACATTGCATTGCTACATTGCAACATTGCATTGCTACATTGCATTGAATTGCTACATGGCATTGCATTGCTACATTGCAACATTGCATTGCTACATTGCTACATTGCATTGCTACATTGCATTGCTACATTGCTACATTGCATTGCTACATTGATACATTGCATTGCTACATTGCAACATTGCAACATTGCATTGCTACATTGCTACATTGCATTGCTACATTGCAACATTGCATTGCTACATTGCAACATTGCAACATTGCATTGCTACATTGCAACATTGCATTGCTACATTGCTACATTGCATTGCTACATTGCTACATTGCTACATTGCATTGCTACATTGCATTACTACATTGCAACATTGCTACATTGCATTGCTACATTGCTACATTGCATTGCTACATTGCAACATTGCTACATTGCATTGCTACATTGCTACATTGCATTGCTACATTGCAACATTGCATTGCTACATTGCAACATTGCATTGCTACATTGCAACATTGCATTGCTACATTGCAACATTGCATTGCTACATTGCTACATTGCATTGCTACATTGCAACATTGCTACATTGCATTGCTACATTGCTAACATTGCATTGCTACATTGCAACATTGCATTGCTACATTGCAACATTGCATTGCTACATTGCAACATTGCATTGCTACATTGCTACATTGCAACATTGCATTGCTACATTGCAACATTGCATTGCTACATTGCAACATTGAATTGCTACATTGCAACATTGCATTGCTACATTGCAACATTGCATTGCTACATTGCTTTGCAACATTGCAACATTGCATTGCTACATTGCAACATTGCATTGCTACATTGCAACATTGCATTGCTACATTGCTATATTGCAACATTGCATTGCTACATTGCAACATTGCATTGCTACATTGCAACATTGCATTGCTACATTGCAACATTGCATTGCTACATTGCAACATTGCATTGCTACATTGCAACATTGCATTGCTACATTGCAACATTGCATTGCTACATTGCATTGCTACATTGCAACATTGCATTGCTACATTGCAACATTGCATTGCTACATTGCAACATTGCATTGCTACATTGCAACATTGCATTGCTACATTGCAACATTGCATTGCTACATTGCAACATTGCATTGCTACATTGCAACATTGCATTATTACATTGCAACGTTGCATTGCTACATTGCGACATTGCATTGCTAAATTTCAACATTGCATTGCTACATTGCATTCCATTGCTACATAAACATTGCATTGCTACATTGAATTACATTGCTACATTGCATTGCATTGCTACATTGCATTTCTACATTGCATTGCTACATTGCATTGCTACATTGCTACATTGCATTGCTACATTGCTACATTGCATTGCTACATTGCAACATTTCATTGCTCCATTGCAACATTGCATTGCTCCATTGCTACATTGCATTGCCACATTGCATTGCTACATTGCATTCCTACATTTCTACACTGCATTGCTACATTGCTACATTGCATTGCTATATTGCTTCATTGCAACATTGCATTGCTACATTGCAACATTCCATTGCTACATTGCAACATTGCATTGCTAGAGTGCTAAATTGCATTACTGCATTGCAACATTGCTACATTGCATTGCTAGATTGCTAAATTCATTGCATTCCTACATTGCAACATTGCATTGCTACATTGCAACATTGCATTGCTACATTGCAACATTGCATTGCAACATTGCTATATTGCAACATTGCATTGCTACATTGCAACATTGCATTGCTACATTGCAACATTGCATTGCTACATTGCAACATTGCATTGCTACATTGCAACATTGCATTGCTACATTGCATTGCAACATTGCAACATTGCATTGCTACATTGCAACATTGCATTGCTACATTGCAACATTGCATTGCTACATTGCTACATTGCAACATTGCATTGCTACATTGCAACATTGCATTGCTACATTGCAACATTGCATTGCTACATTGCAACATTGCATTGCTACATTGCAACATTGCATTGCTACATTGCAACATTGCATTGCTACATTGCAACATTGCATTGCTACATTGCATTGCTACATTGCAACATTGCATTGCTACATTGCAACATTGCATTGCTACATTGCAACATTGCATTGCCACATTGCTACATTGCAACATTGCATTGCTAAATTGCAACATTGCATTGCTACATTGCAACATTGCATTGCTACATTGCAACATTGCATTGCTACATTGCAACATTGCATTGCTACATTGCAACATTGCATTGCTACATTGCATTCCATTGCTACATAACATTGCATTGCTACATTGAATTACATTGCTACATTGCATTGCATTGCTACATTGCATTTCTACATTGCATTGCTACATTGCATTGCTACATTGCTACATTGCATTGCTACATTGCTACATTGCATTGCTACATTGCTACATTGCATTGCTACATTGCTACATTGCATTGCTACATTGCTAAGTTGCATTGCTACACTGCATTGCTACACTGCATTGCTACATTGCTACATTGCATTGCTACATTGCTACATTGCATTGCTATATTGTCACATTGCAACATTGCATTTCTACATTGCAACATTACATTGCTACATTGCAACATTGCATTGCTACATTGCAACATTGCATTGCATCATTGCAACATTGCAACATTGCAACATTGCAACATTACAACATTGAAACATTGCAACATTGCATTGCTACATTGCAACATTGCATTGCTACATTGCAACATAGCATTGCTACATTGCAACATTGCATTGCTACATTGCATTGAATTGCTACATTGCATTGCATTGCTACATTGCAACATTGCATTGCTACATTGCTACATTGCAGTGCTACATTGCATTGCTACATTGCTACATTGCATTGCTACATTGATACATTGCATTGCTACATTGCAACATTGCAACATTGCATTGCTACATTGATACATTGCATTGCTACATTACAACATTGCATTGCTACATTGCAACATTGAAACATTGCATTGCTACCTTGCAACATTGCATTGCTACATTGCTACATTGCATTGCTACAGTGCTAAATTGCACCATTGCATTGCTACATTACATTGCTACATTGCAACATTGCTACATTGCATTGCTACATTGCAACATTGCATTGCTACATTGCAACATTGCTACATTGCATTGCTACATTGCAACATTGCATTGCTACATTGCAACATTGCATTGCTACATTGCAACATTGCATTGCTACATTGCAACATTGCATTGCTACATTGCAACATTGCATTGCTACATTGCTACATTGCATTGCTACATTGCAACATTGCTACATTGCATTGCTACATTGCTACATTGCATTGCTACATTGCAACATTGCATTGCTACATTGCAACATTGCATTGCTACATTGCAACATTGCATTGATACATTGCTACATTGCAACATTGCATTGCTACATTGCAACATTGCATTGCTACATTGCAACATTGCATTGCTACATTGCAACATTGCATTGCTACATTGTAACATTGCATTGCTACATTGCTTTGCAACATTGCAACATTGCATTGCTACATTGCAACATCGCATTGCTACATTGCAACATTGCATTGCTACATTGCTATATTGCAACATTGCATTGCTACATTGCAACATTGCATTGCTACATTGCAACATTGCATTGCTACATTGCAACATTGCATTGCTACATTGCAACATTGCATTGCTACATTGCAACATTGCATTGCTACATTGCAACATTGCATTGCTACATTGCAACATTGCATTGCTACATTGCAACATTGCATTGCTACATTGCAACATTGCATTGCTACATTGCAACATTGCATTGCTACATTGCAACATTGCATTGCTACATTGCAACATTGCATTGCTACATTGCATTGCTACATTGCAACATTGCATTGCTACATTGCAACATTGCATTGCTACATTGCAACATTGCATTGCTACATTGCAACATTGCATTGCTACATTGCAACATTGCATTGCTACATTGCAACATTGCATTGCTACATTGCAACATTGCATTGCTACATTGCAACATTGCATTGCTACATTGCAACATTGCATTGCTACATTGCAACATTGCATTGCTACATTGCAACATTGCATTGCTACATTGCAACATTGCATTGCTACATTGCAACATTGCATTGCTACATTGCAACATTGCATTGCTACATTGCAACATTGCATTGCTACATTGCAACATTGCTACATTGCATCATTGCAACATTACAACATTGCAACATTGCATTGCTACATTGCTACATTGCATTGCTACATTGCAACATTGCATTGCTACATTGCAACATTGCATTGCTACATTGTATTGGATTGCTACATTGCATTGCATTGCTACATTGCATTGCATTGCTACATTGCATTGCTACATTGCTACATTGCATTGCTGCATTGCTGCATTGCTACATTGCATTGCTACATTGCTACATTGCAGTGTTACATTGCTACATTGCATTGCTACATTGCTACATTGCATTGCTACATTGCTACATTGCATTGCTACATTGCTACATTGCATTGCTACATTGCTACATTGCAACATTGCATTGCTACATTGCAACATTGCATTGCTACATTGCAACATTGCATTGCTACATTGCAAAATTGCATTGCTACATTGCAACATTGCATTGCTACATTGCTACATTGCATTGCTACATTGCAACATTGCATTGCTACATTGCTACATTGCAACATTGCATTGCTACATTGCAACATTGCATTGCTACATTGCTACATTGCTACATTGCATTGCTACATTGCTACATTGCATTGCTACATTGCAACATTGCTACATTGCATTGCTGCATTGCTACATTGCAACATTGCTACATTGCATTGCATTGCTACATTGAATTACATTGATAAATTGCATAGCATTGCTACATTGCATTGCTACATTGCATTGCTACATTGCATTGCTACATTGCTACATTGCATTGCTACATTGCATTGCTACATTGCTACATTGCATTGCTACATTGATACATTGCATTGCTACATTGCAACATTGCATTGCTACATTGCAACATTGCAACATTGCATTGCTACATTGATACATTGCATTGCTACATTACAACATTGCATTGCTACATTACAACATTGAAACATTGCATTGCTACATTGCTATATTGCAACATTGCATTGCTACATTGCAAAATTGCATTGCTACATTGCAACATTGCATTGCTACATTGCAACATTGCATTGCTACATTGCAACATTGCATTGCTACATTGCTACATTGCATTGCTACATTGCAACATTGCATTGCTACATTGCAACATTGCATTGCTACATTGCAACATTGCATTGCTACATAGCAATGCATTGCTACATTGCAACATTGCATTGCTACATTGCAACATTGCATTGCTACATTGCAACATTGCATTGCTACATTGCAACATTGCATTGCTACATTGCAACATTGCATTGCTACATTGAAACATTGCATTGCTACATTGCAACATTGCTACATTGCATCATTGCAACATTGCAACATTGCAACATTGCATTGCTACATTGCAACATTGCATTGCTACATTGCAACATTGCATTGCTACATTGCAACATTGCATTGCTACATTGTATTGCATTGCTACATTGCATTGCATTGCTACATTGCAACATTGCATTGCTACATTGCAACATTGCATTGCTACATTGCAACATTGCATTGCTACATTGCTACATTGCATTGCTACATTGCTACATTGCAACATTGCATTGCTACATTGCAACATTGCATTGCTACATTGCAACATTGCATTGCTACATTGCAACATTGCATTGCTACATTGCTACATTGCATTGCTACATTGATACATTGCATTGCTACATTGCAACATTGCATTGCTACACTGCAACATTGCAACATTGCATTGCTACATTGATACATTGCATTGCTACATTACAACATTGCATTGCTACATTGCAACATTGAAACATTGCATTGCTACCTTGCAACATTGCATTGCTACATTGCTACATTGCATTGCTACAGTGCTAAATTGCACCATTGCATTGCTACATTACATTACTACATTGCAACATTGCTACATTGCATTGCTACATTTCTACATTGCATTACTACATTGCAACATTGCTACATTGCATTGCTAGATTGCTACATTCATTGCTGCATTGCATTGCATTGCTACATTGTATTGCATTGCTGCATTGCATTGCATTGCTACATTGCAACATTGCATTGCTACATTGCAACATTGCATTGCTACATTGCAACATTGCATTGCTACATTGCTACATTGCATTGCTACATTGCTACATTGCATTGCTACATTGCTACATTGCATTGCTATATTGCTACATTGCAACATTGCATTGCTACATTGCAACATTAGATTGCTACATTGCAACATTGCATTGCTACATTGCAACATTGCATTGCTACATTGCAACATTGCATTGCTACATTGCAACATTGCATTGCTACATTGCAACATTGCATTGCTACATTGCAACATTGCAACATTGCATTGCTACATTGATACATTGCATTGCTACATTGCAACATTGCATTGCTACATTGCAACATTGAAACATTGCATTGCTACATTGCAACATTGCATTGCTACATTGCTACATTGCATTGCTACAGTGCTAAATTGCTACATTGCATTGCTACATTGCATTGCTACATTGCAACATTGCTACATTGCATTGCTACATTTCTACATTGCATTGCTACATTGCAACATTGCTACATTGCATTGCTACATTGCTACATTCATTGCATTGCTACATTGCAACATTGCATTGCTACATTGCAACATTGCATTGCTACATTGCAACATTGCATTGCTACATTGCTATATTGCAACATTGCATTGCTACATTGCAACATTGCATTGCTACATTGCAACATTGCATTGCTACATTGCAACATTGCATTGCTACATTGAATTGCATTGCTACATTGCATTTCATTATTACATTGCATTGCATTGCTACATTGCATTACTACATTGCTACATTGCATTGCTGCATTGCTGCATTGCTACATCGCATTGCTACATTGCTACATTCCATTACTACATTGATACTTTGCATTGCTATATTGCTACATTGCATTGCTACATTGCTGCATTGCAGTGCTACATTGCTACATTGCATTGCTATATTGCTACATTGTAACATTGCATTACTACATTGCAACATTAAATTGCTACATTGCAACATTGCATTGCTACATTGCAAATTTGCATTGCTACATTGCAACATTGCATTGCTACATTGCTACATTGCATTGCTACATTGCAACATTGCATTGCTACATTGCTACATTGCAACATTGCATTGATAAATTGCAACATTGCATTGCTACATTGCAACATTGCTACATTGCATTGCTACATTGCTACATTGCATTGCTACATTGCAACATTGCTACATGGCATTGCTAAATTACTACATTGCAATGCTACATTGCAACATTGCTACATTGCATTGCTACATTGCTACATTCATTGCATTGCTACATTGCAACATTGCACTTCTACATTGCAACATTGCATTGCTACATTGCAACATTGCATTGCTACATTGCTATATTGCAACATTGCATTGCTACATTGCTAAATTGCATTGCTACATTGCAACATTGCATTGCTACATTGCAACATTGCATTGCTACATTGCAACATTGCATTGCTACATTGCTACATTGCATTGCTACATTGCAACATTGCATTGCTACATTGCAACATTGCATTGCTACATTGCAACATTGCATTTCTACATTGCAACATTGCATTGCTACATTGCGTCATTGTAACATTACATTGCTACATTGCAACATTGCATTGCTACATTGCAACATTGCATTGCTACCTTGCAACATTGCATTGCTACATTGCAACATTGCATTGCTACATTGCAACATTGCATTGCTACATTGCAACATTGCATTGCTACATTATTGCAACATTGCATTGCTACGTTGCAACATTGCATTGCTACATTGCAACATTGCATTGCTACATAGCAATGCATTGCTACATTGCAACATTGCATTGCTACATTGCAACATTGCATTGCTACATTGCAACATTGCATTGCTACATTGCAACATTGCATTGCTACATTGAAACATTGCATTGCTACAATGGAACATTACTACATTGCATCATTGCAACATTACAACATTGCAACATTGCATTGCTTCATTGCAATATTGCATTGCTACATTGCAACATTGCATTGCTACATTGCAACATTGCATTTCTACATTGTATTGCATTGCTGCATTGCATTGCATTGCTACATTGCAACATTGCATTGCTACATTGCAACATTGCATTGCTATATTGCAACATTGCATTGCTACATTGCTACATTGCATTGCTATATTGCTACATTGTAACATTGCATTACTACATTGCAACATTGCATTGCTACATTGCAACATTGCATTGCTACATTGCATTGCATTGCTACATTGCTACATTGCATTGCTACATTGCTACATTGCATTGCTACATTGCAACATTGCATTGCTACATTGCAACATTGCAACATTGCATTGCTACATTGCTACATTGCATTGCTACATTGCAACATTGCATTGCTACATTGCAACATTGCAACATTGCATTGCTACATTGCAACATTGCATTGCTACATTGCTACATTGCATTGCTACAGTGCTAAATTGCACCATTGCATTGCTACATTACATTACTACATTGCTACATTGCAACATTGCATTGCTACCTTGCAACATTGCATTGCTACATTGCAACATTGCATTGCTATATTGCAACATTGCATTGCTACATTGCAACATTGCATTGCTACATTATTGCAACATTGCATTGCTACGTTGCAACATTGCATTGCTACATTGCAACATTGCATTGCTACATAGCAATGCATTGCTACATTGCAACATTGCATTGCTACATTGCAACATTGCATTGCTACATTGCAACATTGCATTGCTACATTGCAACATTGCATTGCTACATTGAAACATTGCATTGCTACATTGGAACATTGCTACATTGCATCATTGCAACATTGCAACATTGCAACATTGCATTGCTACATTGCAACATTGCATTGCTACATTGCAACATTGCATTGCTACATTGCAACATTGCATTTCTACATTGTATTGCATTGCTGCATTGCATTGCATTGCTACATTGCAACATTGCATTGCTACATTGCAACATTGCATTGCTATATTGCAACATTGCATTGCTACATTGCTACATTGCATTGCTATATTGCTACATTGTAACATTGCATTACTACATTGCAACATTAGATTGCTTCATTGCAACATTGCATTGCTACATTGGAAATTTGCATTGCTACATTGCTACATTGCATTGCCACATTGATACATTGCATTGCTACATTGTAACATTGCATTGCTACACTGCAACATTGCAACATTGCATTGCTACATTGATACATTGCATTGCTACATTACAACATTGCATTGCTACATTGCAACATTGAAACATTGCATTGCTACCTTGCAACATTGCATTGCTACATTGCTACATTGCATTGCTACAGTGCTAAATTGCACCATTGCATTGCTACATTACATTACTACATTGCAACATTGCTACATTGCATTGCTACATTTCTACATTGCATTACTACATTGCAACATTGCTACATTGCATTGCTAGATTGCTACATTCATTGCATTGCTACATTGCAACATTGCATTGCTACATTGCAACATTGCATTGCTACATAGCAATGCATTGCTACATTGCAACATTGCATTGCTACATTGCAACATTGCATTGCTACATAGCAATGCATTGCTACACTGCAACATTGCATTGCTACATTGCAACATTGCATTGCTACATTGCAACATTGCATTGCTACATTGCAACATTGCATTGCTACATTGAAACATTGCATTGCTACAATGGAACATTACTACATTGCATCATTGCAACATTACAACATTGCAACATTGCATTGCTTCATTGCAATATTGCATTGCTACATTGCAACATTGCATTGCTACATTGCAACATTGCATTGCTACATTGTATTGCATTGCTACATTGCATTGCATTGCTACATTGCAACATTGCATTGCTACATTGCAACATTGCATTGCTACATTGCAACATTGCATTGCTACATTGCTACATTGCATTGCTACATTGCTACATTGCATTGCTACATTGCTACATTGCATTGCTATATTGCTACATTGTAACATTGCATTGCTACATTGCAACATTGCATTGCTACATTGCAACATTTCATTGCTACATTGCAACATTGCATTGCTCCATTGCTACATTGCATTGCCACATTGATACATTGCATTGCTACATTGCAACATTGCATTGCTACACTGCATTGCAACATTGCATTGCTACATTGCAACATTGCATTGCTACATTGCAACATTGCATTGCTACATTGCAACATTGAAACATTGCATTGCTACATTGCAACATTGCATTGCTACATTGCTACATTGCATTGCTACATTGCTAAATTGCAACATTGCATTGCTACATTACATTACTACATTGCAACATTGCTACATTGCATTGCTACATTGCTACATTGCATTGCTACATTGCAACATTGCTACATTGCATTGCTACATTGCTACATTCATTGCATTGCTACATTGCAACATTGCATTGCTACATTGCAACATTGCATTGCTACATTGCAACATTGCATTGCTACATTGCTACATTGCAACATTGCATTGCTACATTGCAACATTGCATTGCTACATTGCAACATTGCATTGCTACATTGCAACATTGCATTGCTACATTGTATTGCATTGCTCATTGCATTGTATTGCTACATTGCATTGCATTGCTACATTGCATTGCATACCTGCATTACTACATTGCATTGCTGCATTGCTGCATTGCTACATTGCTACATTGCATTGCTACATTGCTGCATTTCTACATTGCTGCATTGCTACATTGCTACATTGCATTGCTACATTGCATTGCTACATTGCTACATTGCATTGCTATATTGCTACATTGTAACATTGCATTACTACATTGCAACATTAAATTGCTACATTGCAACATTGCATTGCTACATTGCAAATTTGCATTGCTACATTGCAACATTGCATTGCCACATTGCTACATTGCATTGCTACATTGCAACATTGCATTGCTACATTGCTACATTGCAACATTGCATTGATACATTGGAACATTGCATTGCTACATTGCAACATTGCTACATTGCATTGCTACATTGCTACATTGCATTGCTACATTGCAACATTGCTACATGGCATTGCTGCATTGCTACATTGCAACATTGCTACATTGCATTGCATTGCTACATTGAATTACATTGATAAATTGCATTGCATTTCTACATTGCATTGCTACATTGCATTGCTACATTGCATTGCTACATTGCTACATTGCAGTGCTACATTGCACTGCTACATTGCTACATTGCATTGCCACATTGATACATTGCATTGCTACATTGCAAACATTGCATTGCTACACTGCAACATTGCAACATTGCATTGCTACATTGATACATTGCATTGCTACATTACAACATTGCATTGCTACATTGCAACATTGAAACATTGCATTGCTATCTTGCAACATTGCATTGCTACATTGCAACATTGCATTGCTACATTGCAACATTGCATTGCTACATTGCAACATTGCATTGCTACATTGCTACATTGCATTGCTACATTGCTACATTGCATTGCTATATTGCTACATTGTAACATTGCATTTCTACATTGCAACATTGCATTGCTACATTGCAACATTGCATTGCTACATTGCATTGCTACATTGCTACATTGCATTGCTACATTGCTACATTGCATTGCTACATTGCAACATTGCATTGCTACATTGCAACATTGCAACATTGCATTGCTACATTGATACATTGCATTGCTACATTACAACATTGCATTGCTACATTGCAACATTGAAACATTGCATTGCTACCTTGCAACATTGCATTGCTACATTGCTACATTGCATTGCTACAGTGCTAAATTGCACCATTGCATTGCTACATTACATTACTACATTGCAACATTGCTACATTGCATTGCTACATTTCTACATTGCATTACTACATTGCAACATTGCTACATTGCATTGCTAGATTGCTACATTCATTGCATTGCTACATTGCAACATTGCATTGCTACATTGAAACATTGCATTGCTATATTGCAACATTGCATTGCTACATTGCTATATTGCAACATTGCATTGCTACATTGCAAAATTGCATTGCTACATTGAAACATGGAATTGCTACATTGTAACATTGCATTGCTGCATTGTATTGCATTGCTACATTGCATTGCATTGCTACATGGCATTGTATTGCTACATTGCATTACTACATTACTAGATTGCATTGCTGCATTGCTGCATTGCTACCTTGCATTGCTATATTGCTACATTGCATTGTTACATTTCTACATTTTATTGCAACATTGCTACATTCCATTGCTACATTGCTGCAATGCATTGCTACATTGCTACATTGCATTGCTATATTGCTACATTGTAACATTGCATTACTACATTGCAACATTAAATTGCTACATTGCAACATTGCATTGCTACATTGCAAATTTGCATTGCTACATTGCAACATTGCATTGCCACATTGCTACATTGCATTGCTACATTGCAACATTGCATTGCTACATTGCTACATTGCAACATTGCATTGATACATTGCAACATTGCATTGCTACATTGCAACATTGCTACATTGCATTGCTACATTGCTACATTGCATTGCTACATTGCAACATTGCTACATGGCATTGCTGCATTGCTACATTGCAACATTGCTACATTGCATTGCATTGCTACATTGAATTACATTGATAAATTGCATTGCATTTCTACATTGCATTGCTACATTGCATTGCTACATTGCATTGCCACATTGCTACATTGCAGTGCTACATTGCACTGCTACATTGCTACATTGCATTGCCACATTGATACATTGCATTGCTACATTGCAAACATTGCATTGCTACACTGCAACATTGCAACATTGCATTGCTACATTGATACATTGCATTGCTACATTACAACATTGCATTGCTACATTGCAACATTGAAACATTGCATTGCTACCTTGCAACATTGCATTGCTACATTGCTACATTGCATTGCTACAGTGCTAAATTGCACCATTACATTGCTACATTGCTACATTACATTGCAACATTACAAAATTGCAACATTGCATTGCTAAATTACTACATTGCAATGCTACATTGCAACATTGCTACATTGCATTGCTACATTGCTACATTCATTGCATTGCTACATTGCAACATTGCACTTCTACATTGCAACATTGCATTGCTACATTGCAACATTGCATTGCTACATTGCTATATTGCAACATTGCATTGCTACATTGCTAAATTGCATTGCTACATTGCAACATAGCATTGCTACATTGCAACATTGCATTGCTACATTGTAACATTGCATTGCTACATTGCTACATTGCATTGCTACATTGCAATATTGCATTGCTACATTGCAACATTGCATTGCTACATTGCAACATCGTATTGCTACATTGCAACATTGCATTGCTATATAGCCACATTGTAACATTACATTGCTACATTGCAACATTGCATTGCTACATTGCAACATTGCATTGCTACATTGCAACATTGCATTGCTACATTGCAACATTGCATTGCTATATTGCAACATTGCATTGCTACATTGCTACATTGCATTGCTATATTGCTACATTGTATTGCTACATTGCTACATTGCATTGCTATATTGCTACATTGTAACATTGCATTATTACATTGCAACATTAGATTGCTTCATTGCAACATTGCATTGCTACATTGGAAATTTGCATTGCTACATTGCTACATTGCATTGCCACATTGATACATTGCATTGCTACATTGTAACATTGCATTGCTACACTGCAACATTGCAACATTGCATTGCTACATTGATACATTGCATTGCTACATTACAACATTGCATTGCTACATTGCAACATTGAAACATTGCATTGCTACCTTGCAACATTGCATTGCTACATTGCTACATTGCATTGCTACAGTGCTAAATTGCACCATTGCATTGCTACATTACATTACTACATTGCAACATTGCTACATTGCATTGCTACATTTCTACATTGCATTACTACATTGCAACATTGCTACATTGCATTGCTAGATTGCTACATTCATTGCATTGCTACATTGCAACATTGCATTGCTACATTGCAACATTGCATTGCTACATTGCAACATTGCATTGCTACATTGCTATATTGCAACATTGCATTGCTACATTGCAACATTGCATTGCTACATTGAAACATTGCATTGCTACATTGTAACATTGCATTGCTACATTGTATTGCATTGCTACATTGCATTGCATTGCTACATGGCATTGCATTGCTACATTGCATTACTACATTACTAGATTGCATTGCTGCATTGCTGCATTGCTACATTGCATTGCTACATTGCTACATTGCATTGCTACATTTCTACATTTTATTGCAACATTGCTACATTGCATTGCTACATTGCTACATTGCATTGCTACATTGCTACATTGCATTGCTATATTGCTACATTGCAACATTGCATTGCTACATTGCAACATTGCATTGCTACATTGCAACATTGCATTGCTACATTGCAAATTTGCATTGCTACATTGCAACATTGCATTGCTACATTGCTACATTGCATTGCTACATTGCAACATTGCATTGCTACATTGCTACATTGCAACATTGCATTGATACATTGCAACATTGCATTGCTACATTGCAACATTGCTACATTGCATTGCTACATTGCTACATTGCATTGCTACATTGCAACATTGCTACATGGCATTGCTGCATTGCTACATTGCAACATTGCTACATTGCATTGCATTGCTACATTGAATTACATTGATACATTGCATTGCATTGCTACATTGCATTGCTACATTGCATTGCTACATTGCATTGCCACATTGCTACATTGCATTGCTACATTGCATTGCTACATTGCTACATTGCATTGCTACATTGATACATTGCATTGCTACATTGCAAACATTGCATTGCTACACTGCAACATTGCAACATTGCATTGCTACATTGATACATTGCATTGCTACATTACAACATTGCATTGCTACATTGCAACATTGAAACATTGCATTGCTACCTTGCAACATTGCATTGCTACATTGCTACATTGCATTGCTACAGTGCTAAATTGCACCATTACATTGCTACATTGCTACATTACATTGCAACATTACAAAATTGCAACATTGCATTGCTAAATTACTACATTGCAATGCTACATTGCAACATTGCTACATTGCATTGCTACATTGCTACATTCATTGCATTGCTACATTGCAACATTGCATTTCTACATTGCAACATTGCATTGCTACATTGCAACATTGCATTGCTACATTGCTACATTGCAAAATTGCATTGCTACATTGCTACATTGCATTGCTACATTGCAACATTGCATTGCTACATTGCAACATTGCATTGCTACATTGTAACATTGCATTGCTACATTGCTACATTGCATTGCAACATTGCAACATTGCATTGCTACATTGCAACATTGCATTGCTACATTGCAACATCGAATTGCTACATTGCAACATTGCATTGCTATATAGCCACATTGTAACATTGCATTGCTACATTGCAACATTGCATTGCTACATTGCAACATTGCATTGCTACATTGCAACATTGCATTGCTACATTGCAACATTGCATTGCTACATTGCAACATTGCATTGCTACATTGCAACATTGCATTGCTACATTGCAACATTGCATTGCTACATTGCAACATTGCATTGCTACATTGCAACATTGCATTGCTACATTGCAACATTGCATTGCTACATTGCAACATTGCATTGCTACATAGAATTGCATTGCTACATTGCAACATTGCATTGCTACATTGCAACATTGCATTGCTACATTGCAACATTGCATTGCTACATTGCAACATTGCATTGCTACATTGAAACATTGCATTGCTACATTGGAACATTGCTACATTGCAACATTGCAACATTACAACATTGCAACATTGCATTGCTACATTGCAACATTGCATTGCTACATTGCAACATTGCATTGCTACATTGCAACATTGCATTTCTACATTGTATTGCATTGCTACATTGCTACATTGCATTGCTACATTGCAACATTGCATTGCTACATTGCAACATTGCATTGCTACATTGCAACATTGCATTGCTACATTGCTACATTGCATTGCTATATTGCTACATTGTAACATTGCATTACTACATTGCAACATTAGATTGCTACATTGCAACATTGCATTGCTACATTGCAAATTTGCATTGCTACATTGCAACATTGCATTGCTACATTGCTACATTGCATTGCTACATTGCAACATTGCATTGCTACATTGCTACATTGCAACATTGCATTGCTACATTGCAACATTGCATTGCTACATTGCAACATTGCATTGCTACATTGCAACATTGCTACATTGCATTGCTACATTGCAACATTGCTACATGGCATTGCTGCATTGCTACATTGCAACATTGCTTCATTGCATTGCATTGCTACATTGAATTACATTGATACATTGCATTGCATTTCTACATTGCATTGCTACATTGCATTGCTACATTGCTACATTGCAGTGCTACATTGCATTGCTACATTGCTACATTGCATTGCCACATTGATACATTGCATTGCTACATTGCAACATTGCATTGCTACACTGCAACATTGCAACATTGCATTGCTACATTGATACATTGCATTGCTACATTACAACATTGCATTGCTACATTGCAACATTGAAACATTGCATTGCTATCTTGCAACATTGCATTGCTACATTGCTACATTGCATTGCTACAGTGCTAAATTGCACCATTGCATTGCTACATTACATTACTACATTGCAACATTGCTACATTGCATTGCTACAGTGCTAAATTGCACCATTGCATTGCTACATTACATTACTACATTGCAACATTGCTACATTGCATTGCTACATTGCTACATTGCAGTGCTACATTGCATTGCTACATTGCTACATTGCATTGCTACATTGATACATTGCATTGCTACATTGCAACATTGCATTGCTACATTGCAACATTGCAACATTGCATTGCTACATTGATACATTGCATTGCTACATTACAACATTGCATTGCTACATTGCAACATTGAAACATTGCATTGCCACCTTGCAACATTGCATTGCTACATTGCTACATTGCATTACTACATTGCTAAATTGCACCATTACATTGCTACATTGCTACATTGCATTGCAACATTACATTGCAACATTGCATTGCTACATTGCTACATTGCATTGCTACATTGCAACATTGCTACATTGCATTGCTACATTGCTACATTCATTGCATTGCTACATTGCAACATTGCATTGCTACATTGCAACATTGCATTGCTACATTGCAACATTGCATTGCTACATTGCTACATTGCAACATTGCATTGCTACATTGCTACATTGCATTGCTACATTGCAACATTGCATTGCTACATTGCAACATTGCATTGCTACATTGTAACATTGCATTGCTACATTGCTACATTGCATTGCTACATTGCAACATTGCATTGCTACATTGCAACATTGCATTGCTACATTGCAACATTGCATTGCTACATTGCAACATTGCATTGCTATATAGCCACATTGTAACATTACATTGCTACATTGCAACATTGCATTGCTACATTGCAACATTGCATTGCTACATTGCAACATTGCATTGCTACATTGCAACATTGCATTGCTACATTGCAACATTGCATTGCTACATTGCAACATTGCATTGCTACATTGCAACATTGCATTGCTACATTGCATTGCTACATTGATACATTGCATTGCTACATTACAACATTGCATTGCTACATTGCAACATTGAAACATTGCATTGCCACCTTGCAACATTGCATTGCTACATTGCTACATTGCATTACTACAGTGCTAAATTGCACCATTACATTGCTACATTGCTACATTACATTGCAACATTACAAAATTGCAACATTGCATTGCTAAATTACTACATTGCAATGCTACATTGCAACATTGCTACATTGCATTGCTACATTGCTACATTCATTGCATTGCTACATTGCAACATTGCACTTCTACATTGCAACATTGCATTGCTACATTGCAACATTGCATTGCTACATTGCTATATTGCAACATTGCATTGCTACATTGCTAAATTGCATTGCTACATTGCAACATTGCATTGCTACATTGCAACATTGCATTGCTACATTGTAACATTGCATTGCTACATTGCTACATTGCATTGCTACATTGCAACATTGCATTGCTACATTGCAACATTGCATTGCTACATTGCAACATCGTATTGCTACATTGCAACATTGCATTGCTATATAGCCACATTGTAACATTACATTGCTACATTGCAACATTGCATTGCTACATTGCAACATTGCATTGCTACATTGCAACATTGCATTGCTACATTGCAACATTGCATTGCTACATTGCAACATTGCATTGCTACATTGCAACATTGCATTGCTACATTGCAACATTGCATTGCTACATTGCAACATTGCATTGCTACATTGCAACATTGCATTGCTACATTGCAACATTGCATTGCTACGTTGCAACATTGCATTGCTACATAGAAATGCATTGCTACATTGCAACATTGCATTGCTACATTGCAACATTGCATTGCTACATTGCAACATTGCATTGCTACATTGCAACATTGCATTGCTACATTGAAACATTGCATTGCTACAATGGAACATTACTACATTGCATCATTGCAACATTACAACATTGCAACATTGCATTGCTTCATTGCAATATTGCATTTCTACATTGCAACATTGCATTGCTACATTGCAACATTGCATTTCTACATTGTATTGCATTGCTGCATTGCATTGCATTGCTACATTGCAACATTGCATTGCTACATTGCAACATTGCATTGCTACATTGCAACATTGCATTGCTACATTGTTACATTGCATTGCTATATTGCTACATTGTAACATTGCATTACTACATTGCAACATTAGATTGCTACATTGCAACATTGCATTGCCACATTGGAAATTTGCATTGCTACATTGCAACATTGCATTGCTACATTGCTACATTGTATTGCTACATTGCAACATTGCATTGCTACATTGCTACATTGCAACATTGCATTGATACATTGCAACATTGCATTGATACATTGCAACATTCATTGCTACATTGCAACATTGCTACATTGCATTGCTACATTGCAACATTGCTACATGGCATTGCTGCATTGCTACATTGCAACATTGCTACATTGCATTGCATTGCTACATTGAATTACATTGATACATTGCATTGCGTTTCTACATTGCATTGCTACATTGCGTTGCTACATTGCATTGCCACATTGCTACATTGCAGTGCTACATTGCATTGCTACATTGCTACATTGCATTGCCACATTGATACATTGCATTGCTACATTGTAACATTGCATTGCTACACTGCAACATTGCAACATTGCATTGCTACATTGATACATTGCATTGCTACATTACAACATTGCATTGCTACATTGCAACATTGAAACATTGCATTGCTATCTTGCAACATTGCATTGCTACATTGCTACATTGCATTGCTACAGTGCTAAATTGCACCATTGCATTGCATTGCTACATTACATTACTACATTGCAACATTGCTACATTGCATTGCTACATTTCTACATTGCATTACTACATTGCAACATTGCTACATTGCATTGCTAGATTGCTACATTCATTGCATTGCTACATTGCAACATTGCATTGCTACATTGCAACATTGCATTGCTACATTGCAACATTGCATTGCTACATTGCTATATTGCAACATTGCATTGCTACATTGCAAAATTGCATTGCTACATTGCAACATGGAATTGCTACATTGCAACATTGCATTGCTACATTGTAACATTGCATTGCTACATTGCTTTGCAACATTGCAAGATTGCATTGCTACATTGCAACATCGCATTGCTACATTGCAACATTGCATTGCTACATTGCAATGCATTGCTACATTGCAACATTGCATTGCTACATTGCAACTTTGCATTGCTACAATGAAACATTGCATTGCTACAATGCAACATTACTACATTGCATCATTGCAACATTGCAACATTGCAACATTGCAACATTGCAACATTGCAACATTGCAACACTGCAACATTGCATTGCTACATTGCAACATTGCATTGCTACATTGCAACATTGCATTGCTACATTGCAACATTGCATTGCTACATTGCATTGCATTGCTACATTGCATTGCATTGCTACATTGCAACATTGCATTGCTACATTGCTACATTGCATTGCTACATTGCTACATTGCATTGCTACATTTCTAAATTGCATTGCTATATTGCCACATTGCAACATTGCATTTCTACATTGCAACATTACATTGCTACATTGCAACATTGCATTGCTACATTGCAACATTGCATTGCTACATTGCAACATTACATTGCTACATTGCAACATTGCATTGCTACATTGCAACATTGCATTGCTACATTGCAACATTGCATTATTACATTGCCACGTTGCCATTGCGACATTGCATTGCTACATTGCAACGTTGCATTGCTAAATTTCAATGCATTGCTACATTGCAACATTGCATTGCTACATTGCAACTTTGCATTGCTACATTGAAACATTGCATTGCTACATTGCATTGCATTGCAGTGCTATATTGAATTACATTGCTACATTGCGTTGCATTGCTACATTGCATTGCTACATTGCATTGCTACATTGCATTGCTACATTGCTACATTGCATTGCTACATTGCAACATTGCATTGCTACATTGCAACATTGCATTGCTACATTGCTACATTGCTACATTGCAACATTGCATTGCTACATTGCAACATTGCATTGCTACATTGCAACATTGCATTGCTACATTGCAACATTGCATTGCTACATTGCAACATTGCATTGCTACATTGCAACATTGCATTGCTACATTGCAACATTGCATTGCTACATTGCAACATTGCATTGCTACATTGCAACATTGCATTGCTACATTGCAACATTGCATTGCTACATTGCAATGCATTGCTACATTGCAACATTGCATTGCTACATTGCAACATTGCATTGCTACATTGAAACATTGCATTGCTACAATGCAACATTACTACATTGCATCATTGCAACATTGCAACATTGCAACATTGCAACATTGCAACATTGCAACATTGCAACATTGCAACATTGCAACATTGCAACATTGCAACATTGCAACATTGCATTGCTACATTGCAACATTGCATTGCTACATTGCAACATTGCATTGCTACATTGCAACATTGCATTGCTACATTGCATTGCATTGCTACATGGCATTGCATTGCTACATTGCAACATTGCATTGCTACATTGCTACATTGCATTGCTACTTGCTACATTGCGTTGCTACATTGCTAAATTGCATTGCTACATTGCAACATTGCATTGCTACATTGCAACATTGCATTGCTACATTGCAACATTGCATTGCTACATTGCAACATTGCATTGCTACATTGCAACATTGCATTGCTACATTGCAACATTGCATTGCTACATTGCAACATTGCATTGCTACATTGCAACATTGCATTGCTATATTGCAACATTGCATTGCTACATTGCAACATTGCATTGCTACATTGCAACATTGCATTGCTACATTGCAACATTGCATTGCTACGTTGCAACATTGCATTGCTACATTGCAACATTGCATTGCTACATAGCAATGCATTGCTACATAGCAATGCATTGCTACATTGCAACATTGCATTGCTACATTCCAACATTGCATTGCTACATTGCAACATTGCATTGCTACATTGCAACATTGCATTGCTACATTGAAACATTGCATTGCTACAATGCAACATTACTACATTGCATCATTGCAACATTACAACATTGCAACATTGCATTGCTACATTGCAACATTGCATTGCTACATTGCAACATTGCATTGCTACATTGCAACATTGCATTGCTACATTGTATTGCATTGCTGCATTGCATTGCATTGCTACATTGCATTGCATTGCTACATTGCATTGCATTGCTACATTGCATTACTACATTGCTAGATTGCATTGCTGCATTGCTGCATTGCTACATTGCATTGCTAAATTGCTACATTGCATTGTTACATTGCTACATTTTATTGCTACATTGCTACATTGCATTGCTACATTGCTACATTGCATTGCTACATTGCTACATTGCATTGCTACATTGCTACATTGCATTGCTACATTACTACATTGCATTGCTATATTGCTACATTGCAACATTGCATTGCTACATTGCAACATTGCATTGCTACATTGCAACATTGCATTGCTACATTGCAAATTTGCATTGCTACATTGCAACATTGCATTGCTACATTGCATTGCTACATTGCAACATTGCATTGCTACATTGCTACATTGCAACATTGCATTGCTACATTGCAACATTGCATTGCTACATTGCAACATTGCATTGTTACATTGCAACATTGCATTGCTACATTGCAACATTGCATTGCTACATTGCAACATTGCATTGCTACATTGCTACATTGCAACATTGCATTGATACATTGCAACATTGCATTGCTACATTGCAACATTGCATTGCTACATTGCAACATTGCATTGCTACATTGCAACATTGCATTGCTACATTGCAACATTGCATTGCTACATTGCAACATTGCATTGCTACATTGCAACATTGCATTGCTACATTGCAACATTGCATTGCTACATTGCAACATTGCATTGCTACATTGCGACATTGCATTGCTACATTGCGACATTGCATTGCTACATTGCAACATTGCATTGCTACATTGCAACATTGCATTGCTACATTGCATTGCTTTGCTACATTGCATTGCTTTGCTACATTGCATTCTATTGCTACATTGCATTGCATTGCTACATTGAATCACATTGCTACATTGCATCGTATTCCTACGTTGCATTGCTACATTGCATTGCTACATTGCATTGCTACATTGCATTGCTACATTGCATTGCTACATTGCTACATTGCATTGCTACATTGCATTGCAACATTACTTTGCTACATTGCTACATTACATTGCTACATTGTTACATTGCATTGCTACACTGCATTGCTAAAATGCATTGCTACATTGCAACTTTGCATTATTGCATTGCTTCATTGCAACATTGCATTGCTACATTGCAACATTCCATTATTACATTGTAACATTGCAACATTACATTGTAACATTGCAACATTACATTGCAACATTGCAACATTACATTGCATTGCTACATTGCGACATTTCATTGCTACATTGCTACATTGCATAGCTACATTGATACATTGCATTGCTACATTGCAACATTGCATTGCTACATTGCAACATTACATTGCTACATTGCAACCTTGCATTGCTAAATTGCAACATTGCATTGCTACATTGCAACATTGCATTATTACATTGCCACGTTGCCATTGCGACATTGCATTGCTACATTGCAACGTTGCATTGCTAAATTTCAATGCATTGCTACATTGCAACATTGCATTGCTACATTGCAACTTTGCATTGCTACACTGAAACATTGCATTGCTACATTGCATTGCATTGCAGTGCTATATTGAATTACATTGCTACATTGCGTTGCATTGCTACATTGCATTTCTACATTGCATTGCCACATTTCAGTGCTACATTGCTACATTGCATTGCTACATTGCAACATTGCATTGCTACATTGCAACATTGCATTGCTACATTGCTACATTGCTACATTGCAACATTGCATTGCTACATTGCAACATTGCATTGCTACATTGCAACATTGCATTGCTACATTGCAACATTGCAGTGCTACATTGCAACATTGCATTGCTACATTGCAACATTGCATTGCTACATTGCAACATTGCATTGCTACATTGCAACATTGCATTGCTACATTGCAACATTGCATTGCTACATTGCAACATTGCATTGCTACATTGCAATGCATTGCTACATTGCAACATTGCATTGCTACATTGCAACTTTGCATTGCTACAATGAAACATTGCATTGCTACAATGCAACATTACTACATTGCATCATTGCAACATTGCAACATTGCAACATTGCAACATTGCAACATTGCAACATTGCAACATTGCAACATTGCAACATTGCAACATTGCAACACTGCAACATTGCATTGCTACATTGCAACAATGCATTGCTACATTGCAACATAGCATTGCTACATTGCAACATTGCATTGCTACATTGCATTGCATTGCTACATGGCATTGCATTGCTACATTGCAACATTGCATTGCTACATTGCTACATTGCATTGCTACTTGCTACATTGCGTTGCTACATTTCTAAATTGGATTGCTATTTTGCCACATTGCAACATTGCATTTCTACATTGCAACATTACATTGCTACATTGCAACATTGTATTGCTACATTGCAACATTGCATTGCTACATTGCAACATGGCATTGCTACATTGCAACATTGCATTGCTACATTGCAACATTGCATTGCTACATTGCAACATTGCATTGCTACATTGCAACAATGCATTGCTACATTGCAACATTGCATTGCTACATTGCAACATTGCATTGCTACATTGCAACATTGCATTGCTACGTTGCAACATTGCATTGCTACATTGCAACATTGCATTGCTACATAGCAATGCATTGCTACATAGCAATGCATTGCTACATTGCAACATTGCATTGCTACATTGCAACATTGCATTGCTACATTGCAACATTGCATTGCTACATTGCAACATTGCATTGCTACATTGAAACATTGCATTGCTACAATGCAACATTACTACATTGCATCATTGCAACATTACAACATTGCAACATTGCATTGCTACATTGCCATATTGCATTGCTACATTGCAACATTGCATTGCTACATTGCAACATTGCATTTCTACATTGTATTGCATTGCTGCATTGCATTGCATTGCTACATTGTATTGCATTGCTACATGGCATTGCATTGCTACATTGCATTACTACATTACTAGATTGCATTGCTGCATTGCTGCATTGCTACCTTGCATTGCTATATTGCTACATTGCAGTGTTACATTTCTACATTTTATTGCTACATTGCTACATTCCATTGCTACATTGCTACATTGCATTGCTACATTGCTACATTGCATTGTTACATTGCTACATTGCATTGCTACATTATTACATTGCATTGCTATATTGCCACATTGCAACATTGCATTTCTACATTGCAACATTAGATTGCTACATTGCAACATTGCATTGCTACATTGCAAATTTGCATTGCTACATTGCAACATTGCATTGCTACATTGCATTGCTACATTGCAACATTGCATTGCTACATTGCTACATTGCAACATTGCATTGATACATTGCAACATTGCATTGCTACTTTGCAACATTGCATTGTTACATTGCAACATTGCATTGCTACATTGCAACATTGCATTGCTACATTGCAACATTGCATTGCTACATTGCTACATTGCAACATTGGATTGATACATTGCAACATTACATTGCTACTTTGCAACATTGCATTGTTACATTGCAACATTGCATTGCTACATTGCAACATTGCATTGCTCCATGGCAACATTGCATTGCTACATTGCAACATTGAATTGCTACATTGCAACATTGCATTGCTACATTTCAACATTGCATTGGTACATTGCAACATTACATTGCTCCATTGCGACATTGCATTGCTACATTGCGACATTGCATTGCTACATTGCAACATGGAATTGCTACATTGCAACATTGCATTGCTACATTGCATTGCTTTGCTACATTGCATTGCTTTGCTACATTGCATTCTATTGCTACATTGCATTGCATTGCTACATTGAATCACATTGCTACATTGCATCGTATTCCTACATTGCATTGCTACATTGCATTGCTACATTGCATTGCTACATTGCATTGCTACATTGCATTGCTACATTGCTACATTGCATTGCTACATTGCATTGCAACATTACATTGCTACATTGCTACATTGCATTGCTACATTGTTACATTGCATTGCTACACTGCATTGCTAAAATGCATTGCTACATTGCAACTTTGCATTATTACATTGCATCATTGCAACATTGCATTGCTACATTGCAACATTCCATTATTACATTGTAACATTGCAACATTACATTGTAACATTGCAACATTACATTGCAACATTGCAACATTACATTGCATTGCTACATTGCGACATTGCATTGCTACATTGCTACATTGCATAGCTACATTGATACATTGCATTGCTACATTGCAACATTGCATTGCTACATTGCGACATTGCATTGCTACATTGCATTGCTACATTGCAACATTGCATTGCTACATTGCAACATTGCATTGCTACATTGATACATTGCATTGCTACATTGCAACATTGCATTGCTACATTGCCACATTGCATTGCTGCATTGCTACATTGCATTGCTACATTGCTACATTGCACCATTGCATTGCTACATTGCTACATTGCAACATTGTATTGCTACATTGCTACATTGCATTGCTACATTGCAACATTGCTACATGGCATTGCTGCATTGCTACATTGCAACATTGCTACATTGCATTGCATTGCTACATTGAATTACATTGATACATTGCATTGCATTTCTACATTGCATTGCTACATTGCATTGCTACATTACAGTGCTACATTGCATTGCTACATTGCTACATTGCATTGCTACATTGATACATTGCATAGCTACATTGCAACATTGCATTGCTACATTGCTACATTGCAACATTGCAACATTGCAACATTGCTACATTGCATTGCTACATTACTACATTGCATTGCTACATTGCAACGTTGCTACATTGCATTGCTACATTGCTACATTCATTGCATTGCTACATTGCCACATTGCATTGCTACATTTCTACATTGCATTGCTGCATTGCTACATTGCATTGCTACATTGCTACATTGCATTGCTACATTGCTACATTGCATTGCTACATTGCTACATTACATTGCTACATTGCTACATTGCTACATTGCATTGCTACATTGCTACATCGTATTGCTACATTGCTACATTGCATTGCTATATTGCCACATTGCAACATTGCATTTCTACATTGCAACATTATATTGCTACATTGCAACATTGCATTGCTACATTGCAACATTGCATTGCTACATTGCAACATTGCATTGCTACATTGCAACATTGCATTGCTACATTTCTATGTTGCTACATTGCATTGCTACATTGCATTGCTACATTGCATTGCTACATTGCTACATTGCATAGCTACATTGCTATATTGCAGTGCTACATTGCTACATTGCATTGCTACATGGCACTGCTACATTGCTACATTTCATAGCTACATTGCTACATTGCATTGCTACATTGCTAAGTTGCATTTCTACACTGCATTTCTACACTGCATTGCTACATTGCTACATTGCATTGCTACATTGCATTGCTACATTGCATTGCTACATTGCATTGCTACATTGCATTGCTACATTGCATTGCTACATTGCATTGCTACATTGCTACATTGCAGTGCTACATTGCTACATTGCATTGCTACATTGCATTGCTACATTGCTACATTGCATTGCTACATTGCTACATTGCATTCTTAAATTGCCACATTGCATTGCTACATTGCTACATTGCATTGCTATATTGCCACATTGCAACATTGCATTTCTACATTGCAACATTACATTGCTACATTGCAACATTGCATTGCTACATTGCAACATTGCATTGCTACATTGCTACATTGCATTGCTCTATTGCTACATTGTAACATTGCATTTCTACATTGCAACATTAGATTGCTACATTGCAACATTGCATTGCTACATTGCAACATTGCATTGCTACATGGCAACATTGCATTGCTACATTGCAACATTGCATTGCTACATTGCAACATTGCATTGCTACATTGCAACATTGCATTGCTACATTGCAACATTGCATTGCTACATTGCAACATTGCATTGCTACATTGCAACATTGCATTGCTACATGCAACATTGCATTGCTATATTGCAACATTGCATTGCTACATTGCATCATTGCATTGCTACATTGCAACATTGTATTGCTACATTGCAACATTGCATTGCTACATTGCTACATTGTAACATTGCATTTCTACATTGCAACATTAGATTGCCACATTGCAACATTGCATTGCTACATTGCAACATTACATTGCTACATTGCAACATTGCATTGCTACATTGCAACATTGCATTGCTACATTGCAACATTGCATTGCTACATTGCTACATTGCATTGCTCTATTGCTACATTGTAACATTGCATTGTTACATTGCTACATTGCATTGCTACATTGCTACATTGCATTGCTATATTGCCACATTGCAACATTGCATTTCTACATTGCAACATTACATTGCTACATTGCAACATTGCATTGCTACATTGCAACATTGCATTGCTACATTGCTACATTGCATTGCTCTATTGCTACATTGTAATATTGCATTTCTACATTGCAACATTAGATTGCTACATTGCAACATTGCATTGCTACATTGCAACATTGCATTGCTACATGGCAACATTGCATTGCTACATTGCAACATTGCATTGCTACGTGGCAACATTGCATTGCTACGTGGCAACATTGCATTGCTACATTGCAACATTGCATTGCTACATTGCAACATTGCATTGCTACATTGCAACATTGCATTGCTACATGCAACATTGCATTGCTACATTGCAACATTGCATTGCTACATTGCATCATTGCATTGCTACATTGCAACATTGTATTGCTACATTGCAACATTGCATTGCTACATTGCTACATTGTAACATTGCATTTCTACATTGCAACATTAGATTGCCACATTGCAACATTGCATTGCTACATTGCAACATTGCATTGCTACATGCAACATTGCATTGCTATATTGCAACATTGCATTGCTACATTGCATCATTGCATTGCTACATTGCAACATTGTATTGCTACATTGCAACATTGCATTGCTACATTGCTACATTGTAACATTGCATTTCTACATTGCAACATTAGATTGCCACATTGCAACATTGCATTTCTACATTGCAACATTACATTGCTACATTGCAACATTGCATTGCTACATTGCAACATTGCATTGCTACATTGCAACATTGCATTGCTACATAGCTACATTGCATTGCTCTATTGCTACATTGTAACATTGCATTGTTACATTGCTACATTGCATTGCTACATTGCTACATTGCATTGCTATATTGCCACATTGCAACATTGCATTTCTACATTGCAACATTACATTGCTACATTGCAACATTGCATTGCTACATTGCAACATTGCATTGCTACGTAGCTACATTGCATTGCTCTATTGCTACATTGTAATATTGCATTTCTACATTGCAACATTAGATTGCTACATTGCAACATTGCATTGCTACATTGCAACATTGCATTGCTACATTGCAACATTGCATTGCTACATTGCAACATTGCATTGCTACGTGGCAACATTGCATTGCTACATTGCAACATTGCATTGCTACATTGCAACATTGCATTGCTACATTGCAACATTGCATTGCTACATTGCAACATTGCATTGCTACATTGCAACATTGCATTGCTATATTGCAACATTGCATTGCTACATTGCATCATTGCATTGCTACATTGCAACATTGTATTGCTACATTGCAACATTGCATTGCTACATTGCTACATTGTAACATTGCATTTCTACATTGCAACATTAGATTGCCACATTGCAACATTGCATTTCTACATTGCAACATTACATTGCTACATTGCAACATTGCATTGCTACATTGCAACATTGCATTGCTACGTAGCTACATTGCATTGCTCTATTGCTACTTTGTAACATTGCATTTCTACATTGCAACATTAGATTTCTACATTGCAACATTACATTTCTACATTGCTACATGGCAACATTGCATTGCTACATTGCAACATTGCATTGCTACGTGGCAACATTGCATTGCTACGTGGCAACATTGCATTGCTACATTGCAACATTGCATTGCTACATTGCAACATTGCTACATTGCATTGCTACATTGCTACATTCATTGCATTGCTACATTGCCACATTGCATTGCTACATTGCTACATTGCATTGCTGCATTGCTACATTGCATTGCTACATTGCTACATTGCATTGCTACATTGCTACATTGCATTGCTACATTGCTACATTACATTGCTATATTGCTACATTGCTACAATGCATTGCTACATTGCTACATCGTATTGCTACATTGCTACATTGCATTGCTATATTGCCACATTGCAACATTGCATTTCTTGATTGCAACATTAGATTGCTACATTGCAACATTGCATTGCTACATTGCAACATTGCATTGCTACATTGCAACATTGCATTGCTACATTGCTATGTTGCAACATTACATTGCTACATTGCATTGCTACATTGCTACATTGCATAGCTACATTGCTATATTGCAGTGCTACATTGCTACATTGCATTGCTACATGGCATTGCTACATTGCTACATTTCATAGCTACATTGCTACATTGCATTGCTACATTGCTAAGTTGCATTTCTACACTGCATTTCTACACTGCATTGCTACATTGCTACATTGCATTGCTACATTGCATTGCTACATTGCATTGCTACATTGCATTGCTACATTGCATTGCTACATTGCTACATTGCAGTGCTACATTGCGACATTGCAGTGCTACATTGCTACATTGCATTGCTACATGGCATTGCTACATTGCTACATTGCATTGCTACATTGCTACATTGCATTGTTACATTGCTACATTGCATTGCTACATTGCTACATTGCATTGCTATATTGCCACATTGCAACATTGCATTTCTACATTGCAACATTACATTGCTACATTGCAACATTGCATTGCTACATTGCAACATTGCATTGCTACATTGCTACATTGCATTGCTATATTGCTACATTGTAACATTGCATTTCTACATTGCAACATTAGATTGCTACATTGCAACATTGCATTGCTACATTGCAACATTGCATTGCTACATTGCAACATTGCATTGCTACATTGCAACATTGCATTGCTTCGTGGCAACATTGCATTGCTACATTGCAACATTGCATTGCTACATGAAACATTGCATTGCTACATTGCAACATTGCATTGCTACATTGCTACATTGCATTGCTACATTGCTACATTGTATTGCTACATTGCAGCATTGCATTGCTATATTGCAACATTGCATTGCTACATTGCATCATTGCATTGCTACATTGCAACATTGTATTGCTAGATTGCAACATTGCATTGCTACATTGCAACATTGCATTTCTACATTGCAACATTACATTGCTACATTGCAACATTGCATTGCTACATTGCAACATTGCATTGCTACATTGCAACATTGCATTGCAACATTGCATTGTTATAATGCTACATTGCATTGCTACATTGCTACATTGCATTGCTACATTGCAACATTACATCGCTACATTGCAACATTGCATTGCTACATTGCAACATTGCAATGCTACATTGCAACATTGCATTGCTACATTGCTACATTGCAGTGCTACATTGCTACATTGCATTGCTACATGGCATTGCTACATTGCTACATTTCATAGCTACATTGCTACATTGCATTGCTACATTGCTAAGTTGTATTTCTACACTGCATTTCTACACTGCATTGCTACATTGCTACATTGCATTGCTACATTTCATTGCTACATTGCATTGCTACATTGCATTGCTACATTGCATTGCTACATTGCATTGCTACATTGCTACATTGCAGTGCTACATTGCTACATTGCATTGCTACATGGCATTGCTACATGGCATTGCTACATTGCTACATTGCAACATTGCATTGTTACATTGCTACATTGCATTGCTACATTGCTACATTGCATTGCTATATTGCCACATTGCAACATTGCATTTCTACATTGCAACATTACATTGCTACATTGCAACATTGCATTGCTACATTGCAACATTGCATTGCTATATTGCTACATTGTAACATTGCATTTCTACATTGAAACATTAGATTGCTACATTGGAACATTATATTGCTACATTGCAACATTGCATTGCTACATTGCAACATTGCATTGCTACATTGCAACATTGCATTGCTACGTGGCAACATTGCAATGCTACATTGCAACATTGCATTGCAACATTGAAACATTGCATTGCTACATTGCTACATTGCATTTGCTACATTGCTACATTGCTACATTGCTACATTGCATTGCCACATTGCTACATCGTATTGCTACATTGCTACATTGCATTACTATATTGCACATTGCAACATTGCATTTCTACATTGCAACATTATATTGCTACATTGCAACATTGCATTGCTACATTGCAACATTGCATTGCTACATTGCAACATTGCATTGCTACATTGCAACATTGCATTGCTATATTGCTACATTGTAACATTGCATTTCTAGATTGCAACATTAGATTGCTACATTGCAACATTGCATTGCTACATTGCAACATTCATTGCTACATTGCAACATTGCATTGTTACATTGCAACATTGCATTGCTACATTGCTATGTTGCAACATTACATTGCTACATTGCATTGCTACATTGCATTGCTACATTGCTACATTTCATAGCTACATTGCTACATTGCATTGCTACATTGCTAAGTTGCATTTCTACACTGCATTTCTACACTGCCTGCTACATTGCTAGATTGCATTGCTACATTGCATTGCTACATTGCATTGCTACATTGCATTGCTACATTGCTACATTGCTACATTGCATTGCTACATTGCTACATCGTATTGCTACATTGCTACATTGCATTGCTATATTGCCACATTGCAACATTGCATTTCTACATTGCAACATTATATTGCTACATTGCTACATGGCATTGCTACATTGCTACATTGCATTGCTACATTGCTACATAGCATTGTTACATTGCTACATTGCATTGCTACATTGCTACATTGCATTGCTATATTGCCACATTGAAACATTGCATTTCTACATTGCAACATTACATTGCTACATTGCAACATTGCATTGCTACATTGCAACATTGCATTGCTACATTGCTACATTGCATTGCTATATTGCTACATTGTAACATTGCATTTCTACATTGCAACATTAGATTGCTACATTGCAACATTGCATTGCTACATTGCAACATTGCATTGCTACGTGGCAACATTGCATTGCTACGTGGCAACATTGCATTGCTACATTGCAACATTGCATTGCTACATTGCAACATTGCATTACTACATTGCATTGATACATTGCTACATTTTATTGCTACATTGCTACATTGCATTTCTACATTGCATTTCTACATTGCATTGCTATATTGCTACTTGTCAAGACAAGTCAACTTATCAAGACAAGACAAGACAATTTGTCAAGACAATACAAGACAAGATAAGACAAGAAAACTTGTCAAAACAAGACAACTTGTCATGACAAGACAAGACAAGTCAACTTATCAAGACATGACAAGACAAGACAAGACAAGACAAGACAAGACAAGACAACTTGTCAAGACAAGACAAGACAACTAGTCAATACAAGAAAAGACAAGACAAGACAAGACAAGACAACTTATCAAGTCAAGACAACTTGTCAAGACAAGACAAGACGAGACGAGACAAGACAGGACAGCACAAGACAAGACAAGAAAATTTGTCTAGACAATACAAGACAAGACAATACAACTTGTTAAGACAAGACAAGTCAACTTGTCAATACAAGACAAGACAAGACAACTTGTCAAGACAAGACAACTTGTCAAGGCAAGACAACTTGTCAATACAAGACAACTTGTCAAGACAAGACAACTTGTCACGACAAGACAACTTGTCAAGGCAAGACAACTTGTCAAGGCAAAACAACTTATCAAGGCAAGACAAGACAAGACAAGACAAGAGAAGACCAGACTAGACTAGACAAGACAAGACAAGATGAGACAAGACAAGACAAGAAAAGACAAGACAACTTTTCAAGACAAGACAACTTTTCAAGACAAGACAAGACAAGATAAGACAACTTGTCAAGACAAGACAAGACAAGACAAGACAAGACAAGACAAGACAAGACAAGACAAGACAATGTGTCAAGACAATAGAAGACAAGACAAGACAAGACAACTTGTCAAGACAAGACAACTTGTCAAGGCAAGACAACTTTTCAATACAAGACAACTTGTCAAGACAAGACAACTTCTCAAGACAAATCAACTTGTCAAGACAAGACAACTTTATCAAGGCAAGACAACTTATCAATACAAGACAACTTGTCAAGACAAGACAACTTGTCAAGACAAATCAACTTGTCAAGACAAGACAACTTGTCAAGGCAAGACAAGACAAGACAAGACAACTTTTCAAGACAAGACAAGACAAGACAAGACAAGAAAACAAAAGACAAGACAAGACAAGACAAGACAAGACAAGACAAGACAAGACAAGACAAGACAAGACAAGACAAGTCAAGACAAGACAAGACAAGACAAGACAAGACAATACAAGACTACTTGTCAAGACAAGACAAGACTACTTGTCAAGACAAGACAAGTCAACTTGTCAAGACAACTTGTCAAGACAAGACAACTTGTCAAGGGAAGACAACTTTTCAATACTAGACAACTTGTCAAGACAAGACAACTTGTCAAGACAAATCAACTTGTCAAGTCAAGACAACTTTATCAAGGCAAGACAATTTATCAATACAAGACAACTTGTCAAGACAAGACAACTTGTCAAGACAAATCACCTTGTCAAGACAAGACAACTTGTCAAGGCAAGACAACTTGTCAAGACAAGACAAGACAAGACAAGACAAGACAAGACAAGACAAGACAAGACAAGACAAGACAAGACAACTTTTCAAGATAAGACAAGACAAGACAAGACAAGAAAACAAAAGACAAGACAAGACAAGACAAGACAAGACAAGACTACTTGTCAAGACAAGACAATACTACTTGTCAACACAAGACAAGTCAACTTGTCAAGACAACTTGTCAAGACAAGACAACTTGTCAAGGCAAGACAACTTGTCAAGGCAAGACAACTTGTCAAGGCAAGACAACTTGTCAAGGCAAGACAACTTGTCAAGACAAGACAAGACAAGACAAGACAAGACAAGACAAGACAAGACAAGACAAGACTACTTGTCAAGACAAGACAAGTCAACTTGTCAAGACAACTTGTCAAGACAAGACAACTTGTCAAGGCAAGACAACTTGTCAAGGCAAGACAACTTTTCAATACAAGACAACTTGTCAAGACAAGACAACTTGTCAAGACAAATCAACTTGTCAAGACAAGACAACATATCAAGGCAAGACAAGACAAGACAAGACAAGACAACTTTTCAAGACAAGACAAGACAAGACAAGACAAGAAAACAAAAGACAAGACAAGACAAGACAAGACAAGACAAGACAAGACAAGACAAGACAAGACAAGACAAGTCAAGACAAGACAAGACAAGACAAGACAAGACAATACAAGACTACTTGTCAAGACAAGACAAGACTACTTGTCAAGACAAGACAAGTCAACTTGTCAAGACAACTTGTCAAGACAAGACAACTTGTCAAGGCAAGACAACTTTTCAATACTAGACAACTTGTCAAGACAAGACAACTTGTCAAGACAAATCAACTTGTCAAGACAAGACAACTTTATCAAGGCTAGACAACTTATCAATACAAGACAACTTGTCAAGACAAGACAACTTGTCAAGACAAATCACCTTGTCAAGACAAGACAACTTGTCAAGGCAAGACAACTTGTCAAGACAAGACAAGACAAGACAAGACAAGACAAGACAAGACAACTTTTCAAGATAAGACAAGACAAGACAAGACAAGACAAGAAAACAAAAGACAAGACAAGAGAAGACAAGACAAGACAAGACAAGACAAGACTACTTGTCAAGACAATACAATACTACTTGTCAACACAAGACAAGTCAACTTGTCAAGACAACTTGTCAAGACAAGACAACTTGTCAAGGCAAGACAACTTGTCAAGGCAAGACAACTTGTCAAGACAACTTGTCAAGACAAGACAAGACAAGACAAGACAAGACAAGACAAGACAAGACAAGACAAGACAAGACAAGACAAGACAAGACAAGACTACTTGTCAAGACAAGACAAGTCAACTTGTCAAGACAACTTGTCAAGACAAGACAACTTGTCAAGGCAAGACAACTTGTCAAGGCAAGACAACTTGTCAAGGCAAGACAACTTTTCAATACAAGACAACTTGTCAAGGCAAGACAACTTGTCAAGACAAATCAACTTGTCAAGACAAGACAACTTTATCAAGGCAAGACAACTTATCAATACAAGACAACTTTATCAAGGCAAGACAACTTATCAATACAAAACAACTTGTCAAGACAAGACAACTTGTCAAGACAAATCAACTTGTCAAGACAAGACAACTTGTCAAGGCAAGACAAGACAAGACAAGACAAGACAACTTTTCAAGACAAGACAAGACAAGACAAGACAAGACAAGACAAGACAAGACAAGACAAGACAAGACAAGACAAGACATAACAAGACAAGACAAGACAAGACAAGACAAGACAAGACAAGACTACTTGTCAAGACAAGACAAGACTACTTGTCAAGACAAGACAAGTCAACTTGTCAAGACAACTTGTCAAGACAAGACAACTTGTCAAGGCAAGACAACTTGTCAAGGCAAGACAACTTGTCAAGGCAAGACAACTTTTCAATACTAGACAACTTGTCAAGACAAGACAACTTGTCAAGACAAGACAACTTGTCAAGACAAATCAACTTGTCAAGACAAGACAACTTTATCAAGGCAAGACAACTTATCAATACAAGACAACTTGTCAAGACAAGACAACTTGTCAAGACAAATCAACTTGTCAAGACAAGACAACTTGTCAAGGCAAGACAAGACAAGACAAGACAAGACAACTTTTCAAGACAAGACAAGACAAGACAAGACAAGACAAGACAAGACAAGACAAGACAAGACAAGACAAGACAAGACAAGACAAGACAAGACAAGACAAGACAAGACAAGACAAGACAAGACAAGACAAGACAAGACAAGACAAGACATGACATGACAAGACAAGACAAGACAAGACAAGACAAGACAAGACAAGACAAGACAAGACAAGACTACTTGTCAAGACAACTTGTCAAGACAAGACAACTTGTCAAGGCAAGACAACTTGTCAAGGCAAGACAACTTGTCAAGGCAAGACAACTTTTCAATACTAGACAACTTGTCAAGACAAGACAACTTGTCAAGACAAGACAACTTGTCAAGACAAATCAACTTGTCAAGACAAGACAACTTTATCAAGGCAAGACAACTTATCAATACAAGACAACTTGTCAAGACAAGACAACTTGTCAAGACAAATCAACTTGTCAAGACAAGACAACTTGTCAAGGCAAGACAACTTGTCAAGACAAGACAAGATAAGACAAGACAACTTTTCAAGACAAGACAAGACAAGACAAGACAAGACAAGACAAGACAAGACAAGACAAGACAAGACAAGAAAACAAAAGACAAGACAAGACAAGACAAGACAAGACAAGACAAGACTACTTGTCAAGACAAGACAATACTACTTGTCAAGACAAGACAAGTCAACTTGTCAAGACAACTTGTCAAGACAAGACAACTTGTCAAGGCAAGACAACTTGTCAAGGCAAGACAACTTGTCAAGGCAAGACAACTTGTCAAGGCAAGACAACTTGTCAAGGCAAGACAAGACAAGACAAGACAAGACAAGGCAAGACAATACAAGACAAGACAAGACAAGACAAGACAAGACAAGACAAGACAGGACAAGACAAGACAAGACAAGACAAGACAAGACAAGACAAGACAAGACAAGACAAGACAAGACAAGACTAATTGTCAAGACAAGACAAGTCAAATTGTCAAGACAACTTGTCAAGACAAGACAACTTGTCAAGGCAAGACAACTTGTCAAGGCAAGACAAGACAAGACAAGACAAGACAAGACAATAAAACAAAAGACAAGACAAGACAAGACAAGACAAGACAAGACAAGACAAGACAAGACAAGACAAGACAAGAAAAGACAAGACAAGACAAGACTACTTGTCAAGACAAGACAAGACTACTTGTCAAGACAAGACAAGTCAACTTGTCAAGACAACTTGTCAAGACAAGACAACTTGTCAAGGCAAGACAACTTGTCAAGGTAAGACAACATGTCAAGGCAAGACAACTTGTCAAGGCAAGACAACTTTTCAATACAAGACAACTTGTCAAGACAAGACAACTTGTCAAGACAAATCAACTTGTCAAGACAAGACAACTTGTCAAGGCAAGACAAGATAAGACAAGACAACTTTTCAAGACAAGACAAGACAAGACAAGACAAGACAAGACAAGAAAACAAAAGACAAGACAAGACAAGAGAAGAAAAGACAAGACAAGACAAGACAAGACAAGACAAGACAAGACAAGACAAGACAAGACAAGACAAGACAAGACAAGACAAGACAAGACAAGACAAGACAAGACAAGACAAGACAAGACAAGACAAGACAAGACAAGACAAGACAAGACAAGACAAGACAAGACAATACAAGACTACTTGTCAAGACAAGACAAGACTACTTGTCAAGACAAGACAAGTCAACTTGTCAATACAACTTGTCAAGACAAGACAACTTGTCAAGGCAAGACAACTTGTCAAGGCAAGACAACTTGTCAAGGCAAGACAACTTTTCAATACTAGACAACTTGTCAAGACAAGACAACTTGTCAAGACAAATCAACTTGTCAAGACAAATCAACTTGTCAAGACAAGACAACTTATCAATACAAGACAACTTGTCAAGACAAGACAACTTGTCAAAGCAAGACAACTTGTCAAGACAAGACAAGACAAGACAAGACAAGACAAGACAAGACAACTTTTCAAGACAAGACAAGACAAGACAAGACAAGACAAGACAAGACAAGACAAGACAAGACAAGACAAGACAAGAAAACAAAAGACAAGACAAGACAAGACAAGACAAGACAAGACTACTTGTCAAGACAAGACAATACTACCTGTCAAGACAAGACAAGTCAACTTGTCAAGACAACTTGTCAAGACAAGACAACTTGTCAAGGCAAGACAACTTGTCAAGGCAAAACAACTTGTCAAGGCAAGACAACTTGTCAAGGCAAGACAACTTGTCAAGGCAAGACAAGACAAGACAAGACAAGACAAGACAAGACAAGACAATACAAGACAAGACAAGACAAGACAAGACAAGACAAGACTAATTGTCAAGACAAGACAAGACAAGACAAGACAAGACAAGACAAGACAAGACTAATTGTCAAGACAAGACAAGTCAAATTGTCAAGACAACTTGTCAAGACAAGACAACTTGTCAAGGCAAGACAACTTGTCAAGGCAAGACAAGACAAGACAAGAAAACAAAAGACAAGACAAGACAAGACAAGACAAGAAAAGACAAGACAAGACAAGACAAGGCAAGACTACTTGTTAAGACAAGACAAGACTACTTGTGAAGACAAGACAAGTCAACTTGTCAAGACAACTTGTCAAGACAAGACAACTTGTCAAGGCAAGACCACTTGTCAAGGCAAGACAACTTGTCAAGACAAGACAACTTGTCAAGACAAATCAACTTGTCAAGACAAGACAACTTTATCAAGGCAAGACAACTTATCAATACAAGACAACTTGTCAAGACAAGACAACTTGTCAAGACAAATCAACTTGTCAAGACAAGACAACTTGTCAAGGCAAGACAACTTGTCAAGACAAGACAAGACAAGACAAGACAAGACAACTTTTCAAGACAAGACAAGACAAGACAAGACAAGTCAAGACAAGAAAACAAAACAAAAGACAAGACAAGACAAGACAAGACAAGACAAGACAAGACAAGACAAGACAAGACTACTTGTCAAGACAAGACAATACAACTTGTCAAGGCAAGACAACTTGTCAAGCCAAGACAACTTGTCAAGGCAAGACAAGAAAAGACAAGACAAGACAATACAAGACAAGACAAGACAAGACAAGACAAGAAGAGACAAGACAAGACAAGACAAGGCAAAACAAGACAAGACAAGACTACTTGTCAAGACAAGACAAGTCAAATTGTCAAGACAACTTGTCAAGACAAGACAACTTGTCAAGACAAGACAACTTGTCAAGGCAAGACAAGACAAGACAAGACAAGACAAGACAAGACAAGATAAGACAAGACAAGACAAGACAAGACAAGACAAGACAAGACAAGACAAGACAAGAAAACAAAAGACAAGACAAGACAAGACAAGACAAGACAAGACAAGACTACTTGTCAAGACAAGACAATACTACTTGTCAAGACAAGACAAGTCAACTTGTCAAGACAACTTGTCAAGACAAGACAACTTGTCAAGGCAAGACAACTTGTCAAGGCAAGACAACTTGTCAAGGCAAGACAACTTGTCAAGGCAAGACAACTTGTCAAGGCAAGACAAGACAAGACAAGACAAGACAAGGCAAGACAATACAAGACAAGACAAGACAAGACAAGACAAGACAAGACAAGACAGGACAAGACAAGACAAGACAAGACAAGACAAGACAAGACAAGACAAGACAAGACAAGACAAGACAAGACTAATTGTCAAGACAAGACAAGTCAAATTGTCAAGACAACTTGTCAAGACAAGACAACTTGTCAAGGCAAGACAACTTGTCAAGGCAAGACAAGACAAGACAAGACAAGACAAGACAATAAAACAAAAGACAAGACAAGACAAGACAAGACAAGACAAGACAAGACAAGACAAGACAAGACAAGACAAGACAAGACAAGAAAAGACAAGACAAGACAAGACTACTTGTCAAGACAAGACAAGACTACTTGTCAAGACAAGACAAGTCAACTTGTCAAGACAACTTGTCAAGACAAGACAACTTGTCAAGGCAAGACAACTTGTCAAGGTAAGACAACATGTCAAGGCAAGACAACTTGTCAAGGCAAGACAACTTTTCAATACAAGACAACTTGTCAAGACAAGACAACTTGTCAAGACAAATCAACTTGTCAAGACAAGACAACTTGTCAAGGCAAGACAAGATAAGACAAGACAACTTTTCAAGACAAGACAAGACAAGACAAGACAAGACAAGACAAGAAAACAAAAGACAAGACAAGACAAGAGAAGAAAAGACAAGACAAGACAAGACAAGACAAGACAAGACAAGACAAGACAAGACAAGACAAGACAAGACAAGACAAGACAAGACAAGACAAGACAAGACAAGACAAGACAAGACAAGACAAGACAAGACAAGACAAGACAAGACAAGACAAGACAAGACAAGACAAGACAAGACAATACAAGACTACTTGTCAAGACAAGACAAGACTACTTGTCAAGACAAGACAAGTCAACTTGTCAATACAACTTGTCAAGACAAGACAACTTGTCAAGGCAAGACAACTTGTCAAGGCAAGACAACTTGTCAAGGCAAGACAACTTTTCAATACTAGACAACTTGTCAAGACAAGACAACTTGTCAAGACAAATCAACTTGTCAAGACAAATCAACTTGTCAAGACAAATCAACTTGTCAAGACAAGACAACTTATCAATACAAGACAACTTGTCAAGACAAGACAACTTGTCAAAGCAAGACAACTTGTCAAGACAAGACAAGACAAGACAAGACAAGACAAGACAACTTTTCAAGACAAGACAAGACAAGACAAGACAAGACAAGACAAGACAAGACAAGACAAGACAAGACAAGAAAACAAAAGACAAGACAAGACAAGACAAGACAAGACAAGACTACTTGTCAAGACAAGACAATACTACCTGTCAAGACAAGACAAGTCAACTTGTCAAGACAACTTGTCAAGACAAGACAACTTGTCAAGGCAAGACAACTTGTCAAGGCAAAACAACTTGTCAAGGCAAGACAACTTGTCAAGGCAAGACAACTTGTCAAGGCAAGACAAGACAAGACAAGACAAGACAAGACAAGACAAGACAATACAAGACAAGACAAGACAAGACAAGACAAGACAAGACTAATTGTCAAGACAAGACAAGACAAGACAAGACAAGACAAGACAAGACAAGACTAATTGTCAAGACAAGACAAGTCAAATTGTCAAGACAACTTGTCAAGACAAGACAACTTGTCAAGGCAAGACAACTTGTCAAGGCAAGACAAGACAAGACAAGAAAACAAAAGACAAGACAAGACAAGACAAGACAAGAAAAGACAAGACAAGACAAGACAAGGCAAGACTACTTGTTAAGACAAGACAAGACTACTTGTGAAGACAAGACAAGTCAACTTGTCAAGACAACTTGTCAAGACAAGACAACTTGTCAAGGCAAGACCACTTGTCAAGGCAAGACAACTTGTCAAGACAAGACAACTTGTCAAGACAAATCAACTTGTCAAGACAAGACAACTTTATCAAGGCAAGACAACTTATCAATACAAGACAACTTGTCAAGACAAGACAACTTGTCAAGACAAATCAACTTGTCAAGACAAGACAACTTGTCAAGGCAAGACAACTTGTCAAGACAAGACAAGACAAGACAAGACAAGACAACTTTTCAAGACAAGACAAGACAAGACAAGACAAGTCAAGACAAGAAAACAAAACAAAAGACAAGACAAAACAAGACAAGACAAGACAAGACAAGACAAGACAAGACAAGACTACTTGTCAAGACAAGACAATACAACTTGTCAAGGCAAGACAACTTGTCAAGCCAAGACAACTTGTCAAGGCAAGACAAGAAAAGACAAGACAAGACAATACAAGACAAGACAAGACAAGACAAGACAAGAAGAGACAAGACAAGACAAGACAAGGCAAAACAAGACAAGACAAGACTACTTGTCAAGACAAGACAAGTCAAATTGTCAAGACAACTTGTCAAGACAAGACAACTTGTCAAGACAAGACAACTTGTCAAGGCAAGACAAGACAAGACAAGACAAGACAAGACAAGACAAGATAAGACAAGACAAGACAAGACGAGACGAGACGAGACGAGACAAGACAAGACAAGAAAAGACAAGAAAAGACAACTTTTCAAGATAAGACCACTTTTCAAGACAATAATAGACAAGATAAAATAAGACAAATTGTCAAGACAAGACAATACAAGACAAGACAATGTGTCAAAACAAGACAAGAAAGACGAGACAATAAAATACAAGACAGCACAAGACAAGACATGACAAGACAAGACAACGTGTCAAGACAATACAAGACAAGACAAGACAAGACAACTTGTCAAGACAAGACAACTTGTCAAGACAAGACACTTGTCAAGGCAAGACAACTTGTCAACACAAGACAACTTGTCAAGACAAGACAAGACAAGACAATACAACTTGTTAAGACAAGACAAGTCAACTTGTCCAGACAAGACAAGACAAGACAACTTGTCAAGACAAGACAACTTGTCAAGGCAAGACAAGATGTCAATACAAGACAACTTGTCAAGACAAGACAACTTGTCACGACAAGACAACTTGTCAAGGCAAGACAACTTGTCAAGACAAGACAACTTGTCAACGCAAAACAACTTGTCAAGGCAAGACACGACAAAACAAGACAAGACAAGACAAGACCAGACAAGATAAGACAAGACAAGATGAGACAAGATGAGACAACTTGTCAAGACAAGACAAGACAAGACAAGACAAGACAAGACAAGACAAGACAAGACAAGACTACTTGTTAAGACAAGACAAGACTACTTGTCAAGACAAGACAAGTCAACTTGTCAAGACAAGACAACTTGTCAAGGCAAGACCACTTGTCAAGGCAAGACAACTTGTCAAGGCAAGACAACTTGTCAAGGCAAGACAACTTTTCAATACAAGACAACTTGTCAAGACAAGACAACTTGTCAAGACAAATCAACTTGTCAAGACAAGACAACTTTATCAAGGCAAGACAACTTATCAATACAAGACAACTTGTCAAGACAAGACAACTTGTTAAGACAAGACAAGACAAGACAAGACAAGACAAGACAAGACAAGACAAGACAAGACAATACAAGACTACTTGTCAAGACAAGACAAGACTACTTGTCAAGACAAGACAAGTCAACTTGTCAATACAACTTGTCAAGACAAGACAACTTGTCAAGGCAAGACAACTTGTCAAGGCAAGACAACTTGTCAAGGCAAGACAACTTTTCAATACTAGACAACTTGTCAAGACAAGACAACTTGTCAAGACAAATCAACTTGTCAAGACAAATCAACTTGTCAAGACAAGACAACTTATCAATACAAGACAACTTGTCAAGACAAGACAACTTGTCAAAGCAAGACAACTTGTCAAGACAAGACAAGACAAGACAAGACAAGACAAGACAACTTTTCAAGACAAGACAAGACAAGACAAGACAAGACAAGACAAGACAAGACAAGACAAGACAAGACAAGACAAGAAAACAAAAGACAAGACAAGACAAGACAAGACAAGACAAGACTACTTGTCAAGACAAGACAATACTACCTGTCAAGACAAGACAAGTCAACTTGTCAAGACAACTTGTCAAGACAAGACAACTTGTCAAGGCAAGACAACTTGTCAAGGCAAAACAACTTGTCAAGGCAAGACAACTTGTCAAGGCAAGACAACTTGTCAAGGCAAGACAAGACAAGACAAGACAAGACAAGACAAGACAAGACAATACAAGACAAGACAAGACAAGACAAGACAAGACTAATTGTCAAGACAAGACAAGACAAGACAAGACAAGACAAGACAAGACAAGACTAATTGTCAAGACAAGACAAGTCAAATTGTCAAGACAACTTGTCAAGACAAGACAACTTGTCAAGGCAAGACAACTTGTCAAGGCAAGACAAGACAAGACAAGAAAACAAAAGACAAGACAAGACAAGACAAGACAAGAAAAGACAAGACAAGACAAGACAAGGCAAGACTACTTGTTAAGACAAGACAAGACTACTTGTGAAGACAAGACAAGTCAACTTGTCAAGACAACTTGTCAAGACAAGACAACTTGTCAAGGCAAGACCACTTGTCAAGGCAAGACAACTTGTCAAGACAAGACAACTTGTCAAGACAAATCAACTTGTCAAGACAAGACAACTTTATCAAGGCAAGACAACTTATCAATACAAGACAACTTGTCAAGACAAGACAACTTGTCAAGACAAATCAACTTGTCAAGACAAGACAACTTGTCAAGGCAAGACAACTTGTCAAGACAAGACAAGACAAGACAAGACAAGACAACTTTTCAAGACAAGACAAGACAAGACAAGACAAGTCAAGACAAGAAAACAAAACAAAAGACAAGACAAGACAAGACAAGACAAGACAAGACAAGACAAGACAAGACTACTTGTCAAGACAAGACAATACAACTTGTCAAGGCAAGACAACTTGTCAAGCCAAGACAACTTGTCAAGGCAAGACAAGAAAAGACAAGACAAGACAATACAAGACAAGACAAGACAAGACAAGACAAGAAGAGACAAGACAAGACAAGACAAGGCAAAACAAGACAAGACAAGACTACTTGTCAAGACAAGACAAGTCAAATTGTCAAGACAACTTGTCAAGACAAGACAACTTGTCAAGACAAGACAACTTGTCAAGGCAAGACAAGACAAGACAAGACAAGACAAGACAAGACAAGATAAGACAAGACAAGACAAGACGAGACGAGACGAGACGAGACAAGACAAGACAAGAAAAGACAAGAAAAGACAACTTTTCAAGATAAGACCACTTTTCAAGACAAGAATAGACAAGATAAGATAAGACAAATTGTCAAGACAAGACAATACAAGACAAGACAATGTGTCAAAACAAGACAAGAAAGACGAGACAATAAAATACAAGACAGCACAAGACAAGACATGACAAGACAAGACAACGTGTCAAGACAATACAAGACAAGACAAGACAAGACAACTTGTCAAGACAAGACAACTTGTCAAGACAAGACACTTGTCAAGGCAAGACAACTTGTCAACACAAGACAACTTGTCAAGACAAGACAAGACAAGACAATACAACTTGTTAAGACAAGACAAGTCAACTTGTCCAGACAAGACAAGACAAGACAACTTGTCAAGACAAGACAACTTGTCAAGGCAAGACAAGATGTCAATACAAGACAACTTGTCAAGACAAGACAACTTGTCACGACAAGACAACTTGTCAAGGCAAGACAACTTGTCAAGACAAGACAACTTGTCAACGCAAAACAACTTGTCAAGGCAAGACACGACAAAACAAGACAAGACAAGACAAGACCAGACAAGATAAGACAAGACAAGATGAGACAAGATGAGACAACTTGTCAAGACAAGACAAGACAAGACAAGACAAGACAAGACAAGACAAGACAAGACAAGACAAGACAAGACAAGACTACTTGTTAAGACAAGACAAGACTACTTGTCAAGACAAGACAAGTCAACTTGTCAAGACAAGACAACTTGTCAAGGCAAGACCACTTGTCAAGGCAAGACAACTTGTCAAGGCAAGACAACTTGTCAAGGCAAGACAACTTTTCAATACAAGACAACTTGTCAAGACAAGACAACTTGTCAAGACAAATCAACTTGTCAAGACAAGACAACTTTATCAAGGCAAGACAACTTATCAATACAAGACAACTTGTCAAGACAAGACAACTTGTTAAGACAAGACAAGACAAGACAAGACGAGACAAGACAATACAGCACAAGACAAGACAAGACAAGACAACTTGTCAAGACAATACAAGACAAGACAAGACAAGACAACTTGTCAAGACAAGACAAGACAAGACAAGGCAACTTGTCAAGACAAGACAAGACAACTTGTCAAGACAAGACAACACAAGACAAGACAACTTGTCAAGACAAGACAAGACAACTTGTCAAGACAAGACAAGACAACTAGTCAAGACAAGACAAGGCAAGACAAGACAACTTGTCATGACAAGACAAGACAACTTATCAAGACAAGACAACTTGTCAAGAGAAGACAACGTTTTAAGACAAGACAAGACAAGACAACTTGTCAAGACAAGACAAGACAATAAAACTTATCAAGACAAAACAAAACAAGACAACTTGTCAAGACAAGACAAGCCGAGACACGACAAGACAAGAGAAGACAGGACAAGATCAGAAAACTTATCAAGACAAGACAAGACAAGACAACTTGTCAAGACAAGACAAGACAAGACGAGACTATACAAGTCAAGACTAGACAAGACAAGACAACTTTTCTAGACAAGACAACTTGTCAAGACAAGACAAGATAAGACAAGATGGCACGACAAGACAAGACAAGACGAGACAAGACAATGTGTCAAGACAGCACAAGACAAGACAAGAGAAGACAACTTGTCAAGACAATACAAGACAAAACAAGACAACTTGTCAAGACAGGACAAGACAACGTGTCAAGAAGAGACAAGACAAGATAACTTATCAAGACAAGACAAGACAACTTGTCAAGACAAAACAAGACAACTAGTCAAGACAAGACAACTTGTCAAGACAATACAATACAAGACAAGACAACTTGTCAAGACAAGACAACTTTTCAAGACAAGACAACTTATCAAGACAAGACAACTTGTCAATACAAGACAACTTGTCAGGACAAGACAAGACAACTTGTCAAGACAAGACAAGACAAGACAAGACAAGACAACTTTTCAAGACAAGACAACTTGTCAACACAAGACAAGACAAGATAAGACAGCTTGTCGCGACAAGACAAGGCAAGACAAGAGAAGACAAGACAAGACAAGACAACTTGTTAAGACAATACAAGACAAGACAAGACAACTTGTCAAGACAAGACAAGTCAACTTGTCAAGACAAGACAAGACAACTTGACAAGACAAGACAAGACAAGACAACTTGTCAAGACAAGAGAAGATAACTAGTCAAGACAAGACAAGACAAGACAAGACAAACAACTTGTCAAGACAAGACAAGACAAGAAACGATAACTTATCAAGACAAGACAAGGCAACTTGTCAAGACAAGACAACTTGTCAAGGCAACACAACTTGTCAAGGCAAGACAAGACAAGACAAGACAAGACAAGACAAGAAAACACAAAACAAGACAAGACGAGACAAGACAAGCCAAGATAAGACAAGACAAGACAACTTTTCAAGACAATACAACTTTTCAAGACAAGACAAGACAAGATAAGACAACTTGTCAAGACAAGACAAGACAAGACAAGGCAAGACAATGTACCAAGACAACACAAGACGAGACGAGACGAGACAAGACAAGACAACTTCTCAAGACAAGATATCTTGTCAAGACAAGACAACTTGTCACGACAAGACAAGGCAAGACAAGACAAGACAAAACAAGACCAGACCAGACAAGACAAGACAAGACAACTTTTCAAGACAAGACAACTTTTCAAGACAAGACAAGACAAGATAAGACAACCTGTCAAGACAAGACAAGACAAGACGAGACAAGACAATGTGTCAAGACAGCACAAGACAAGACAAGACAAGACAACTTGTCAAGACAATACAAGGCAAAACAAGACAAGACAAGACAACTTGTCAAGACAAGACAAGTCAACTTGTCAAGAAGAGACAAGACAAGATAACTTGTCAAGACAAGACAAGACAACTTGTTAAGACAAAACAAGACAACTAGTCAAGACAAGACAAGACAAGACAACTTCTCAAGACAATACAATACAAGCAAGACAACTTGTCAAGACAAGACAACTTGTCAAGACCAGACAAATTATCAAGACAAGACAACTTGTCAATACAAGACAACTTGTCAGGACAAGACAAGACAAGACAACTTATCAAGACAATACAAGACAACTTGTCAAGACAAGACAACTTGTCAAGACAAGACAAGACGAGACAAGACAAGACAAGACAAGACAAGACAAGACAAGACAAGACAAGACAAGACAATACAAGACAAGACAACTTGTCAAGACAAGACAAGTCAACTTCTCAAGACAAGACAAGACAACTTGACAAGACAAGACAAGACAACTTGTCAAGACAAGAGAAGATAACTAGTCAAGACAAGACAAGACAAGACAAGACAACTTGTCAAGACAAGACAACACAAGAAACGATAACTTATCAAGACAAGACAAGGCAACTTGTCAAGACAAAACAACTTGTCAAGGCAACACAACTTGTCAAGGCAAGGCAAGACAAGACAAGACAAGACAACTTGTCACCACAAGACAGCTTGTCAAGACAAGACAACTTGTGAAGACAAGACAAGACAAGACAAGAGAAGACGAGACAATACAAGACAAGATAAGACAACTTTTCAAGACAAGACAACTTGTCAAGACATGACAAGACAAGACAAGACAACTTGTCAAGACAAGACAATTTGTCAACACAAGACAACTTGTCAAGGCAAGACAACTTGTCAAGACAAAACAAGACAAGAGAAGACGAGACAATACAAGACAAGATAAGACAACTTTTCAAGACAAGACAACTTTTCAAGACAAGACAAGACAAGACAAGATAAGACAACTTGTCTAGACAAGACAAGACAAGACAAGACAATGTGTCAATACAAGACAAGACAAGATGAGACGAGATAAGACAAGACAAGACAAGACAAGACAAGACAAGACAAGACAAGACAAGACAAGACAAGACAAGACAAGACAAGACAAGACAAGACAAGACAAGACAAGACAAGACAAGACAAGACAAGACAAGACAAGACAAGACAAGACAAGACAAGACAAGACAAGACAAGACAAGACAAGACAAGACAAGACAAGACAAGACAAGACAAGACAAGACAAGACAATTTGTCAAGACAATACAAGACAAGACAAATTGTCAAGACAAGAGAACTTGTCAAAACAAGACAAGACAACACAACTTGTCAAGACAAGACAAGACAATTTTTCAAAACAATACAAGACAAGACAAATTGTCAAGACAAGACAACTTGTCAAAACAAGACAAGACAATACAACTTGTCAAGACAAGACAACTTGTCAAGGCAAGAAAACTTGTCAAGACAATACAAGACAACTTGTCAAGACAAGACAACTTGTCAAGACAAGACAACTTGTCACGGCAAGACAACTTGTCAATACAAGACAACTTGTCAAGGCAAGACAACTTGTCAAGAGAAGATAACAAGTCAAGGCAAGACAACTTGTCAAGGCAAGACAAGACAAGACAAGACAAGACGAGACAAGACGAGACGAGACAAGACAAGACAAGACAAGACAACTTTTCAAGACAAGACAACTTTTCAAGACAAGACAAGACAAGATAAGACAACTTGTCAAGACAAGACAAGACAAGACAAGACAAGACAAGACAAGACAAGACAAGACAAGACAAGACAAGACAATGTGTCAAGACAATAGAAGACAAGACAAGACAAGACAACTTGTCAAGACAAGACAACTTGTCAAGGCAAGACAACTTTTCAATACAAGACAACTTGTCAAGACAAGACAACTTCTCAAGACAAATCAACTTGTCAAGACAAGACAACTTTATCAAGGCAAGACAACTTATCAATACAAGACAACTTGTCAAGACAAGACAACTTGTCAAGACAAATCAACTTGTCAAGACAAGACAACTTGTCAAGGCAAGACAAGACAAGACAAGACAAGACAACTTTTCAAGACAAGACAAGACAAGACAAGACAACTTTTCAAGACAAGACAAGACAAGACAAGACAAGAAAACAAAAGACAAGACAAGACAAGACAAGACAAGACAAGACAAGACAAGACAAGACAAGACAAGACAAGACAAGACAAGACAAGACAAGACAAGACAAGACAAGACAAGACAAGACAAGACAAGACAAGACAAGACAAGACAAGACAAGACAAGACAAGACAAGACAAGACAAGACAAGACAAGACAAGACAAGACAAGACAATTTGTCAAGACAATACAAGACAAGACAAATTGTCAAGACAAGAGAACTTGTCAAAACAAGACAAGACAACACAACTTGTCAAGACAAGACAAGACAATTTTTCAAAACAATACAAGACAAGACAAATTGTCAAGACAAGACAACTTGTCAAAACAAGACAAGACAATACAACTTGTCAAGACAAGACAACTTGTCAAGGCAAGAAAACTTGTCAAGACAATACAAGACAACTTGTCAAGACAAGACAACTTGTCAAGACAAGACAACTTGTCACGGCAAGACAACTTGTCAATACAAGACAACTTGTCAAGGCAAGACAACTTGTCAAGAGAAGATAACAAGTCAAGGCAAGACAACTTGTCAAGGCAAGACAAGACAAGACAAGACAAGACGAGACAAGACGAGACGAGACAAGACAAGACAAGACAAGACAACTTTTCAAGACAAGACAACTTTTCAAGACAAGACAAGACAAGATAAGACAACTTGTCAAGACAAGACAAGACAAGACAAGACAAGACAAGACAAGACAAGACAAGACAAGACAAGACAAGACAATGTGTCAAGACAATAGAAGACAAGATAAGACAAGACAACTTGTCAAGACAAGACAACTTGTCAAGGCAAGACAACTTTTCAATACAAGACAACTTGTCAAGACAAGACAACTTCTCAAGACAAATCAACTTGTCAAGACAAGACAACTTTATCAAGGCAAGACAACTTATCAATACAAGACAACTTGTCAAGACAAGACAACTTGTCAAGACAAATCAACTTGTCAAGACAAGACAACTTGTCAAGGCAAGACAAGACAAGACAAGACAAGACAACTTTTCAAGACAAGACAAGACAAGACAAGACAAGAAAACAAAAGACAAGACAAGACAAGACAAGACAAGACAAGACAAGACAAGACAAGACAAGACAAGACAAGACAAGACAAGACAAGACAAGACAAGTCAAGACAAGACAAGACAAGACAAGACAAGACAAGACAATACAAGACTACTTGTCAAGACAAGACAAGACTACTTGTCAAGACAAGACAAGTCAACTTGTCAAGACAACTTGTCAAGACAAGACAACTTGTCAAGGCAAGACAACTTTTCAATACTAGACAACTTGTCAAGACAAGACAACTTGTCAAGACAAATCAACTTGTCAAGTCAAGACAACTTTATCAAGGCAAGACAATTTATCAATACAAGACAACTTGTCAAGACAAGACAACTTGTCAAGACAAATCACCTTGTCAAGACAAGACAACTTGTCAAGGCAAGACAACTTGTCAAGACAAGACAAGACAAGACAAGACAAGACAAGACAAGACAAGACAAGACAACTTTTCAAGATAAGACAAGACAAGACAAGACAAGACAAGAAAACAAAAGACAAGACAAGACAAGACAAGACAAGACAAGACTACTTGTCAAGACAAGACAATACTACTTGTCAACACAAGACAAGTCAACTTGTCAAGACAACTTGTCAAGACAAGACAACTTGTCAAGGCAAGACAACTTGTCAAGGCAAGACAACTTGTCAAGGCAAGACAACTTGTCAAGGCAAGACAACTTGTCAAGACAAGACAAGACAAGACAAGACAAGACAAGACAAGACAAGACAAGACAAGACAAGACTACTTGTCAAGACAAGACAAGTCAACTTGTCAAGACAACTTGTCAAGACAAGACAACTTGTCAAGGCAAGACAACTTGTCAAGGCAAGACAACTTTTCAATACAAGACAACTTGTCAAGACAAGACAACTTGTCAAGACAAATCAACTTGTCAAGACAAGACAACATATCAAGGCAAGACAAGACAAGACAAGACAAGACAACTTTTCAAGACAAGACAAGACAAGACAAGACAAGAAAACAAAAGACAAGACAAGACAAGACAAGACAAGACAAGACAAGACAAGACAAGACAAGACAAGACAAGACAAGACAAGTCAAGACAAGACAAGACAAGACAAGACAAGACAATACAAGACTACTTGTCAAGACAAGACAAGACTACTTGTCAAGACAAGACAAGTCAACTTGTCAAGACAACTTGTCAAGACAAGACAACTTGTCAAGGCAAGACAACTTTTCAATACTAGACAACTTGTCAAGACAAGACAACTTGTCAAGACAAATCAACTTGTCAAGACAAGACAACTTTATCAAGGCTAGACAACTTATCAATACAAGACAACTTGTCAAGACAAGACAACTTGTCAAGACAAATCACCTTGTCAAGACAAGACAACTTGTCAAGGCAAGACAACTTGTCAAGACAAGACAAGACAAGACAAGACAAGACAAGACAACTTTTCAAGATAAGACAAGACAAGACAAGACAAGACAAGAAAACAAAAGACAAGACAAGACAAGACAAGACAAGACAAGACAAGACAAGACTACTTGTCAAGACAATACAATACTACTTGTCAACACAAGACAAGTCAACTTGTCAAGACAACTTGTCAAGACAAGACAACTTGTCAAGGCAAGACAACTTGTCAAGGCAAGACAACTTGTCAAGACAAGACAAGACAAGACAAGACAAGACAAGACAAGACAAGACTACTTGTCAAGACAAGACAAGTCAACTTGTCAAGACAACTTGTCAAGACAAGACAACTTGTCAAGGCAAGACAACTTGTCAAGGCAAGACAACTTGTCAAGGCAAGACAACTTTTCAATACAAGACAACTTGTCAAGACAAGACAACTTGTCAAGACAAATCAACTTGTCAAGAGAAGACAACTTTATCAAGGCAAGACAACTTATCAATACAAGACAACTTTATCAAGGCAAGACAACTTATCAATACAAAACAACTTGTCAAGACAAGACAACTTGTCAAGACAAATCAACTTGTCAAGACAAGACAACTTGTCAAGGCAAGACAAGACAAGACAAGACAAGACAACTTTTCAAGACAAGACAAGACAAGACAAGACAAGACAAGACAAGACAAGACAAGACAAGACAAGACAAGACAAGACAAGACTACTTGTCAAGACAAGACAAGACTACTTGTCAAGACAAGACAAGTCAACTTGTCAAGACAACTTGTCAAGACAAGACAACTTGTCAAGGCAAGACAACTTGTCAAGGCAAGACAACTTGTCAAGGCAAGACAACTTTTCAATACTAGACAACTTGTCAAGACAAGACAACTTGTCAAGACAAGACAACTTGTCAAGACAAATCAACTTGTCAAGACAAGACAACTTTATCAAGGCAAGACAACTTATCAATACAAGACAACTTGTCAAGACAAGACAACTTGTCAAGACAAATCAACTTGTCAAGACAAGACAACTTGTCAAGGCAAGACAAGACAAGACAAGACAAGACAACTTTTCAAGACAAGACAAGACAAGACAAGACAAGACAAGACAAGACAAGACAAGACAAGACAAGACAAGACAAGACAAGACAAGACAAGACAAGACAAGACAAGACAAGACAAGACAAGACAAGACAAGACAAGACAAGACAAGACAAGACAAGACATGACAAGACAAGACAAGACAAGACAAGACAAGACAAGACAAGACAAGACAAGACAAGACAAGACAAGACAAGACAAGACAAGACAAGACTACTTGTCAAGACAACTTGTCAAGACAAGACAACTTGTCAAGGCAAGACAACTTGTCAAGGCAAGACAACTTGTCAAGGCAAGACAACTTTTCAATACTAGACAACTTGTCAAGACAAGACAACTTGTCAAGACAAGACAACTTGTCAAGACAAATCAACTTGTCAAGACAAGACAACTTTATCAAGGCAAGACAACTTATCAATACAAGACAACTTGTCAAGACAAGACAACTTGTCAAGACAAATCAACTTGTCAAGACAAGACAACTTGTCAAGGCAAGACAACTTGTCAAGACAAGACAAGATAAGACAAGACAACTTTTCAAGACAAGACAAGACAAGACAAGACAAGACAAGACAAGACAAGACAAGACAAGACAAGACAAGAAAACAAAAGACAAGACAAGACAAGACAAGACAAGACAAGACAAGACTACTTGTCAAGACAAGACAATACTACTTGTCAAGACAAGACAAGTCAACTTGTCAAGACAACTTGTCAAGACAAGACAACTTGTCAAGGCAAGACAACTTGTCAAGGCAAGACAACTTGTCAAGGCAAGACAACTTGTCAAGGCAAGACAACTTGTCAAGGCAAGACAAGACAAGACAAGACAAGACAAGGCAAGACAATACAAGACAAGACAAGACAAGACAAGACAAGACAAGACAGGACAAGACAAGACAAGACAAGACAAGACAAGACAAGACAAGACAAGACAAGACAAGACAAGACTAATTGTCAAGACAAGACAAGTCAAATTGTCAAGACAACTTGTCAAGACAAGACAACTTGTCAAGGCAAGACAACTTGTCAAGGCAAGACAAGACAAGACAAGACAAGACAAGACAATAAAACAAAAGACAAGACAAGACAAGACAAGACAAGACAAGACAAGACAAGACAAGACAAGACAAGACAAGACAAGACAAGACAAGACAAGAAAAGACAAGACAAGACAAGACTACTTGTCAAGACAAGACAAGACTACTTGTCAAGACAAGACAAGTCAACTTGTCAAGACAACTTGTCAAGACAAGACAACTTGTCAAGGCAAGACAACTTGTCAAGGTAAGACAACATGTCAAGGCAAGACAACTTGTCAAGGCAAGACAACTTTTCAATACAAGACAACTTGTCAAGACAAGACAACTTGTCAAGACAAATCAACTTGTCAAGACAAGACAACTTGTCAAGGCAAGACAAGATAAGACAAGACAACTTTTCAAGACAAGACAAGACAAGACAAGACAAGACAAGACAAGACAAGACAAGACAAGAAAACAAAAGACAAGACAAGACAAGACAAGAAAAGACAAGACAAGACAAGACAAGACAAGACAAGACAAGACAAGACAAGACAAGACAAGACAAGACAAGACAAGACAAGACAAGACAAGACAAGACAAGACAAGACAAGACAAGACAAGACAAGACAAGACAAGACAAGACAAGACAAGACAAGACAAGACAAGACAAGACAAGACAAGACAAGACAAGACAAGACAAGACAATACAAGACTACTTGTCAAGACAAGACAAGACTACTTGTCAAGACAAGACAAGTCAACTTGTCAATACAACTTGTCAAGACAAGACAACTTGTCAAGGCAAGACAACTTGTCAAGGCAAGACAACTTGTCAAGGCAAGACAACTTTTCAATACTAGACAACTTGTCAAGACAAGACAACTTGTCAAGACAAATCAACTTGTCAAGACAAATCAACTTGTCAAGACAAGACAACTTATCAATACAAGACAACTTGTCAAGACAAGACAACTTGTCAAAGCAAGACAACTTGTCAAGACAAGACAAGACAAGACAAGACAAGACAAGACAACTTTTCAAGACAAGACAAGACAAGACAAGACAAGACAAGACAAGACAAGACAAGACAAGACAAGAAAACAAAAGACAAGACAAGACAAGACAAGACAAGACAAGACAAGACAAGACTACTTGTCAAGACAAGACAATACTACCTGTCAAGACAAGACAAGTCAACTTGTCAAGACAACTTGTCAAGACAAGACAACTTGTCAAGGCAAGACAACTTGTCAAGGCAAAACAACTTGTCAAGGCAAGACAACTTGTCAAGGCAAGACAACTTGTCAAGGCAAGACAAGACAAGACAAGACAAGACAAGACAAGACAAGACAAGACAATACAAGACAAGACAAGACAAGACAAGACAAGACAAGACTAATTGTCAAGACAAGACAAGACAAGACAAGACAAGACAAGACAAGACTAATTGTCAAGACAAGACAAGTCAAATTGTCAAGACAACTTGTCAAGACAAGACAACTTGTCAAGGCAAGACAACTTGTCAAGGCAAGACAAGACAAGACAAGAAAAAAAAAGACAAGACAAGACAAGACAAGACAAGAAAAGACAAGACAAGACAAGACAAGACAAGACTACTTGTTAAGACAAGACAAGACTACTTGTGAAGACAAGACAAGTCAACTTGTCAAGACAACTTGTCAAGACAAGACAACTTGTCAAGGCAAGACCACTTGTCAAGGCAAGACAACTTGTCAAGACAAGACAACTTGTCAAGACAAATCAACTTGTCAAGACAAGACAACTTTATCAAGGCAAGACAACTTATCAATACAAGACAAGTTGTCAAGACAAGACAACTTGTCAAGACAAATCAACTTGTCAAGACAAGACAACTTGTCAAGGCAAGACAACTTGTCAAGACAAGACAAGACAAGACAAGACAAGACAACTTTTCAAGACAAGACAAGACAAGACAAGACAAGTCAAGACAAGAAAACAAAACAAAAGACAAGACAAGACAAGACAAGACAAGACAAGACAAGACAAGACTACTTGTCAAGACAAGACAATACAACTTGTCAAGGCAAGACAACTTGTCAAGGCAAGACAACTTGTCAAGGCAAGACAAGAAAAGACAAGACAAGACAATACAAGACAAGACAAGACAAGACAAGACAAGAAGAGACAAGACAAGACAAGGCAAGGCAAAACAAGACAAGACAAGACTACTTGTCAAGACAAGACAAGTCAAATTGTCAAGACAACTTGTCAAGACAAGACAACTTGTCAAGACAAGACAACTTGTCAAGACAAGACAACTTGTCAAGGCAAGACAAGACAAGACAAGACAAGACAAGACAAGACAAGACAAGATAAGACAAGACAAGACAAGACGAGACGAGACGAGACGAGACAAGACAAGACAAGAAAAGACAAGAAAAGACAACTTTTCAAGATAAGACAACTTTTCAAGACAAGAATAGACACGATAAGATAAGACAAATTGTCAAGACAAGACAATACAAGACAAGACAATGTGTCAAAACAAGACAAGAAAGACGAGACAATAAAATACAAGACAGCACAAGACAAGACATGACAAGACAAGACAACGTGTCAAGACAATACAAGACAAGACAAGACAAGAAAACTTGTCAAGACAAGACAACTTGTCAAGGCAAGACACTTGTCAAGGCAAGACAACTTGTCAACACAAGACAACTTGTCAAGACAAGACAAGACAAGACAATACAACTTGTTAAGACAAGACAAGTCAACTTGTCCAGACAAGACAAGACAAGACAACTTGTCAAGACAAGACAACTTGTCAAGGCAAGACAAGATGTCAATACAAGACAACTTGTCAAGACAAGACAACTTGTCACGACAAGACAACTTGTCAAGGCAAGACAACTTGTCAAGACAAGACAACTTGTCAACGCAAAACAACTTGTCAAGGCAAGACACGACAAAACAAGACAAGACAAGACAAGACCAGACAAGACAAGACAAGACAAGATGAGACAAGATGAGACAACTTGTCAAGACAAGACAAGACAAGACAAGACAAGACAAGACAAGACAAGACAAGACAAGACAAGACAAGACAAGACAAGACTACTTGTTAAGACAAGACAAGACTACTTGTCAAGACAAGACAAGTCAACTTGTCAAGACAAGACAACTTGTCAAGGCAAGACCACTTGTCAAGGCAAGACAACTTGTCAAGGCAAGACAACTTGTCAAGGCAAGATAACTTTTCAATACAAGACAACTTGTCAAGACAAGACAACTTGTCAAGACAAATCAACTTGTCAAGACAAGACAACTTTATCAAGGCAAGACAACTTATCAATACAAGACAACTTGTCAAGACAAGACAACTTGTTAAGACAAGACAAGACAAGACAAGACGAGACAAGACAATACAGCACAAGACAAGACAAGACAAGACAACTTGTCAAGACAATACAAGACAAGACAAGACAAGACAACTTGTCAAGACAAGACAAGACAAGACAAGGCAACTTGTCAAGACAAGACAAGACAACTTGTCAAGACAAGACAACACAAGACAAGACAACTTGTCAAGACAAGACAAGACAACTTGTCAAGACAAGACAAGACAACTAGTCAAGACAAGACAAGGCAAGACAAGACAACTTGTCATGACAAGACAAGACAACTTATCAAGACAAGACAACTTGTCAAGAGAAGACAACGTTTTAAGACAAGACAAGACAAGACAACTTGTCAAGACAAGACAAGACAATAAAACTTATCAAGACAAAACAAAACAAGACAACTTGTCAAGACAAGACAAGCCGAGACACGACAAGACAAGAGAAGACAGGACAAGATCAGAAAACTTATCAAGACAAGACAAGACAAGACAACTTGTCAAGACAAGACAAGACAAGACGAGACTATACAAGTCAAGACTAGACAAGACAAGACAACTTTTCTAGACAAGACAACTTGTCAAGACAAGACAAGATAAGACAAGTTGGCACGACAAGACAAGACAAGACGAGACAAGACAATGTGTCAAGACAGCACAAGACAAGACAAGAGAAGACAACTTGTCAAGACAATACAAGACAAAACAAGACAACTTGTCAAGACAGGACAAGACAACGTGTCAAGAAGAGACAAGACAAGATAACTTATCAAGACAAGACAAGACAACTTGTCAAGACAAAACAAGACAACTAGTCAAGACAAGACAACTTGTCAAGACAATACAATACAAGACAAGACAACTTGTCAATACAAGACAACTTTTCAAGACAAGACAACTTATCAAGACAAGACAACTTGTCAATACAAGACAACTTGTCAGGACAAGACAAGACAACTTGTCAAGACAAGACAAGACAAGACAAGACAACTTTTCAAGACAAGACAACTTGTCAACACAAGACAAGACAAGATAAGACAGCTTGTCGCGACAAGACAAGGCAAGACAAGAGAAGACAAGACAAGACAAGACAACTTGTTAAGACAATACAAGACAAGACAAGACAACTTGTCAAGACAAGACAAGTCAACTTGTCAAGACAAGACAAGACAACTTGACAAGACAAGACAAGACAAGACAACTTGTCAAGACAAGAGAAGATAACTAGTCAAGACAAGACAAGACAAGACAAGACAAACACCTTGTCAAGACAAGACAAGACAAGAAACGATAACTTACCAAGACAAGACAAGGCAACTTGTCAAGACAAGACAACTTGTCAAGGCAACACAACTTGTCAAGGCAAGACAAGACAAGACAAGACAAGACAAGACAAGACAAGACAAGACAAGACAAGACAAGACAAGACAAGAAAAGACAAAACAAGACAAGACGAGACAAGACAAGCCAAGATAAGACAAGACAAGACAACTTTTCAAGACAATACAACTTTTCAAGACAAGACAAGACAAGACAAGATAAGACAACTTGTCAAGACAAGACAAGACAAGACAAGGCAAGACAATGTACCAAGACAACACAAGACGAGACGAGACGAGACAAGACAAGACAACTTCTCAAGACAAGATATCTTGTCAAGACAAGACAACTTGTCACGACAAGACAAGGCAAGACAAGACAAGACAAAACAAGACCAGACCAGACAAGACAAGACAAGACAACTTTTCAAGACAAGACAACTTTTCAAGACAAGACAAGACAAGATAAGACAACTTGTCAAGACAAGACAAGACAAGACAAGACAAGACAATGTGTCAAGACAGCACAAGACAAGACAAGACAATCCAACTTGTCAAGACAATACAAGAGAAAACAAGACAAGACAAGACAACTTGTCAAGACAAGACAAGACAACTTGTCAAGACAAGACAAGACAAGATAACTTGTCAAGACAAGACAAGACAACTTGTTAAGACAAAACAAGACAACTAGTCAAGACAAGACAAGACAAGACAACTTCTCAAGACAATACAATACAAGCAAGACAACTTGTCAAGACAAGACAACTTGTCAAGACCAGACAAATTATCAAGACAAGACAACTTGTCAATACAAGACAACTTGTCAGGACAAGACAAGACAAGACAACTTATCAAGACAATACAAGACAACTTGTCAAGACAAGACAACTTGTCAAGACAAGACAAGACGAGACAAGACAAGACAAGACAAGACGAGAGAAGACAAGACAAGACAAGACAATACAAGACAAGACAACTTGTCAAGACAAGACAAGTCAACTTCTCAAGACAAGACAAGACAACTTGACAAGACAAGACAAGACAACTTGTCAAGACAAGAGAAGATAACTAGTCAAGACAAGACAAGACAAGACAAGACAAGACAAGACAACTTGTCAAGACAAGACAACACAAGAAACGATAACTTATCAAGACAAGACAAGGCAACTTGTCAAGACAAAACAACTTGTCAAGGCAACACAACTTGTCAAGGCAAGGCAAGACAAGACAAGACAAGACAACTTGTCACCACAAGACAGCTTGTCAAGACAAGACAACTTGTGAAGACAAGACAAGACAAGACAAGAGAAGACGAGACAATACAAGACAAGATAAGACAACTTTTCAAGACAAGACAACTTGTCAAGACATGACAAGACAAGACAAGACAACTTGTCAAGACAAGACAATTTGTCAACACAAGACAACTTGTCAAGGCAAGACAACTTGTCAAGACAAGACAAGACAAGAGAAGACGAGACAATACAAGACAAGATAAGAAACTTTTCAAGACAAGACAACTTTTCAAGACAAGACAAGACAAGACAAGATAAGACAACTTGTCTAGACAAGACAAGACAAGACAAGACAATGTGTCAATACAAGACAAGACAAGATGAGACGAGACAAGACAAGACAAGACAAGACAAGACAAGACAAGACAAGACAAGACAAGACAAGACAAGACAAGACAAGACAAGACAAGACAAGACAAGACAAGACAAGACAAGACAAGACAAGACAAGACAAGACAAGACAAGACAAGACAAGACAAGACAAGACAAGACAAGACAAGACAAGACAAGACAAGACAAGACAAGACAAGACAAGACAAGACAAGACAATTTGTCAAGACAATACAAGACAAGACAAATTGTCAAGACAAGACAACTTGTCAAAACAAGACAAGACAAGACAACTTGTCAAGACAAGACAAGACAATTTTTCAAAACAATACAAGACAAGACAAATTGTCAAGACAAGACAACTTGTCAAAACAAGACAAGACAATACAACTTGTCAAGACAAGACAACTTGTCAAGGCAAGAAAACTTGTCAAGACAATACAAGACAACTTGTCAAGACAAGACAACTTGTCAAGACAAGACAACTTGTCACGGCAAGACAACTTGTCAATACAAGACAACTTGTCAAGGCAAGACAACTTGTCAAGAGAAGATAACAAGTCAAGGCAAGACAACTTGTCAAGGCAAGACAAGACAAGACAAGACAAGACGAGACAAGACGAGACGAGACGAGACAAGACAAGACAAGACAAGACAACTTTTCAAGACAAGACAACTTTTCAAGACAAGACAAGACAAGATAAGACAACTTGTCAAGACAAGACAAGACAACGTGTGAAGACAAAACAAGACAATACAAGACAAGTCAAGACCAGACAACTTGTCAAGACAAGACAACTTGTCAAGGCAAGACAACTTGTCAAGACAAGACAAGACAAGGCAAGACAAGACAAGAGAAGACAAGACAACGTGTCAAGACAAGACAAGACAAGTCAAGTCAAGACAAGACAAGACAACTTGTCAAGACAAGACAACTTGTCAAGGCAAGACAACTTGTCAAGACAAGACAAGACTAGTCAAGTCAAGACAAGACAAGACAAGTCAAGACAAGACAAGACAAGACAAGACAAGACCAGACCAGACAAGACAAGACAACTTTTCAAGACAAGACAACTTTTCAAGACAAGACAAGACAAGAGAAGACTAGACAATGTGTCAAGACAAGTCAAGACAAGACAATACGAGCCAAGACAAGACAGCACAAGAGAAAACAAGACAAGACAACTTGACAAGACAATACAATACAATACAAGACAAGACAAGACAAGACAAGACAACTTGTCAAGACAAGACAAGACAACTTGTCAAGACAGGACAACACAACACAAGACAACTTGTCAAGACAAGACAAGACAACTAGTCAAGACAAGACAAAACAAAACAAGACAAGACAACTTGTCAAGACAAGACAATACAAGACAAGCTAAGACAACTTGTCAAGACTAGACAACTTGTCAAGACAAGACAAGACAAGACAACTTGTCAAGACATGACAAGACAAGACAAGACAACTTGTCAAGACAACTTGTCAAGACAATACAACTTGTCACGTCAAGACAACTTGTCAAGACAAGACAAGACAAGCCAACTTGTCAAGACAAGACAAGACAAGACAACTTGTCAAGACAAGACAAGACAAGACAACTTGTCAAGGCAAGACAAGACAAGACAAGACAAGACAAGACAAGACAACTTGTCAAGACAAGACAAGACAAGACAAGACAAGACAAGACAATGTGTCAAGACAAGTAAAGACAAGACAATACGAGACAAGACAAGACAGCACAAGAGAAAACAAGACAAGACAACTTGACAAGACAAGACAATACAAGACAAGACAAGACAAGACAAGACAACTTGTCAAGACAAGACAAGACAACTTGTCAAGACAGGACAACACAATACAAGACAACTTGTCAAGACAAGACAAGACAACTAGTCAAGACAAGACAAAACAAAACAAGACAAGACAACTTGTCAAGACAAGACAAGACAAGACAAGACAAGCTAAGACAACTTGTCAAGTCTAGACAACTTGTCAAGACAAGACAAGACAAGACAACTTGTCAAGACATGACAAGACAAGACAAGACAACTTGTCAAGACAATACAACTTGTCAAGGCAAGACAACTTGTCAAGACAAGACAAGACAAGCCAACTTGTCAAGACAAGACAAGACAAGACAACTTGTCAAGACAAGACAAGACAAGACAACTTGTCAAGGCAAGACAAGACAAGACAAGACAAGACAACTTTTCAAGTCAAGACAACTTGTCAAGACAAGACAAGACAATATAAGACAACTTGTCAAGGCAAGGCAAGACAAGACAAGACAAGACAAGACAACTTTTCTAGTCAAGACAACTTGTCAAGACAAGACAAGACTAGACAAGATAAAACAACTTGTCAAGACAAGACAAGACAAGACAAGACAATACAAGACGAGACGAGAAAAGACAAGACAAGACAAGACAAGACTTGTCAAGACAAGATAACTTGTCACGACAAGACAACTTGTCAAGACAAGACAACTTGCCAAGACAAGACAAGGCAAGACAAGAGAAGACGAGACAATACAAGACAAGATAAGACAACACTTCAAGACAAGACAACTTGTCAAGACATGACAAGACAAGACAAGACAACTTGTCAAGACAAGACAATTTGTCAACACAAGACAACTTGTCAAGGCAAGACAACTTGTCAAGACAAGACAAGACAAGAGAAGACGAGACAATACAAGACAAGATAAGACAACTTTTCAAGACAAGACAACTTTTCAAGACAAGACAAGACAAGATAAGACAACTTGTCTAGACAAGACAAGACAAGACAAGACAATGTGTCAAGACAAGACAAGACAAGACAAGACAAGACAAGACAAGACAAGAAAAGAAAAGAAAAGAAAAGACAAGACAAGACGAGAGCAGACGATAAAAAACAAGACAACACAAGACAAGACAACTTTCCACGACAAGACAACTTTTCAAGAAAAGAAAAGACAATATAAGATAACTTGTAAAGACAAGACAAGACAATTTGTCAAGACAATACAAGACAAGACAAATTGTCAAGACAAGACAACTTGTCAAAACAAGAAAAGACAACACAACTTGTCAAGACAAGACAACTTGTCAAGGCAAGACAACTTGTCAAGACAATACAAGACAACTTGTCAAGACAAGACAACTTGTCAAGACAAGACAACTTGTCACGGCAAGACAACTTGTCAATACAAGACAACTTGTCAAGGCAAGACAAGACAAGACAAGACAAGACAAGACGAGCCAAGACGAGACGAGACAAGACAAGACAAGACAAGACAACTTTTCAAGACAAGACAACTTTTCAAGAGAAGACAAGACAAGATAAGACAACTTGTCAGGACAAGACAAGACAAGACAACGTGTCAAGACAAAACAAGACAATACAAGACAAATCAAGACCAGACAACTTGTCAAGACAAGACAACTTGTCAAGGCAAGACAACTTGTCAAGACAAGACAAGACAAGGCAAGACAAGACAAGAGAAGACAAGCAACGTGTCAAGACAATACAAGACAATTCAAGACAAGACAAGACAACTTGTCAAGACAAGACAACTTGTCAAGGCAAGACAACTTGTCAAGACAAGACAAGACAAGTCAAGTCAAGACAAGACAAGACAAGACAAGACAAGACAAGACAAGACAAGACAAGACAAGACAAGACAAGACGAGACAACACAAGACAACACAAGACAACACAACTTTTCAAGACCAAACATCTTTTCAAGACAAGACAAGACAAGATAAGATAACTAACAAGACAAGACAAGACAAGTTAAAAGACAAGACAAGACGAGGCAAGACAAGACAAGACAAGACAAGACCAGACAAGACAAGACAACTTTTCAAGACAAGACAACTTTTCAAGACAAGACAAGACAAGACAACTTGTCAAGACAAGACAAGACAAGACAAGACAAGACAAGACAAGACAAGACAAGACAAGACAAGACAAGACAAGACAAGACAAGACAAGACAAGACAAGACAATGTGTCAAGACAAGTCAAGACAAGACAAGACGAGACAAGACAAGACAGCACAAGACAAAAAAGACAAGACAACTTGACATGACAAGACAATACAAGACAAGGCAAGACAAGACAAGACAAGACAAGACAAGACAACTTGTCAAGACAGGACAACACAAGACAAGACAACTTGTCAAGACAAGACAAGACAACTAGTCAAGACAAGACAACTTGTCAAGACAAGACAACTTGTCAAGACAAGACAAGACAACTTGTCAAGACAAGACAAGACAAGACAACTTGTCAAGACAAGACAAGACAAGACAACTTGTCAAGACAAGACAACTTGTCAAGACAAGACAACTTGTCAAGACAAGACAACTTGTCAAGACAAGAGAAGACAACTTGTCAAGACAAGACAAGACAAGACAACTTGTCAAGACAAGACAAGACAAGACAACTTGTCAAGACAAGACAAGACAAGACAACTTGTCAAGACAAGACAAGACAAGACAACTTGTCAAGACAAGACAAGACAAGACAACTTATCACGACAAGACAAGACAAAACGAGATAAGACAAGACAAGACAAGACAAGACAAGACAAGACAAGACAAGACAAGACAAGACAAGATAAGATAAGAAAACTTGTCAAGACAAGACAAGACAATCCAAGACAAGACTATACAAGATAAAACAAGGCAAGACAAGACAAGACAAGACAAGACCGGACAAGACAAGACAACTTTTCAAGACAAGACAACTTTTCAAGACAAGACAAGACAAGACAAGACAACTTGTCAAGACAAGACAAGACAAGACAAGACAAGACAATGTGTCAAGACAAGTCAAGACAAGACAAGACGAGACAAGACAAGACAGCACAAGACAAAAAAGACAAGACAACTTGACATGACAAGACAATACAAGACAAGACAAGACAAAACAAGAGAAGACAAGACAACTTGTCAAGACAAGACAAGACAACTTGTCAAGACAGGACAACACAAGACAAGACAACTTGTCAAGACAAGACAAGACAACTAGTCAAGACAAGACAAAACAAAACAAGACAAGACAAGACAAGACAACTTGTCAAGACAAGACAACTTGTCAAGACAAGACAACTTGTCAAGACAAGACAAGACAACTTGTCAAGACAAGACAAGACAAGACAACTTGTCAAGACAAGACAAGACAAGACAACTTGTCAAGACAAGACAAGACAAGACAACTTGTCAAGACAAGACCAGACAAGACAACTTAGCACGACAAGACAAGACAAAACGAGATAAGACAAGACAAGACAAGACAAGACAAGATAAGATAAGAAAACTTGTCAAGACAAGACAAGACAATCCAAGACAAGACTATACAAGATAAAACAAGGCAAGACAAGACAAGACAAGATAAGATAACTAACAAGACAAGATAAGACAAGTTAAAAGACAAGACAAGACGAGGCAAGACAAAACAAGACAAGACAAGACCAGACAAGACAAAACAACTTTTCAAGACAAGAAAACTTTTCAAGACAAGACAAGACAAGACAAGACAACTTGTCAAGATAAGATAAGACAAGTCAAGACAAGTCAAGACAAGACAAGACGAGACAAGACAACACAGCACAAGACAAAACAAGACAAGAGAACTTGACAAGACAATACAAGACAAGACAAGACAAGACAACTTGTCAAGACAAGACAAGACAACTTGTCAAGACAGGACAACACAAGACAAGACAACTTGTCAAGACAAGACAAAACAGAACAATACAAGACAAGACAATACAACTTGTCAAGACAAGACAACTTGTCAAGACAAGACAAGACAAGACAACTTGTCAAGACAAGACAAGACAAGACAACTTGTCAAGACAAGACAAGACAAGACAACTTGTCAAGGCAAGACAAGATAAGACAAGACAAGACAAGACAACTTTTCAAGTCAAGACAACTTGTCAAGACAAGACAAGACAATATAAGACAACTTGTCAAGAAAAGACAAGACAAGACAAGCTAAGACAACTTGTCAAGACTAGACAACTTGTCAAGACAAGACAAGACAAGACAACTTGTCAAGACAAGACAAGACAACTTGTCAAGACAAGACAAGACAAGACAACTTGTCAATACAAGAGAAGACAAAACGAGACAAGACAAGACAAGACAAGACAAGACAAGACAAGACAAGACAAGACAAGACAAGACAAGACAAGACAAGACAAGACAAGACAAGACAAGACAAGACAAGACAAGACAAGACAAGACAAGACAAGACAAGACAAGACAAGACAAGATAAGATAAGAAAACTTGTCAAGACAAGACAAGACAATCCAAGACAAGATAAGTTAAGAATACTTGTCAAGACAAGACAAGACAATCCAAGACGAGACTATACAAGATAAAACAAGACAAGACAAGAAAAGACAACTTTTCAAGACAAGACAACTTGTGAAGACAAGACAAGACAAGACAACTAGTCAAGACAAGACAAGACAAGACAAGACAATACGATACAAGACAACTTGTCAATACAAGACAAGACAAGACAAGACAATTTGTCAAGACAAGACAAGACAATTTTTCAAGACAAGACAAGACAAGAAAACTTGTCAAGACAAGACAAGACAACTTGTCAAGGCAACACAACTTGTCAAGGCAAGACAAGACAAGACAAGACAAGAAAAGACAAGACGAGACAAGATAAGACAAGACAACTTTTCAAGACAAGACAACTTTTCAAGACAAGACAACTTGTCAAGACAAGACAAGACAAGCCAACTTGTCAAGACAAGACAAGACAAGACAACTTGTCAAGACAAGACAAGACAAGACAACTTGTCAAGACAAGACAAGACAAGACAACTTATCAAGACAAGACAAGACAAAACGAGACAAGACAAGACATGACAAGACAAGACAAGACAAGACAAGATAAGATAAGAAAACTTGTCAAGACAAGACAAGACAATCCAAGACGAGACTATACAAGATAAAACAAGACAAGACACGACAAGACAAGATAAGATACCTAACAAGACAAGACAAGACAAGACAAGTTAAAAGACAAGACAAGACGAGGCAAGACAAGACAAGACAAGACAAGACCAGACAATACAAGACAATTTTTCAAGACAAGACAACTTTTCAAGACAAGACAAGACAAGACAAGACAAGACAAGACAAGACAAGACAAGACAACTTGTCAAGACAAGACAAGACAAGACAAGACAAGACAAGACAAGACAAGACAAGACAAGACAAGACAATGTGTCAAGACAAGACGAGACAAGACAAGACAGCACAATACAAAACAAGACAAGACAACCTGACAAGACAATACAAGACAAGATAAGACAAGACAACTTGTCAAGACAAGACAAGACAACTTGTCAAGACAGGACAACACAAGACAAGACAACTTGTCAAGACAAGACAAAACAAAATAAGACAAGACAAGACAAGACAACTTGTCATGACAAGACAACTTGTCAAGACAAGACAAGACAAGACAAGACAACTTGTCAAGACAAGACAAGACAAGACAACTTGTCGAGACAAGACAAGACAAGACAACTTGTCAATACAAGACAAGACAAGACAACGTGTCAAGACAAGACAAGACAAGACAACTTATCAAGACAAGACAAGACAAAACGAGACAAGACAAAACGAGATAAGACAAGACAAGACAAGACAAGAAAAGAAAAGAAAAGACAAGACAAGACAAGACAAGATAACAAAACTTGTCAAGACAAGACAAGACAATCCAAGACGAGACTATACAAGATAAAACAAGACAAGACAAGACAAGACAACTTTTCAAGACTACATTCCAACATTGCATTGCTACATTGCAACATTGCATTGCTACATTGGAACATTGCATTGCTAGATTGATACATTGCATTGCTACATTGCTACATTGCATTGCTACATTGCTACATTGCATTGCTACATTGCAGTGCGTTGCTACATTGCATTGCATTTCTACATTGCATTGCATTGCAACATTGCATTGCATTGCTACATTGCATTGCTACATTGCATTGCTACATTGCTACATTACATTGCTACATTGCTACATTGCATTTCTACATTGCATTGCTACATTGCTACATTGCATTGCTACATTGCATTGCATTGCTACATTACATTGCATTGCTACATCGCTACATTGTATTGCTACATTGCTACATTGCATTGCTACATTGCTACATTGCATTGCTACATTACATTGCATTGCTGCATTGTATTGCTACATTGCTACATTGTATTGCTATATTGCTACATTGCAACATTGCATTTCTACATTGCAACATTGCATTTCTACATTGCAACATTGCATTGTCACATTACAACATTGCATTGCTACATTGCAACATTGCATTGCCAGATTGATATATTGCATTGCTACATTGCAGTGCATTGGTACATTGCATTGCATTACTACATTACATTGCATTGCATTGCTACATTGCTACATTACATTGCTACATTGCTACATTGCATTGCTACATTGTATTGCTACATTGCTACATTGCGGTGCTACATTGCTACATTGCTTTTCTACATTGCTACATTGCATTGTTACATTGCTATATTGCATTGCTAAATTGCTATATTGCATTGCTACACTGTATTGCTACATTGCTACATTGCATTGCTATATTGCATTGCTACATTGCATTGCTACTTTGCTACATTGCTAAATTGAAATATTGCATTGCTGAATCGCAACATTGTATTGCTGAATTGCAATATTGCATTGCTACATTGCTGCATTGCTACATTGCAACATTGCTACATTGTATTGCTACATTGCTACAATTCATTGCTACATTGCTACATTGCATTGGTATATTACATTGCATTGCTGCATTGTATTGCTACATTGCTACATTGTATTGATATATTGCTACATTGCAACATTGCATTTCTACATTGCAACATTGCATTGCTACATTCCAACATTGCATTGCTACATTGCAACATTGCATTGCTACATTGCAACATTGCATTGCTAGATTGATACATTGCATTGCTACATTGATACATTGCATTGCCACATTGCATTGCTACATTGCTACATTGCATTGCTACATTGCTACATTGCATTGCTACATTGCTACATTGTATTGCTACATTGCTACATTGCATTGCTACATTGCTACATTGCATTGCTACATTGCATTGCTACATTGCTACATTTTATTGCTACATTGCTACATTGCATTGCAACATTGCATTGCTACATTGCAACATTGCATTGCTAGATTGATACATTGCATTGCTACATTGCTACATTGCATTGCTACACTGTATTGCTACATTGCTACATTACATTGCTACATTGTATTGCTACATTGCTACATTGCTACATTGCATTGCTACATTGCTACATTGTATTGCTACATTGCTACATTGCATTGCTACATTGCTACATTGCATTGCTACATTGCATTGCTACATTGCTACATTTTATTGCTAAATTGTTACATTGCATTTCTACATTGCATTGCTTCATTGCTACATTGCATTGCTATATTGCTACTTGTCAAGACAAGTCAACTTATCAAGACAAGACAAGACAATTTGTCAAGACAATACAAGACAAGATAAGACAAGAAAAGTTGTCAAAACAAGACAACTTGTCATGACAAGACAAGACAAGTCAACTTATCAAGACATGACAAGACAAGACAAGACAAGACAAGACAACTTTTCAAGACAAGACAAGACAACTAGTCAATACAAGAAAAGACAAGACAAGACAAGACAAAACAAGACAACTTATCAAGACAAGACAACTTGTCAAGACAAGACAAGTCGAGACGAGACAAGACAGGACAGCACAAGACAAGACAAGACAACTTGTCAAGACAATACAAGACAAGACAATACAACTTGTTAAGACAAGACAAGTCAACTTGTCAATACAAGACAATACAAGACAACTTGTCAAGACAAGACAACTTGTCAAGGCAAGACAACTTGTCAATACAAGACAACTTGTCAAGACAAGACAACTTGTCACGACAAAACAACTTGTCAAGGCAAGACAACTTGTCAAGGCAAAACAACTTGTCAAGGCAAGACAAGACAAGACAAGACAAGACAAGACCAGACCAGACAAGATAAGAGAAGACAAGATGAGACAAGATGAGACGAGACGAGACGAGGCGAGACAAGACAAGACAAGACAAGACAACTTTTCAAGACAAGACAACTTTTCAAGACAAGACAAGACAAGATAAGACAACTTGTCAAGACAAGACAAGACAAGACAAGACAAGACAAGACAAGACAAGACAAGACAAGACAAGACAAAGTGTCAAGACAATACAAGACAAGACAAGACAAGACAACTTGTCAAGACAAGACAAATTGTCAAGACAAGACAACTTGTCCAGGCAAGACAACTTTTAAATACAAGACAACTTGTCAAGACAAGACAACTTGTCAAGACAAATCAACTTGTCAAGACAAGACAACTTGTCAAGGCAAGACAACTTGTCAAGACAAGACAAGACAAGACAACTTTTCAAGACAAGACAAGACAAGACAAGACAAGACAAGACAAGACAAGACAAGACAAGAAAACAAAACACAAGACAAGACAAGACAAGACAAGAAAAGACAAGACAAGACAAGACAAGACAAGACAAGACTACTTGTCAAGACAAGACAAGACTACTTGTCAAGACAAGACAAGTCAACTTGTCAAGACAACTTGTCAAGACAACTTGTCAAGACAACTTGTCAAGACAACTTGTCAAGACAAGACAACTTGTCAAGGCAAGACAACTTTTCAAGGCAAGAGAACTTGTCAAGGCAAGACAACTTGTCAAGGCAAGACAACTTGTCAAGGCAAGACAAGACCAGACAAGACAAGACAAGACAAGACAAGACAAGACAAGACAAGCCAAGACAAGACAAGACAAGACAAGAAAAGACAAGACAAGGCAAGACAAGACAAGACAAGACAAGACAAGACAAGACAAGACAAGACAAGACAAGACTACTTGTCAAGACAAGACAAGTCAAATTGTCAAGACAACTTGTCCAGACAAGACAACTTGTCAAGGCAAGACAACTTGTCAAGGCAAGACAAGACAAGACAAGACAAGACAAGACAAGACAAGACAAGACAAGATAAGACAGGAAAAGACAAGACGAGAGGAGACGAGACAAGACAAGACAAGAAAAGACAAGAAAAGACAACTTTTCAAGACAAGACAACTTTTCAAGACAAGAATAGACAAGATAAGATAAGACAAATTGTCAAGACAAGACAATACAAGACAAGACAAGACAATGTGTCAAAACAAGACAAGAAAGACGAGACGATAAAATACAAGACAGCACAAGACAAGACATGACAAGACAAGACAACGTGTCAAGACAATACAAGACAAGACAAGACAACTTGTCAAGACAAGACAACTTGTCAAGACAAGACACTTGTCAAGGCAAGACAACTTGTCAAGACAAGACAACTTGTCAAGACAAGACAATACAACTTATTAAGACAAGACAAGACAAGACAAGACAACTTGTCAAGGCAAGACAAGATGTCAATACAAGACAACTTGTCAAGACAAGACAACTTGTCACGACAAGACAACTTGTCAAGGCAAGACAACTTGTCAAGACAAGACAACTTGTCAAGGCAAAACAACTTGTCAAGACAAGACAAGACAAGACAAGACAAGACAAGACAAGACAAGACAAGACAAGACAAGACAAGACAAGACAAGACAAGACAAGACAAGACAAGACAAGACAAGACAAGACAAGACAAGACAAGACAAGACAAGACAAGACAAGACAAGACAAGACAAGACAAGATGAGACAAGATGAGACGAGACGAGACGAGACGAGTCAAGACAAGACAAGACAAGACAAGACAAGACAAGACAACTTTTCAAGACAAGACAACTTTTCAAGACAAGACAAGACAAGATAAGACAACTTGTCAAGACAAGACAAGACAAGACAAGATAAGACAGGAAAAGACAAGACGAGACGAGACGAGACAAGACAAGACAAGAAAAGACAAGAAAAGACAACTTTTCAAGACAAGACAACTTTTCAAGACAAGAATAGACAAGATAAGATAAGACAAATTGTCAAGACAAGACAATACAAGACAAGACAAGACAATGTGTCAAAACAAGACAAGAAAGACGAGACGATAAAATACAAGACAGCACAAGACAAGACATGACAAGACAAGACAACGTGTCAAGACAATACAAGACAAGACAAGACAACTTGTCAAGACAAGACAACTTGTCAAGACAAGACACTTGTCAAGGCAAGACAACTTGTCAAGACAAGACAACTTGTCAAGACAAGACAATACAACTTATTAAGACAAGACAAGTCAACTTGTCAAGACAAGACAAGACAAGACAACTTGTCAAGGCAAGACAAGATGTCAATACAAGACAACTTGTCAGGACAAGACAACTTGTCACGACAAGACAACTTGTCAAGGCAAGACAACTTGTCAAGACAAGACAACTTGTCAAGGCAAAACAACTTGTCAAGACAAGACAAGACAAGACAAGACAAGACAAGACAAGACAAGACAAGACAAGACAAGACAAGACAAGATGAGACAAGATGAGACGAGACGAGACGAGACGAGTCAAGACAAGACAAGACAAGACAAGACAACTTTTCAAGACAAGACAACTTTTCAAGACAAGACAAGACAAGATAAGACAACTTGTCAAGACAAGACAAGACAAGACAAGACAAGACAAGACAAGACAAGACAAGACAAGACAAGACAAGACAAGACAAGACAAGATGAGACAAGATGAGACGAGACGAGACGAGACGAGTCAAGACAAGACAAGACAAGACAACTTTTCAAGACAAGACAACTTTTCAAGACAAGACAAGACAAGATAAGACAACTTGTCAAGACAAGACAAGACAAGACAAGACAAGACAAGACAAGACAAGACAAGATAAGAAAAATTATCAAGACAAGACAAGACAAGACAACTTGTCAAGACAAGACAACTTGCCAACACAAGACAAGACAAGATAAGACAACTTGTCAAGACAAGACAAGACTAGACAATACAAGACAAGACAAGACAATGTGTCAAGACAAGATAAGACAAGATGAGACGAGACAAGACAAGACAAGACAAGACAAGACAATACAACTTTTCAAGACAAGACAACTTTTCAAGAAAAGAAACGACAATATAAGATAACTTGTCAAGACAAGACAAGCAATTTGTCAAGACAAGACAAGACAAATTATCAAGACAAGACAACTTGTCAAGACAAGACAAGACAAAGCAACTTGTCAAGGACAAGACAACTTGTCAAGGCAAGACAACTTGTCAAGACAATACAAGACAACTTGTCAAGACAAGATAACTTGTCAAGACAAGACCAGACAAGACAACTTCTCGAGACAAGACAAGACACTTGTCAATACAAGACAACTTGTCAAGGCAAGACAACTTGTCTTGCCAAGACAAGACAAGACAAGACAAGAAAAGACAAGACAAGACAAGACAAGACAAGACAAGACAAGACAAGACAAGACAAGACAAGACAAGACAAGACAAGACGAGACAAGACAAGACAAGACAAGACAACTTTTCAAGACAAGACAACTTTTCAAGACAAGATAAGACAAGATAAGACAACTTGTCAAGACAAGACAAAACAAGACAAGACAAGACAATGTGTCAAGACAAGACAAGACAAGACAAGACGAGACGAGAAAATACAATACAGCACAAGACAAGACATGACAAGACAAGACAACGTGTCAAGACAATACAAGACAATACAAGACAAGACAAGACAAGACAACTTGTCAAGACAAGACAACTTGTCATGGCAAGACAACATGTCAAGACAAGACAAGACAAGACAAGACAATACAATACAAGACAAGACAAGACAAGACAAGACGAGACAAGACAAGACAAGACAAGACAAGACAAGCCAAGACAAGACAAGACAAGATAAGACAGGAAAAGACAAGACGAGACGAGACGAGACAAGACAAGACAAGAAAAGACAAGAAAAGACAACTTTTCAAGACAAGACAACTTTTCAAGACAAGAATAGACAAGATAAGATAAGACAAATTGTCAAGACAAGACAATACAAGACAAGACAATGTGTCAAAACAAGACAAGAAAGACGAGACGATAAAATACAAGACAGCACAAGACAAGACATGACAAGACAAGACAACGTGTCAAGACAATACAAGACAAGACAAGACAACTTGTCAAGACAAGACAACTTGTCAAGACAAGACACTTGTCAAGGCAAGACAACTTGTCAAGACAAGACAACTTGTCAAGACAAGGACAATACAACTTGTTAAGAACAAGACAAGTCAACTTGTCAAGACAAGACAAGACAACTTGTCAAGACAAGACAACTTGTCAAGGCAAGACAAGATGTCAATACAAGACAACTTGTCAAGACAAGACAACTTGTCACGACAAGACAACTTGTCAAGGCAAGACAACTTGTCAAGACAAGACAACTTGTCAAGGCAAAACAACTTGTCAAGGCAAGACAAGACAAGACAAGACAAGACAAGACAAGACAAGACAAGACAAGACAAGACAAGACAAGACAAGACAAGACAAGATGAGACAAGATGAGACGAGACGAGACGAGACGAGTCAAGACAAGACAAGACAAGAGAAGACAAGACAACTTTTCAAGACAAGACAACTTTTCAAGACAAGACAAGACAAGATAAGACAACTTGTCAAGACAAGACAAGACAAGACAAGACAAGACAAGACAAGACAAGACAAGACAAGACAAGACAAGACAAGACAAGATAAGAAAAATTATCAAGACAAGACAAGACAAGACAACTTGTCAAGACAAGACAACTTGCCAACACAAGACAAGACAAGATAAGACAACTTGTCAAGACAAGACAAGACTAGACAATACAAGACAAGACAAGACAATGTGTGAAGACAAGATAAGACAAGATGAGACGAGACAAGACAAGACAAGACAAGACAAGACAAGACAAGACAAGACAAGACAAGACAATACAACTTTTCAAGACAAGACAACTTTTCAAGAAAAGAAACGACAATATAAGATAACTTGTCAAGACAAGACAAGCAATTTGTCAAGACAAGACAAGACAAATTATCAAGACAAGACAACTTGTCAACACAAGACAAGACAAAGCAACTTGTCAAGACAAGACAACTTGTCAAGGCAAGACAACTTGTCAAGACAATACAAGACAACTTGTCAAGACAAGATAACTTGTCAAGACAAGACCAGACAAGACAACTTCTCGAGACAAGACAAGACACTTGTCAATACAAGACAACTTGTCAAGGCAAGACAACTTGTCTTGCCAAGACAAGACAAGACAAGACAAGAAAAGACAAGACAAGACAAGACAAGACAAGACAATATAAGACAAGACAAGACAAGACAAGACAAGACAAGACGAGACAAGACGAGACAAGACAAGACAAGACAAGACAACTTTTCAAGACAAGACAACTTTTCAAGACAAGATAAGACAAGATAAGACAACTTGTCAAGACAAGACAAAACAAGACAAGACAAGACAATGTGTCAAGACAAGACAAGACAAGACAAGACAAGACAAGACAAGACGAGACGAGAAAATACAATACAGCACAAGACAAGACATGACAAGACAAGACAACGTGTCAAGACAATACAAGACAATACAAGACAAGACAAGACAAGACAACTTGTCAAGACAAGACAACTTGTCATGGCAAGACAACATGTCAAGACAAGACAAGACAAGACAAGACAATACAAGACAAGACAAGACAAGACAAGACAAGACAAGACGAGACAAGACAAGACAAGACAAGACAAGCCAAGACAAGACAACTTTTCAAGACAAGACAACTTTTCAAGACAAGAATAGACAAGATAAGATAAGACAAATTGTCAAGACAAGACAATACAAGACAAGACAATGTGTCAAAACAAGACAAGAAAGACGAGACGATAAAATACAAGACAGCACAAGACAAGACATGACAAGACAAAACAACGTGTCAAGATAATACAAGACAAGACAAGACAAGACAACTTGTCAAGACAAGACAACTTGTCAAGACAAGACACTTGTCAAGGCAAGACAACTTGTCAAGACAAGACAACTTGTCAAGACAAGACAATACAACTTGTTAAGACAAGACTAGTCAACTTGTCAAGACAAGACAAGACAACTTGTCAAGACAAGACAACTTGTCAAGGCAAGACAAGATGTCAATACAAGACAACTTGTCAAGACAAGACAACTTGTCACGACAAGACAACTTGTCAAGGCAAGACAACTTGTCAAGACAAGACAACTTGTCAAGGCAAAACAACTTGTCAAGGCAAGACAAGACAAGACAAGACAAGACAAGACAAGACAAGACAAGACAAGACAAGACAAGACAAGACAAGACAAGACAAGACAAGACAAGACAATACAAGACAAGACAAGACAAGATGAGACAAGATGAGACGAGACGAGACGAGACGAGTCAAGACAAGATAAGACAAGACAAGACAAGACAACTTCTCAAGACAAGACAACTTTTCAAGACAAGACAAGACAAGATAAGACAACTTGTCAAGACAAGATAAGACAAGACAAGACAAGACAAGACAAGACAAGACAAGACAAGACAAGACAAGACAAGATAACAAAAATTATCAAGACAAGACAATACAAGACAACTTGTCAAGACAAGACAACTTGTCAACACCAGACAAGACAAGATAAGACAACTTGTCAAGACAAGACAAGACTAGACAATACAAGACAAGACAAGACAATGTGTCAAGACAAGATAAGACAAGATGAGACGAGACAAGACAAGACAAGACAAGACAAGACAAGACAAGACAAGACAAGACAAGACAATACAATACAACTTTTCAAGACAAGACAACTTTTCAAGAAAAGAAAAGACAATATAAGATAACTTGTCAAGACAAGACAAGCAATTTGTCAAGACAAGACAAGACAAATTATCAAGACAAGACAACTTGTCAAGACAAGACAAGACAAAGCAACTTGTCAAGACAAGACAACTTGTCAAGGCAAGACAACTTGTCAAGACAATACAAGACAACTTGTCAAGACAAGATAACTTGTCAAGACAAGACCAGACAAGACAACTTCTCGAGACAAGACAACTTGTCAAGACAAGACACTTGTCAATACAAGACAACTTGTCAAGGCAAGACAACTTGTCTTGCCAAGACAAGACAATACAAGACAAGAAAAGACAAGACAAGACAAGACAAGATAAGACAAGACAAGACAAGACGAGACAAGACGAGACAAGACAAGACAAGACAAGACAACTTTTCAAGACAAGACAACTTTTCAAGACAAGATAAAACAAGATAAGACAACTTGTCAAGACAAGACAAAGCAAGACAAGACAAGACAATGTGTCAAGACAAGACAATACAAGACAAGACAAGACAAGACAAGACAAGACAAGACAAGACGAGACGAGAAAATACAATACAGCACAAGACAAGACATGACAAGACAAGACAACGTGTCAAGACAATACAAGACAATAGAAGACAAGAAAAGACAAGACAACTTGTCAAGACAAGACAACTTGTCATGGCAAGACAACATTTCAAGACAAGACAAGAAAAGACAAGACAATACAAGACAAGACAAGACAAGACAAGACAAGACAAGACGAGACAAGACAAGACAAGACAAGACAAGACAAGACAAGAGAAGACAATGTGTCAAGACAAGACAAGACGATGTGTCAAAACAAGACAAGAAAGACGAGACGATAAAATACAAGACAGCACAAGACAAGACATGACAAGACAAGACAACGTGTCAAGACAATACAAGACAAGACAAGACAACTTGTCAAGACAAGACAACTTGTCAAGACAAGACAACTTGTCAAGACAAGACAACTTGTCAAGACAAGACAACTTGTCAAGACAAGACAAACTTGTCAAGACAAGACAAGTCAACTTGTCAAGACAAGACAACTTGTCAACTTGTCAAGGCAAGACAAGATGTCAATACAAGACAACTTGTCAAGACAAGACAACTTGTCAATACAAGACAACTTGTCAAGACAAGACAACTTGTCACGACAAGACAAGACAACTTGTCAAGGCAAGACAACTTGTCAAGACGATCAAGACAAGAACAAGACAAGACAAGACAAGACAAGACAACAAGACAAGACAAGACAAGACAAGACAAAGACAAGACAAGACAAGACAAGACAAGATGACAAGACAAGACAAGACAGACAAGACGAGACGAGACGAGACGAGACAAGACAAGATAGACAAGACAAACAAGACAAGACAAGAACAACTTCTCAAGACAAGACAACTCAAGACAAGACAAGACAAAAAAAGACAAGATAAGACAAGACAAGACAAGACAAGACAAGACAAGACAAGACAAGACAAGACAAGAAAAGACAAGACAAGATAACAAAAATTATCAAGACAAGACAAGACAAACTTGTCAAGACAAGACAACTTGTCAACACCAGACAAGACAAGATAAGACAACTTGTCAAACAAGACAAGACAATACAAGACAAAAAAAACAGACAAGAAAAACAAAAAGAGACATAAGACAGCACAAGACAAGACACAAGACAAGACAAAAGACAAGACAACGTCAAGACAAGACAAGACAACTTGTCAAGACAAGACAACTTGTCAAGACAATGACACTTGTCAAGGCAAGACAACTTGTCAAGACAAACAACTTGTCAAGACAAGACAATACAACTAACTAAGACAACAAGTCAACTTGTCAAGACAAGACAAGACATGACAACTTGTCAAGGCAAGACAAGATGTCAATACAAGACAACTTGTCAAGACAAGACAACTTGTCACGACAGGACAACTTGTCAAGCAAGACAACTTGTCAAGACAAGACAACTTGTCAAAACAAGAGACAAAAGACAAGACAAGACAAGACAAGACAAGACAAGACAAGACAAGACAAGACAAGACAAGACAAGACAAGACAAGACAAGACAAGACAAGACAAGACAAGACAAGACAAGACAAGATGAGACAAGATGAGACGAGACGAGACGAGACGAGTCAAGACAAGACAAGACAAGACAAGACAAGACAAGACAAGACAAGACAAGACAAGACAAGACAAGACAACTTTTCAAGACAAGACAACTTTTCAAGACAAGACAAGACAAGATAAGACAACTTGTCAAGACAAGACAAGACAAGACAAGACAAGACAAGACAAGACAAGATAAGAAAAATTATCAAGACAAGAAAAGACAAGACAACTTGTCAAGACAAGACAACTTGCCAACACAAGACAAGACAAGATAAGACAACTTGTCAAGACAAGACAAGACTAGACAATACAAGACAAGACAAGACAATGTGTCAAGACAAGATAAGACAAGATGAGACGAGACAAGACAAGACAAGACAAGACAAGACAAGACAATACAACTTTTCAAGACAAGACAACTTTTCAAGAAAAGAAACGACAATATAAGATAACTTGTCAAGACAAGACAAGCAATTTGTCAAGACAAGACAAGACAACTTATCAAGACAAGGCAATACAACTTGTCAAGACAAGACAAGACAAAGCAACTTGTCAAGACAAGACAACTTGTCAAGGCAAGACAACTTGTCAAGACAATACAAGACAACTTGTCAAGACAAGATAACTTGTCAAGACAAGACCAGACAAGACAACTTCTCGAGACAAGACAAGACACTTGTCAATACAAGACAAATTGTCAAGGCAAGACAATTTGTCTTGCCAAGACAAGACAAGACAAGACAAGAAAAGACAAGACAAGACAAGACAAGACAAGACAAGACAAGACAAGACAAGACAAGACAAGACAAGACAAGACAAGACAAGACAAGACAAGACAAGACAAGACAAGACAAGACAAGACAAGACAAGATGAGACAAGATGAGACGAGACGAGACGAGACGAGTCAAGACAAGATAAGACAAGACAAGACAAGACAACTTCTCAAGACAAGACAACTTTTCAAGACAAGACAAGACAAGATAAGACAACTTGTCAAGACAAGACAAGACAAGACAAGACAAGACAAGACAAGACAAGACAAGAAAAGACAAGACAAGATAACAAAAATTATCAAGACAAGACAAGACAAGACAACTTGTCAAGACAAGACAACTTGTCAACACCAGACAAGACAAGATAAGACAACTTGTCAAGACAAGACAATACAAGACAAGACAAGACAATGTGTCAAAACAAGACAAGAAAGACGAGACGATAAAATACAAGACAGCACAAGACAAGACATGACAAGACAAGACAACGTGTCAAGACAATACAAGACAAGACAAGACAACTTGTCAAGACAAGACAACTTGTCAAGACAAGACACTTGTCAAGGCAAGACAACTTGTCAAGACAAGACAACTTGTCAAGACAAGACAATACAACTTATTAAGACAAGACAAGTCAACTTGTCAAGACAAGACAAGACATGACAACTTGTCAAGGCAAGACAAGATGTCAATACAAGAAAACTTGTCAAGACAAGACAACTTGTCACGACAGGACAACTTGTCAAGGCAAGACAACTTGTCAAGACAAGACAACTTGTCAAGGCAAAACAACTTGTCAAGACAAGACAAGACAAGACAAGACAAGACAAGACAAGACAAGACAAGACAAGACAAGACAAGACAAGACAAGACAAGACAAGACAAGACAAGACAAGACAAGACAAGACAAGACAAGACAAGACAAGACAAGACAAGACAAGACAACTTTTCAAGACAAGACAACTTTTCAAGACAAGACAAGACAAGATAAGACAACTTGTCAAGACAAGACAAGACAAGACAAGACAAGACAAGACAAGACAAGACAAGATAAGAAAAATTATCAAGACAAGAAAAGACAAGACAACTTGTCAAGACAAGACAACTTGCCAACACAAGACAAGACAAGATAAGACAACTTGTCAAGACAAGACAAGACTAGACAATACAAGACAAGACAAGACAATGTGTCAAGACAAGATAAGACAAGATGAGACGAGACAAGACAAGACAAGACAAGACAAGACAAGACAATACAACTTTTCAAGACAAGACAACTTTTCAAGAAAAGAAACGACAATATAAGATAACTTGTCAAGACAAGACAAGCAATTTGTCAAGACAAGACAAGACAACTTATCAAGACAAGACAACTTGTCAAGACAAGACAAGACAAAGCAACTTGTCAAGACAAGACAACTTGTCAAGGCAAGACAACTTGTCAAGACAATACAAGACAACTTGTCAAGACAAGATAACTTGTCAAGACAAGACCAGACAAGACAACTTCTCGAGACAAGACAAGACACTTGTCAATACAAGACAACTTGTCAAGGCAAGACAACTTGTCTTGCCAAGACAAGACAAGACAAGACAAGAAAAGACAAGACAAGACAAGACAAGACAAGACAAGACAAGACAAGACAAGACAAGACAAGACAAGACAAGACAAGACAAGACAAGACAAGACAAGACAAGACAAGACAAGACAAGACAAGACAAGACAAGACAAGACAAGACAAGACGAGACAAGACAAGACAAGACAAGACAACTTTTCAAGACAAGACAACTTTTCAAGACAAGATAAGACAAGATAAGACAACTTGTCAAGACAAGACAAAACAAGACAAGACAAGACAATGTGTCAAGACAAGACAAGACAAGACAAGACAAGACAAGACGAGACGAGAAAATACAATACAGCACAAGACAAGACATGACAAGACAAGACAACGTGTCAAGACAATACAAGACAATACAAGACAAGACAAGACAACTTGTCAAGACAAGACAACTTGTCATGGCAAGACAACATGTCAAGACAAGACAAGACAAGACAAGACAATACAAGACAAGACAAGACAAGACAAGACAAGACAAGACGAGACAAGACAAGACATGCCAAGACAAGCCAAGACAAGACAAGACAAGACAAGATAAGACAGGAAAAGACAAGACGAGACGAGACAAGACAAGACAAGAAAAGACAAGAAAAGACAACTTTTCAAGACAAGACAACTTTTCAAGACAAGAATAGACAAGATAAGATAAGACAAATTGTCAAGACAAGACAATACAAGACAAGACAATGTGTCAAAACAAGACAAGAAAGACGAGACGATAAAATACAAGACAGCACAAGACAAGACATGACAAGACAAGACAACGTGTCAAGACAATACAAGACAAGACAAGACAAGACAACTTGTCAAGACAAGACAACTTGTCAAGGCAAAACAACTTGTCAAGACAAGACAAGACAAGACAAGACAAGACAAGACAAGACAAGACAAGACAAGACAAGACAAGACAAGACAAGACAAGACAAGACAAGACAAGACAAGACAAGACAAGACAAGACAAGACAAGACAAGACAAGACAAGACAAGACAAGAGGAGACAAGATGAGACGAGACGAGGACGAGACGAGTCAAGACAAGACAAGACAAGACAAGACAAGACAAGACAAGACAAGACAAGACAAGACAAGACAAGACAACTTTTCAAGACAAGACAACTTTTCAAGACAAGACAAGACAAGATAAGACAACTTGTCAAGACAAGACAAGACAAGACAAGACAAGACAAGACAAGACAAGATAAGAAAAATTATCAAGACAAGAAAAGACAAGACAACTTGTCAAGACAAGACAACTTGCCAACACAAGACAAGACAAGATAAGACAACTTGTCAAGACAAGACAAGACTAGACAATACAAGACAAGACAAGACAATGTGTCAAGACAAGATAAGACAAGATGAGACGAGACAAGACAAGACAAGACAAGACAAGACAAGACAATACAACTTTTCAAGACAAGACAACTTTTCAAGAAAAGAAACGACAATATAAGATAACTTGTCAAGACAAGACAAGCAATTTGTCAAGACAAGACAAGACAACTTATCAAGACAAGACAACTTGTCAAGACAAGACAAGACAAAGCAACTTGTCAAGACAAGACAACTTGTCAAGGCAAGACAACTTGTCAAGACAATACAAGACAACTTGTGAAGACAAGATAACTTGTCAAGACAAGACCAGACAAGACAACTTCTCGAGACAAGACAAGACACTTGTCAATACAAGACAACTTGTCAAGGCAAGACAACTTGTCTTGCCAAGACAAGACAAGACAAGACAAGACAAGAAAAGACAAGACAAGACAAGACAAGACAAGACAAGACAAGACAAGACAAGACAAGACAAGACAAGACAAGACAAGACAAGACAAGACAAGACGAGACAAGACAAGACAAGACAAGACAACTTTTCAAGACAAGACAACTTTTCAAGACAAGATAAGACAAGATAAGACAACTTGTCAAGACAAGACAAAACAAGACAAGACAAGACAATGTGTCAAGACAAGACAAGACAAGACAAGACGAGACGAGAAAATACAATACAGCACAAGACAAGACATGACAAGACAAGACAACGTGTCAAGACAATACAAGACAATACAAGACAAGACAAGACAACTTGTCAAGACAAGACAACTTGTCATGGCAAGACAACATGTCAAGACAAGACAAGACAAGACAAGACAATACAAGACAAGACAAGACAAGACAAGACGAGACAAGACAAGACAAGCCAAGACAAGCCAAGACAAGACAAGACAAGACAAGATAAGACAGGAAAAGACAAGACGAGACGAGACAAGACAAGACAAGAAAAGACAAGAAAAGACAACTTTTCAAGACAAGACAACTTTTCAAGACAAGAATAGACAAGATAAGATAAGACAAATTGTCAAGACAAGACAATACAAGACAAGACAATGTGTCAAAACAAGACAAGAAAGACGAGACGATAAAATACAAGACAGCACAAGACAAGACATGACTAGACAAGACAACGTGTCAAGACAATACAAGACAAGACAAGACAAGACAACTTGTCAAGACAAGACAACTTGTCAAGACAAGACACTTGTCAAGGCAAGACAACTTGTCAAGACAAGACAACTTGTCAAGACAAGACAATACAACTTGTTAAGACAAGACAAGTCAACTTGTCAAGACAAGACAAGACAACTTGTCAAGACAAGACAACTTGTCAAGGCAAGACAAGATGTCAATACAAGACAACTTGTCAAGACAAGACAACTTGTCACGACAAGACAACTGTCAAGGCAAGACAACTTGTCAAGACAAGACAACTTGTCAAGGCAAAACAACTTGTCAAGGCAAGACAAGACAAGACAAGACAAGACAAGACAAGACAAGACAAGACAAGACAAGACAAGACGAGACAAGACAAGACAAGACAAGACAAGACAAGCCAAGCCAAGACAAGACAAGACAAGACAAGATAAGACAGGAAAAGACAAGACGAGACGAGACGAGACAAGACAAGACAAGAAAAGACAAGAAAAGACAACTTTTCAAGACAAGACAACTTTTCAAGACAGGAATAGACAAGATAAGATAAGACAAATTGTCAAAACAAGACAATACAAGACAAGACAATGTGTAAAAACAAGACAAGAAAGACGAGACGATAAAATACAAGACAGCACAAGACAAGACATGACAAGACAAGACAACGTGTCAAGACAATACAAGACAAGACAAGACAAGACAAGACAACTTGTCAAGACAAGACAACTTGTCAAGACAAGACACTTGTCAAGGCAAGACAACTTGTCAAGACAAGACAACTTGTCAAGACAAGACAATACAACTTGTTAAGACAAGACAAGTCAACTTGTCAAGACAAGACAAGACAACTTGTCAAGACAAGACAACTTGTCAAGGCAAGACAAGATGTCAATACAAGACAACTTGTCAAGACAAGACAACTTGTCACGACAAGACAACTTGTCAAGGCAAGACAACTTGTCAAGACAAGACAACTTGTCAAGGCAAAACAACTTGTCAAGGCAAGACAAGACAAGACAAGACAAGACAAGACAAGACAAGACAAGACAAGACAAGACAAGACAAGACAAGACAAGACAAGACAAGATGAGACAAGATGAGACGAGACGAGAAGAGACGAGTCAAGACAAGACAAGACAAGACAAGACAACTTTTCAAGCAAGACAACTTTTCAAGACAAGACAAGACAAGATAAGACAACCTGTCAAGACAAGACAAGACAAGACAAGACAAGACAAGACAAGACAAGACAAGACAAGACAAGATAAGAAAAATTATCAAGACAAGACAAGACAAGACAACTTGGCAAGACAAGACAACTTGCCAACACAAGACAAGACAAGATAAGACAACTTGTCAAGACAAGACAAGACTAGACAATACAAGACAAGACAAGACAATGTGTGAAGACAAGATAAGACAAGATGAGACGAGACAAGACAAGACAAGACAAGACAAGACAATACAACTTTTCAAGACAAGACAACTTTTCAAGAAAAGAAACGACAATATAAGATAACTTGTCAAGACAAGACAAGCAATTTGTCAAGACAAGACAAGACAAATTATCAAGACAAGACAACTTGTCAAGACAAGACAAGACAAAGCAACTTGTCAAGACAAGACAACTTGTCAAGGCAAGACAACTTGTCAAGACAATACAAGACAACTTGTCAAGACAAGATAACTTGTCAAGACAAGATAACTTGTCAAGACAAGACCAGACAAGACAACTTCTCGAGACAAGACAAGACACTTGTCAATACAAGACAACTTGTCAAGGCAAGACAACTTGTCTTGCCAAGACAAGACAAGACAAGACAAGAAAAGACCAGACAAGACAAGACAAGACAAGACAAGACAAGACAAGACAAGACAAGACAAGACAAGACAAGACAAGACAAGACAAGACAAGACAAGACAAGATAACAAAAATTATCAAGACAAGACAAGACAAGACAACTTGTCAAGACAAGACAACTTGTCAACACCAGACAAGACAAGATAAGACAACTTGTCAAGACAAGACAAGACTAGGCAATACAAGACAAGACAAGACAAGACAATGTGTCAAGACAAGATAAGACAAGATGAGACGAGACAAGACAAGACAAGACAAGACAAGACAAGACAATACAATACAACTTTTCAAGACAAGATAACTTTTCAAGAAAAGAAAAGACAATATAAGATAACTTGTCAAGACAAGACAAGCAATTTGTCAAGACAAGACAAGACAAATTATCAAGACAAGACAACTTGTCAAGACAAGACAAGACAAAGCAACTTGTCAAGACAAGACAACTTGTCAAGGCAAGACAACTTGTCAAGACAATACAAGACAACTTGTCAAGACAAGATAACTTGTCAAGACAAGACCAGACAAGACAACTTCTCGAGACAAGACAACTTGTCAAGACAAGACACTTGTCAATACAAGACAACTTGTCAAGGCAAGACAACTTGTCTTGCCAAGACAAGACAATACAAGACAAGAAAAGACAAGACAAGACAAGACAAGATAAGATAAGACAAGACAAGACAAGACGAGACAAGACGAGACAAGACAAGACAAGACAAGACAACTTTTCAAGACAAGACAACTTTTCAAGACAAGATAAGACAAGATAAGACAACTTGTCAAGACAAGACAAAACAAGACAAGACAAGACAATGTGTCAAGACAAGACAAGACAAGACAAGACAAGACAAGACAAGACAAGACAAGACAAGACAAGACGAGACGAGAAAATACAATACAGCACAAGACAAGACATGACAAGACAAGACAACGTGTCAAGACAATACAAGACAATACAAGACAAGAAAAGACAAGACAACTTGTCAAGACAAGACAACTTGTCATGGCAAGACAACATGTCAAGACAAGACAAGAAAAGACAAGACAATACAAGACAAGACAAGACAAGACAAGACAAGACAAGACAAGACGAGACAAGACAAGACAAGACAAGACAAGACAAGACAAGACAAGACAAGACAAGACAAGACAAGACAATGTGTCAAGACAAGACAAGACGATGTGTCAAAACAAGACAAGAAAGACGAGACGATAAAATACAAGACAGCACAAGACAAGACATGACAAGACAAGACAACGTGTCAAGACAATACAAGACAAGACAAGACAACTTGTCAAGACAAGACAACTTGTCAAGACAAGACACTTGTCAAGGCAAGACAACTTGTCAAGACAAGACAACTTGTCAAGACAAGACAATACAACTTGTTAAGACAAGACAAGTCAACTTGTCAAGACAAGACAAGACAACTTGTCAAGACAAGACAACTTGTCAAGGCAAGACAAGATGTCAATACAAGACAACTTGTCAAGACAAGACAACTTGTCACGACAAGACAACTTGTCAAGGCAAGACAACTTGTCAAGACAAGACAACTTGTCAAGGCAAAACAACTTGTCAAGGCAAGACAAGACAAAGACAAGACAAGACAAAGACAAGACAAGACAAGACAAGACAAGACAAGACAAGACAAGACAAGATGAGACAAGATGAGACGAGACGAGACGAGACGAGTCAAGACAAGATAAGACAAGACAAGACAAGACAACTTCTCAAGACAAGACAACTTTTCAAGACAAGACAAGACAAGATAAGACAACTTGTCAAGACAAGACAAGACAAGACAAGACAAGACAAGACAAGAAAAGACAAGACAAGATAACAAAAATTATCAAGACAAGACAAGACAAGACAACTTGTCAAGACAAGACAACTTGTCAACACCAGACAAGACAAGATAAGACAACTTGTCAAGACAAGACAATACAAGACAAGACAAGACAATGTGTCAAAACAAGACAAGAAAGACGAGACGATAAAATACAAGACAGCACAAGACAAGACATGACAAGACAAGACAACGTGTCAAGACAATACAAGACAAGACAAGACAACTTGTCAAGACAAGACAACTTGTCAAGACAAGACACTTGTCAAGGCAAGACAACTTGTCAAGACAAGACAACTTGTCAAGACAAGACAATACAACTTATTAAGACAAGACAAGTCAACTTGTCAAGACAAGACAAGACAAGACAACTTGTCAAGGCAAGACAAGATGTCAATACAAGACAACTTGTCAAGACAAGACAACTTGTCACGACAAGACAACTTGTCAAGGCAAGACAACTTGTCAAGACAAGACAACTTGTCAAGGCAAAACAACTTGTCAAGACAAGACAAGACAAGACAAGACAAGACAAGACAAGACAAGACAAGACAAGACAAGACAAGACAAGACAAGACAAGACAAGACAAGATAAGACAAGACAAGACAAGACAAGACAAGACAAGACAAGACAAGACAAGATGAGACAAGATGAGACGAGACGAGACGAGACGAGTCAAGACAAGACAAGGCAAGACAAGACAAGACAAGACAAGACAACTTTTCAAGACAAGACAACTTTTCAAGACAAGACAAGACAAGATAAGACAACTTGTCAAGACAAGACAAGACAAGACAAGACAAGACAAGACAAGACAAGACAAGACAAGACAAGACAAGACAAGACAAGACAAGACAAGACAAGATAAGAAAAATTATCAAGACAAGACAAGACAAGACAACTTGTCAAGACAAGACAACTTGCCAACACAAGACAAGACAAGATAAGACAACTTGTCAAGACAAGACAAGACTAGACAATACAAGACAAGACAAGACAATGTGTCAAGACAAGATAAGACAAGATGAGACGAGACAAGACAAGACAAGACAAGACAAGACAAGACAAGACAAGACAATACAACTTTTCAAGACAAGACAACTTTTCAAGAAAAGAAACGACAATATAAGATAACTTGTCAAGACAAGACAAGCAATTTGTCAAGACAAGACAAGACAAATTATCAAGACAAGACAACTTGTCAAGACAAGACAAGACAAAGCAACTTGTCAAGACAAGACAACTTGTCAAGGCAAGACAACTTGTCAAGACAATACAAGACAACTTGTCAATACAAGACAACTTATCAAGACAAGACAACTTGTCACGACAAGACAACTTGTCAAGGCAAGACAACTTGTCAAGACAAGACAACTTGTCAAGGCAAAACAACTTGTCAAGACAAGACAAGACAAGACAAGACAAGACAAGACAAGACAAGACAAGACAAGACAAGACAAGACAAGACAAGACAAGACAAGACAAGACAAGATGAGACATGATGAGACGAGACGAGACGAGACGAGTCAAGACAAGACAAGGCAAGACAAGACAAGACAAGACAAGACAACTTTTCAAGACAAGACAACTTTTCAAGACAAGACAAGACAAGATAAGACAACTTGTCAAGACAAGACAAGACAAGACAAGACAAGACAAGACAAGACAAGACAAGACAAGACAAGATAAGAAAAATTATCAAGACAAGACAAGACAAGACAACTTGTCAAGACAAGACAAACTTGCCAACACAAGACAAGACAAGATAAGACAACTTGTCAAGACAAGACAAGACTAGACAATACAAGACAAGACAAGACAATGTGTCAAGACAAGATAAGACAAGATGAGACGAGACAAGACAAGACAAGACAAGACAAGACAAGACAATACAACTTTTCAAGACAAGACAACTTTTCAAGAAAAGAAACGACAATATAAGATAACTTGTCAAGACAAAGACAAGCAATTTGTCAAGACAAGACAAGACAAATTATCAAGACAAGACAACTTGTCAAGACAAGACAAGACAAAGCAACTTGTCAAGACAAGACAACTTGTCAAGGCAAGACAACTTTGTCAAGAACAATACAAGACAACTTGTCAAGACAAGATAACTTGTCAAGACAAGACCAGACAAGACAACTTCTCGAGACAAGACAAGACACTTGTCAATACAAGACAACTTGTCAAGGCAAGACAACTTGTCTTGCCAAGACAAGACAAGACAAGAAAAGACAAGACAAGACAAGACAAGACAAGACAAGACAAGACAAGACAAGACAAGACAAGACAAGACAAGACAAGACAAGACAAGACAAGACAAGACAAGACAAGACAAGACAAGACAAGACAAGACAAGACAAGACGAGACAAGACAAGACAAGACAAGACAACTTTTCAAGACAAGACAACTTTTCAAGACAAGATAAGACAAGATAAGACAACTTGTCAAGACAAGACAAAACAAGACAAGACAAGACAATGTGTCAAGACAAGACAAGACAAGACAAGACAAGACGAGACGAGAAAATACAATACAGCACAAGACAAGACATGACAAGACAAGACAACGTATCAAGACAATACAAGACAATACAAGACAAGACAAGACAAGACAACTTGTCAAGTCAAGACAACTTGTCATGGCAAGACAACATGTCAAGACAAGACAAGACAAGACAAGACAATACAAGACAAGACAAGACAAGACAAGACGAGACAAGACAAGACAATACAAGACAAGCCAAGACAAGACAAGACAAGACAAGATAAGACAGGAAAAGACAAGACGAGACGAGACGAGACAAGACAAGACAAGACAAGAAAAGACAAGAAAAGACAACTTTTCAAGACAAGACAACTTTTCAAGACAAGAATAGACAAGATAAGATAAGACAAATTGTCAAGACAAGACAATACAAGACAAGACAATGTGTCAAAACAAGACAAGAAAGACGAGACGATAAAATACAAGACAGCACAAGACAAGACATGACAAGACAAGACAACGTGTCAAGACAATACAAGACAAGACAAGACAAGACAACTTGTCAAGACAAGACAACTTGTCAAGACAAGACACTTGTAAAGGCAAGACAACTTGTCAAGACAAGACAACTTGTCAAGACAAGACAATACAACTTGTTAAGACAAGACAAGTCAACTTGTCAAGACAAGACAAGACAACTTGTCAAGACAAGACAACTTGTCAAGGCAAGACAAGATGTCAATACAAGACAACTTGTCAAGACAAGACAACTTGTCACGACAAGACAACTTGTCAAGGCAAGACAACTTGTCAAGACAAGACAACTTGTCAAGGCAAAACAACTTGTCAAGGCAAGACAAGACAAGACAAGACAAGACAAGACAAGACAAGACAAGACAAGACAAGACAAGACAAGACAAGACAAGACAAGTAAGACAAGACAAGACAAGACAAGATGAGACAAGATGAGACGAGACGAGACGAGTCAAGACAAGACAAGACAAGACAAGACAAGACAACTTTTCAAGACAAGACAACTTTTCAAGACAAGACAAGACAAGATAAGACAACTTGTCAAGACAAGACAAGACAAGACAAGACAAGACAAGACAAGACAAGACAAGACAAGACAAGATAAGAAAAATTATCAAGACAAGACAAGACAAGACAACTTGTCAAGACAAGACAACTTGCCAACACAAGACAAGACAAGATAAGACAACTTGTCAAGACAAGACAAGACTAGACAATACAAGACAAGACAAGACAATGTGTGAAGACAAGATAAGGCAAGATGAGACGAGACAAGACAAGACAAGACAAGACAAGACAAGACAAGACGAGACGAGAAAATACAATACAGCACAAGACAAGACATGACAAGACAAGACAACGTGTCAAGACAATACAAGACAATACAAGGCAAGACAAGACAAGACAACTTGTCAAGACAAGACAACTTGTCATGGCAAGACAACATGTCAAGTCAAGACAAGACAAGACAATACAAGACAAGACAAGACAAGACAAGACAAGACAAGACGAGACAAGACAAGACAAGACAAGACAAGCCAAGACAAGACAAGACAAGACAAGATAAGACAGGAAAAGACAAGATGAGACGAGACGAGACAAGACAAGACAAGAAAAGACAAGAAAAGACAACTTTTCAAGACAAGACAACTTTTCAAGACAAGAATAGACAAGATAAGATAAGACAAATTGTCAAGACAAGACAATACAAGACAAGACAATGTGTCAAAACAAGACAAGAAAGACGAGACGATAAAATACAAGACAGCACAAGACAAGACATGACAAGACAAGACAACGTGTCAAGACAATACAAGACAAGACAAGACAAGACAACTTGTCAAGACAAGACAACTTGTCAAGACAAGACACTTGTCAAGGCAAGACAACTTGTCAAGACAAGACAACTTGTCAAGACAAGACAATACAACTTGTTAAGACAAGACAAGTCAACTTGTCAAGACAAGACAAGACAACTTGTCAAGACAAGACAACTTGTCAAGGCAAGACAAGATGTCAATACAAGACAACTTGTCAAGACAAGACAACTTGTCACGACAAGACAACTTGTCAAGGCAAGACAACTTGTCAAGACAAGACAACTTGTCAAGGCAAAACAACTTGTCAAGGCAAGACAAGACAAGACAAGACAAGACAAGACAAGACAAGACAAGACAAGACAATACAAGACAAGACAAGACAAGATGAGACAAGATGAGACGAGACGAGACGAGTCAAGACAAGATAAGACAAGACAAGACAAGACAACTTCTCAAGACAAGACAACTTTTCAAGACAAGACAAGACAAGATAAGACAACTTGTCAAGACAAGATAAGAAAAGACAAGACAAGACAAGACAAGATAACAAAAATTATCAAGACAAGACAAGACAAGACAACTTGTCAAGACAAGACAACTTGTCAACACCAGACAAGACAAGATAAGACAACTTGTCAAGACAAGACAAGACTAGACAATACAAGACAAGACAAGACAATGTGTCAAGACAAGATAAGACAAGATGAGACGAGACAAGACAAGACAAGACAAGACAAGACAATACAATACAACTTTTCAAGACAAGACAACTTTTCAAGAAAAGAAAAGACAATATAAGATAACTTGTCAAGACAAGACAAGCAATTTGTCAAGACAAGACAAGACAAATTATCAAGACAAGACAACTTGTCAAGACAAGACAAGACAAACAACTTGTCAAGACAAGACAACTTGTCAAGGCAAGACAACTTGTCAAGACAATACAAGACAACTTGTCAAGACAAGATAACTTGTCAAGACAAGACCAGACAAGACAACTTCTCGAGACAACACAACTTGTCAAGACAAGACACTTGTCAATACAAGACAACTTGTCAAGGCAAGACAACTTGTCTTGCCAAGACAAGACAATACAAGACAAGAAAAGACAAGACAAGACAAGACAAGATAAGACAAGACAAGACAAGACGAGACAAGACAAGACAAGAGAAGACAACTTTTCAAGACAAGACAACTTTTCAAGACAAGATAAGACAAGATAAGACAACTTGTCAAGACAAGACAAAACAAGACAAGACAAGACAATGTGTCAAGACAAGACAAGACAAGACAAGACAAGACAAGACAAGACAAGACGAGACGAGAAAATACAATACAGCACAAGACAAGACATGACAAGACAAGACAACGTGTCAAGACAATACAAGACAATACAAGACAAGAAAAGACAAGACAACTTGTCAAGACAAGACAACTTGTCATGGCAAGACAACATGTCAAGACAAGACAAGAAAAGACAAGACAATACAAGACAAGACAAGACAAGACAAGACAAGACAAGACGAGACAAGACAAGACAAGACAAGACAAGACAAGACAATGTGTCAAGACAAGACAAGACGATGTGTCAAAACAAGACAAGAAAGACGAGACGATAAAATACAAGACAGCACAAGACAAGACATGACAAGACAAGACAACGTGTCAAGACAATACAAGACAAGACAAGACAAGACAACTTGTCAAGACAAGACAACTTGTCAAGACAAGACACTTGTCAAGGCAAGACAACTTGTCAAGACAAGACAACTTGTCAAGACAAGACAATACAACTTGTTAAGACAAGACAAGTCAACTTGTCAAGACAAGACAAGACAACTTGTCAAGACAAGACAACTTGTCTAGGCAAGACAAGATGTCAATACAAGACAACTTGTCAAGACAAGACAACTTGTCACGACAAGACAACTTGTCAAGGCAAGACAACTTGTCAAGACAAGACAACTTGTCAAGGCAAAACAACTTGTCAAGGCAAGACAAGACAAGACAAGACAAGACAAGATAAGACAAGACAAGACAAGACAAGACAAGACAAGATGAGACAAGATGAGACGAGACGAGACGAGACGAGTCAAGACAAGATAAGACAAGACAAGACAAGACAACTTCTCAATACAAGACAACTTTTCAAGACAAGACAAGACAAGATTAAGAACAACTTGTCAAGACAAGACAAGACAAGACAAGACAAGACAAGACAAGAAAAGACAAGACAAGATAACAAAAATTATCAAGACAAGACAAGACAACTTGTCAAGACAAGACAACTTGTCAACACCAGACAAGACAAGATAAGACAACTTGTCAAGACAAGACAATACAAGACAAGACAAGACAATGTGTCAAAACAAGACAAGAAAGACGAGACGATAAAATACAAGAAAGCACAAGACAAGACATGACAAGACAAGACAACGTGTCAAGACAATACAAGACAAGACAAGACAACTTGTCAAGACAAGACAACTTGTCAAGACAAGACACTTGTCAAGGCAAGACAACTTGTCAAGACAAGACAACTTGTCAAGACAAGACAATACAACTTATTAAGACAAGACAAGTCAACTTGTCAAGACAAGACAAAGACAAGACAACTTGTCAAGGCAAGACAAGATGTCAATACAAGACAACTTGTCAAGACAAGACAACTTGTCACGACAAGACAACTTGTCAAGGCAAGACAACTTGTCAAGACAAGACAACTTGTCAAGGCAAAACAACTTGTCAAGACAAGACAAGACAAGACAAGACAAGACAAGACAAGACAAGACAAGACAAGACAAGACAAGACAAGACAAGACAAGACAAGACAAGACAAGACAAGACAAGATGAGACAAGATGAGACGAGACGAGACGAGACGAGTCAAGACAAGACAAGGCAAGACAAGACAAGACAAGACAAGACAACTTTTCAAGACAAGACAACTTTTCAAGACAAGACAAGACAAGATAAGACAACTTGTCAAGACAAGACAAGACAAGACAAGACAAGACAAGACAAGACAAGACAAGACAAGACAAGACAAGACAAGACAAGACAAGACAAGACAAGATAAGAAAAAATATCAAGACAAGACAAGACAAGACAACTTGTCAAGACAAGACAACTTGCCAACACAAGACAAGACAAGATAAGACAACTTGTCAAGACAAGACAAGACTAGACAATACAAGACAAGACAAGACAATGTGTCAAGACAAGATAAGACAAGATGAGACGAGACAAGACAAGACAAGACAAGACAAGACAAGACAATACAACTTTTCAAGACAAGACAACTTTTCAAGAAAAGAAACGACAATATAAGATAACTTGTCAAGACAAGACAACCAATTTGTCAAGACAAGACAAGACAAATTATCAAGACAAGACAACTTGTCAAGACAAGACAAGACAAAGCAACTTGTCAAGACAAGACAACTTGTCAAGGCAAGACAACTTGTCAAGACAATACAAGACAACTTGTCAAGACAAGATAACTTGTCAAGACAAGACCAGACAAGACAACTTCTCGAGACAAGACAAGACACTTGTCAATACAAGACAACTTGTCAAGGCAAGACAACTTGTCTTGCCAAGACAAGACAAGACAAGACAAGAAAAGACAAGACAAGACAAGACAAGACAAGACAAGACAAGACAAGACAAGACAAGACAAGACAAGACAAGACAAGACAAGACAAGACAAGACAAGACAAGACAAGACAAGACAAGACAAGACAAGACAAGACAAGACAAGACAAGACAAGACAAGGCAAGACAAGACAAGACAAGACAAGACGAGACAAGACAAGACAAGACAAGACAAGACAACTTTTCAAGACAAGACAACTTTTCAAGACAAGATAAGACAAGATAAGACAACTTGTCAAGACAAGACAAAACAAGACAAGACAAGACAATGTGTCAAGACAAGACAAGACAAGACAAGACAAGACAAGACAAGACGAGACGAGAAAATACAATACAGCACAAGACAAGACATGACAAGACAAGACAACGTGTCAAGACAATACAAGACAATACAAGACAAGACAAGACAAGACAAGACAAGACAAGACAAGACAAGACAAGACAAGACAAGACAAGACAAGACAAGACAAGACAAGACAAGACAAGACAAGACAAGACAAGACAAGACAAGACAAGACAAGACAAGACAAGACAAGACAAGACAAGACAAGACAAGACAAGACAAGACAAGACAAGACAAGACAAGACAAGACAAGACGAGACAAGACGAGACAAGACAAGACAAGACAAGACAACTTTTCAAGACAAGACAACTTTTCAAGACAAGATAAGACAAGATAAGACAACTTGTCAAGACAAGACAAAACAAGACAAGACAAGACAATGTGTCAAGACAAGACAAGACAAGACAAGACAAGACGAGACGAGAAAATACAATACAGCACAAGACAAGACATGACAAGACAAGACAACGTGTCAAGACAATACAAGACAATACAAGACAAGACAAGACAAGACAACTTGTCAAGACAAGACAACTTGTCATGGCAAGACAACATGTCAAGACAAGACAAGACAAGACAAGACAAGACAAGACAAGACAAGACAAGACAAGACAAGACAAGACGAGACAAGACAAGACAAGACAAGACAAGATAAGACAGGAAAAGACAAGACGAGACGAGACGAGACAAGACAAGACAAGAAAAGACAAGAAAAGACAACTTTTCAAGACAAGACAACTTTTCAAGACAAGAATAGACAAGATAAGATAAGACAAATTGTCAAGACAAGACAATACAAGACAAGACAATGTGTCAAAACAAGACAAGAAAGACGAGACGATAAAATACAAGACAGCACAAGACAAGACATGACAAGACAAGACAACGTGTCAAGACAATACAAGACAAGACAAGACAAGACAACTTGTCAAGACAAGACAACTTGTCAAGACAAGACACTTGTCAAGGCAAGACAACTTGTCAAGACAAGACAACTTGTCAAGACAAGACAATACAACTTGTTAAGACAAGACAAGTCAACTTGTCAAGACAAGACAAGACAACTTGTCAAGACAAGACAACTTGTCAAGGCAAGACAAGATGTCAATACAAGACAACTTGTCAAGACAAGACAACTTGTCACGACAAGACAACCTGTCAAGGCAAGACAACTTGTCAAGACAAGACAACTTGTCAAGGCAAAACAACTTGTCAAGGCAAGACAAGACAAGACAAGACAAGACAAGACAAGACAAGACAAGACAAGACAAGACAAGACAAGACAAGACAAGACAAGACAATACAAGACAAGACAAGACAAGATGACACTTGTCAAGGCAAGACAACTTGTCAAGACAAGACAACTTGTCAAGACAAGACAATACAACTTATTAAGACAAGACAAGTCAACTTGTCAAGACAAGACAAGACAAGACAACTTGTCAAGGCAAGACAAGATGTCAATACAAGACAACTTGTCAAGACAAGACAACTTGTCACGACAAGACAACTTGTCAAGGCAAGACAACTTGTCAAGACAAGACAACTTGTCAAGGCAAAACAACTTGTCAAGACAAGACAAGACAAGACAAGACAAGACAAGACAAGACAAGACAAGACAAGACAAGACAAGACAAGACAAGACAAGACAAGACAAGACAAGACAAGACAAGACAAGACAAGACAAGACAAGACAAGACAAGACAAGACAAGACAAGACAAGACAAGACAAGACAAGACAAGACAAGACAAGACAAGACAAGACAAGACAAGACAAGATGAGACAAGATGAGACGAGACGAGACGAGACGAGTCAAGACAAGACAAGGCAAGACAAGACAAGACAAGACAAGACAACTTTTCAAGACAAGACAACTTTTCAAGACAAGACAAGACAAGATACGACAACTTGTCAAGACAAGACAAGACAAGACAAGACAAGACAAGACAAGACAAGACAAGACAAGACAAGACAAGACAAGACAAGATAAGAAAAATTATCAAGACAAGACAAGACAAGACAACTTGTCAAGACAAGACAACTTGCCAACACAAGACAAGACAAGATAAGACAACTTGTCAAGACAAGACAAGACTAGACAATACAAGACAAGACAAGACAATGTGTCAAGACAAGATAAGACAAGATGAGACGAGACAAGACAAGACAAGACAAGACAAGACAAGACAAGACAATACAACTTTTCAAGACAAGACAACTTTTCAAGAAAAGAAACGACAATATAAGATAACTTGTCAAGACAAGACAAGCAATTTGTCAAGACAAGACAAGACAAATTATCAAGACAAGACAACTTGTCAAGACAAGACAAGACAAAGCAACTTGTCAAGACAAGACAAGACAAGACAAGACAACTTTTCAAGACAAGACAACTTTTCAAGACAAGATAAGACAAGATAAGACAACTTGTCAAGACAAGACAACTTGTCATGGCAAGACAACATGTCAAGACAAGACAAGACAAGACAAGACAAGACAAGACAAGACAAGACAAGACAAGACGAGACAAGACAAGACAAGACAAGACAAGATAAGACAGGAAAAGACAAGACGAGACGAGACGAGACAAGACAAGACAAGAAAAGACAAGAAAAGACAACTTTTCAAGACAAGACAACTTTTCAAGACAAGAATAGACAAGATAAGATAAGACAAATTGTCAAGACAAGACAATACAAGACAAGACAATGTGTCAAAACAAGACAAGAAAGACGAGACGATAAAATACAAGACAGCACAAGACAAGACATGACAAGACAAGACAACGTGTCAAGACAATACAAGACAAGACAAGACAAGACAACTTGTCAAGACAAGACAACTTGTCAAGACAAGACACTTGTCAAGGCAAGACAACTTGTCAAGACAAGACAACTTGTCAAGACAAGACAATACAACTTGTTAAGACAAGACAAGTCAACTTGTCAAGACAAGACAAGACAACTTGTCACGACAAGACAACCTGTCAAGGCAAGACAACTTGTCAAGACAAGACAACTTGTCAAGGCAAAACAACTTGTCAAGGCAAGACAAGACAAGACAAGACAAGACAAGACAAGACAAGACAAGACAAGACAAGACAAGACAAGACAAGACAAGACAAGACAAGACAAGACAAGACAAGACAATACAAGACAAGACAAGACAAGATGACACTTGTCAAGGCAAGACAACTTGTCAAGACAAGACAACTTGTCAAGACAAGACAATACAACTTATTAAGACAAGACAAGTCAACTTGTCAAGACAAGACAAGACAAGACAACTTGTCAAGGCAAGACAAGATGTCAATACAAGACAACTTGTCAAGACAAGACAACTTGTCACGACAAGACAACTTGTCAAGGCAAGACAACTTGTCAAGACAAGACAACTTGTCAAGGCAAAACAACTTGTCAAGACAAGACAAGACAAGACAAGACAAGACAAGACAAGACAAGACAAGACAAGACAAGACAAGACAAGACAAGACAAGACAAGACAAGACAAGACAAGACAAGACAAGACAAGACAAGACAAGATGAGACAAGATGAGACGAGACGAGACGAGACGAGACGAGTCAAGACAAGACAAGGCAAGACAAGACAAGACAAGACAAGACAACTTTTCAAGACAAGACAACTTTTCAAGACAAGACAAGACAAGATACGACAACTTGTCAAGACAAGACAAGACAAGACAAGACAAGACAAGACAAGACAAGACAAGACAAGACAAGACAAGATAAGAAAAATTATCAAGACAAGACAAGACAAGACAACTTGTCAAGACAAGACAACTTGCCAACACAAGACAAGACAAGATAAGACAACTTGTCAAGACAAGACAAGACTAGACAATACAAGACAAGACAAGACAATGTGTCAAGACAAGATAAGACAAGATGAGACGAGACAAGACAAGACAAGACAAGACAAGACAAGACAAGACAAGACAATACAACTTTTCAAGACAAGACAACTTTTCAAGAAAAGAAACGACAATATAAGATAACTTGTCAAGACAAGACAAGCAATTTGTCAAGACAAGACAAGACAAATTATCAAGACAAGACAACTTGTCAAGACAAGACAAGACAAAGCAACTTGTCAAGACAAGACAAGACAAGACAAGACAACTTTTCAAGACAAGACAACTTTTCAAGACAAGATAAGACAAGATAAGACAACTTGTCAAGACAAGACAAAACAAGACAAGACAAGACAATGTGTCAAGACAAGACAAGACAAGACAAGACAAGACGAGACGAGAAAATACAATACAGCACAAGACAAGACATGAAAAGACAAGACAACGTGTCAAGACAATACAAGACAATACAAGACAAGACAAGACAAGACAACTTGTCAAGACAAGGCAACTTGTCATGGCAAGACAACATGTCAAGACAAGACAAGACAAGACAAGACAATACAAGACAAGACAAGACAAGACAAGACAAGACAAGCCAAGACAAGACAAGACAAGACAAGACAAGATAAGACAGGAAAAGACAAGACGAGACGAGACGAGACGAGACAAGACAAGACAAGAAAAGACAAGAAAAGACAACTTTTCAAGACAAGACAACTTTTCAAGACAAGAATAGACAAGATAAGATAAGACAAATTGTCAAGACAAGACAATACAAGACAAGACAATGTGTCAAAACAAGACAAGAAAGACGAGACGATAAAATACAAGACAGCACAAGACAAGACATGACAAGACAAGACAACGTGTCAAGTCAATACAAGACAAGACAAGACAAGACAACTTGTCAAGACAAGACAACTTGTCAAGACAAGACACTTGTCAAGGCAAGACAACTTGTCAAGACAAGACAACTTGTCAAGACAATACAATACAACTTATTAAGACAAGACAAGTCAACTTGTCAAGACAAGACAAGACAACTTGTCAAGACAAGAGAACTTGTCAAGGCAAGACAAGATGTCAATACAAGACAACTTGTCAAGACAAGACAACTTGTCACGACAAGACAACTTGTCAAGGCAAGACAACTTGTCAAGACAAGACAACTTGTCAAGGCAAAACAACTTGTCAAGGCAAGACAAGACAAGACAAGACAAGACAAGACAAGACAAGACAAGACAAGACAAGACAAGACAAGACAAGACAAGACAAGACAAGACAAGACGAGACAAGACAAGACAAGACAAGCCAAGACAAGACAAGACAAGACAAGATAAGACAGGAAAAGACAAGACGAGACGAGACGAGACAAGACAAGACAAGAAAAGACAAGAAAAGACAACTTTTCAAGACAAGACAACTTTTCAAGAATAGAATAGACAAGATAAGATAAGACAAATTGTCAAGACAAGACAATACAAGACAAGACAATGTGTCAAAACAAGACAAGAAAGACGAGACGATAAAATACAAGACAGCACAAGACAAGACATGACAAGACAAGACAACGTGTCAAGACAATACAAGACAAGACAAGACAAGACAACATGTCAAGACAAGACAACTTGTCAAGACAAGACACTTGTCAAGGCAAGACAACTTGTCAAGACAAGACAACTTGTCAAGACAAGACAATACAACTTGTTAAGACAAGACAAGTCAACTTGTCAAGACAAGACAAGACAACTTGTCAAGACAAGACAACTTGTCAAGGCAAGACAAGATGTCAATACAAGACAACTTGTCAAAACAAGACAACTTGTCACGACAAGACAACTTGTCAAGGCAAGACAACTTGTCAAGACAAGACAACTTGTCAAGGCAAAACAACTTGTCAAGGCAAGACAAGACAAGACAAGACAAGACAAGACAAGACAAGACAAGACAAGACAAGACAAGACAAGACAAGACAAGACAAGACAAGACAAGACAAGACAAGACAAGACAAGATGAGGCAAGATGAGACGAGACGAGAAGAGACGAGTCAAGACAAGACAAGACAAGACAAGACAAGACAACTTTTCAAGACAAGACAACTTTTCAAGACAAGACAAGACAAGATAAGACAACTTGTCAAGACAAGACAAGACAAGACAAGACAAGACAAGACAAGACAAGACAAGACAAGACAAGACAAGACAAGATAAGAAAAATTATCAAGACAAGACAAGACAAGACAACTTGTCAAGACAAGACAACTTGCCAACACAAGACAAGACAAGATAAGACAACTTGTCAAGACAAGACAAGACTAGACAATACAAGACAAGACAAGACAATGTGTGAAGACAAGATGAGACAAGATGAGACGAGACAAGACAAGACAAGACAAGACAAGACAAGACAAGACAAGACAAGACAATACAACTTTTCAAGACAAGACAACTTTTCAAGAAAAGAAACGACAATATAAGATAACTTGTCAAGACAAGGCAAGCAATTTGTCAAGACAAGACAAGACAAATTATCAAGACAAGACAACTTGTCAAGACAAGACAAGACAAAGCAACTTGTCAAGACAAGACAACTTGTCAAGGCAAGACAACTTGTCAAGACAATACAAGACAACTTGTCAAGACAAGATAACTTGTCAAGACAAGATAACTTGTCAAGACAAGACCAGACAAGACAACTTCTCGAGACAAGACAAGACACTTGCCAATACAAGACAACTTGTCAAGGCAAGACAACTTGTCTTGCCAAGACAAGACAAGACAAGACAAGACAAGACAAGACAAGACAAGACAAGACAAGACAAGACAAGACAAGACAAGACAAGACAAGACAAGACAAGACAAGACAAGACAAGACAAGACAAGACAAGACAAGACAAGACAAGACAAGACAAGACAAGACAAGACAATACAAGACAAGACAAGACAAGACAAGACAAGACAAGACAAGACAAGACAAGACAAGACAAGACAAGACGAGACAAGACGAGACAAGACAAGACAAGACAAGACAACTTTTCAAGACAAGACAACTTTTCAAGACAAGATAAGACAAGATAAGACAACTTGTCAAGACAAGACAAAACAAGACAAGACAAGACAATGTGTCAAGACAAGACAAGACAAGACAAGACAAGACGAGACGAGAAAATAATAATAATAATAATAATAATATTTTATTTATATAGCGCCATTCCTACGCTCATGGCGCTTTACAGTTACGATCATTAAAATATATAAATATTAAAAACTATAACATAAAACTATATTTACAAAAATAACGAACCATTGTCCAGAAATTGTTTAAAAAGATAAGTTTTTAGTCCCTTTTTAAAATTGTCAATTGAATCTGATCTCCGCAAAGTAAGTGGAAGATCATTCCACAACCTTGGGGCGCATACACTGAAAGCTCTATCGCCATATGTCTTTGTAGAGGACTTGGGCTGGTCCAAGAGGGCATTGGTGACAGATCGCAACGATCGTGTTTGGGTGCGATAACGAAGTTTATCGACCAAGTAGCTAGGAGATGTACCATTGAGCGACTTATAAACTAACAGTAAAACTTTAAAAATGATGCGATAGTTCACTGGAAGCCAGTGAAGACCTATCAAAACAGGAGTGATGTGCTGAAACTTGCTAACGTGGCATACAATTCGTGCTGCAGTGTTCTGGACGCGTTGTAGCTTCTTTAACTGATATTTTGGAGAACCGTAAAGTAGAGAATTACAATAATCCAGTTTCGACGTTACAAATGCATGTACTGCAACTTCGGATGACTCCTTCGTAAGGTATTTCCTAATCTTTGACAGATTCCTCAGATGGTAGAATGATGATTTACAAACCCCCGAGACATGAGCATCAAATGACATGTGCTCGTCAAAGATCACTCCCAAACTTTTGGCTGAAGCGGTAGTAGGCAACGTCTCGTCGCCAATGTTAAAGTTGTCAAAAGACGGACCGTTTCGATACTTTGAGTGAATGAGCATAACTTCCGTCTTGTCATGATTTAGTTTCAGTTCGTTTATGTCCATCCAACGGCATATAGCAGTTACACAGTTCTCTACTCTCGTCTTCGCCTCATCAACATCCGCCGTATTAAAAGAGAAATAAAGCTGAGTATCGTCAGCATATAGATGATAATCAAGATCATAACTTCTTATAACCTGGGCAAGTGGCGAAGTGTACAGTAGGTATAACACGGGGCCCAAAATGGACCCCTGAGGAACACCCACAGTCAGATCTCGTACTGTAGATTTCGCAGTTTTGATATTAACGGACTGCGTTCTGTCAGAAAGGTATGATTGAAACCATCGAAGGGCTGTCCCGGTAACACCAAACGACTTCTCCAATCTCGTGAGTAGCATAGAATGGTTCACCGTGTCGAATGCTGCCGACAAGTCCAACAACAATAGAAAAACATTCTTACCTCTGTCCAGTGATAACATGATGTCATTTGTGACAGAGAGCAGGGCAGTTTCTGTGCTATGGAAAGTCTTGTAGGCTGATTGTCCAAGCTCGTGAAGGTCGTTCGTTGTAAGATAGTTATTCAACTGTGCAAACACAGACTTCTCTACCAGTTTCGATAGAAATTTCAAGTTCGATACAGGTCTGAAACTAGCAAATATCTCAAAATCAGCATTTATTTTCTTCAGTAAAGGCAACAGTAATGCGACTTTTAGATCATTTGGCATAGATCCAGTTGACAACGATAGATTAATCACCCTCCTGAAAACTGGAACAAGAGTGGAGTAGCATTTCTGCATAATTATTGCAGGTAGTGGATCAAGTGAACATGACTTGATGGTAGAACCACTGACCAACTTCAGAACATCTTCATCAGTCACCATATCAAAAGCATCGAAACGAGAAGAGCAGGCAGTAGGCTCAACATTGGTATTAGGGTGAGCACCCAGTTCTCCTCTCCTAGACAGCAATTCATCACGAATATTCTCAATCTTGGTACTAAAGAAATCAGCAAAAGCATTTGCGAGTTCCTGATCATTATTAGCGAACGGGTAGCGCTTCTCTGTGCTCTTCTGCAATAACTTGTCAATAGTTCGAAAAAGTAGCTTGGTATCATGAGCGTTCTCCTGGATGACCGCGGAGTAGTGCTGTTCTTTCGCCCTATACAGCATTGCGTTAACGGAATTACATTGTTCCAGATGACTTAGCCTATCACACTCAAGTCGCCCGACACGCCACTTCCGCTCAAGCCTACGTCTCTCCCTCTTTGCAGCAGCGATGTCTTCATTATACCAGGGAGCGTTAGGACGAATCACTATAGTCCGGGATTTCAATGGTGCCAACTTGTCCAAGGTTTCACGCAGGACAATGTCATACTTATCGACTAGTGACTCAAGAGAATCAGACGTTTTGTCATCTAGCAAACCCGACGAACTAATCATGTCGTTAAAGGTTTCAAAATCAAAGTTTTTTAGTCTGCGACTAACAACTTTTCTCCTTTCATTTGGAATTTTATCAAGTTCCAAGGTAAAACAAATAGCTTTGTGGTCTGATATAAATTGCTCCAAAACATTAACATTGTTCACTCCAAGAGTATCAGAGTTAATCCTTGTGATGATAAGGTCCAAAATATGACCATGTTTGTGGGTGGGGACCGTCACATGCTGTTTGAGATTAAACAAATCCAGAAGGCTACCAAATCGCCTCGCAGAGATATTATCTGTGTCATCCATATGAAAGTTGAAGTCCCCCATGATCACGAGTTCCTCGGGGCTCACAGTGACTTCTTCAAGTAGACTGGAAAACTCCTCGAAGAAAAGACTGATTGCTGCACCAGTGTCAGGCGGACGGTAAACAACAATAGCTCTAAAAGTTTTGCGGTTGATGAAAGTAACATCCGTGCATTCAAAGGATCGAAACGAATGCTCAGCGACTCTTGATTTGGTGCTAATGCCATGTTTGAGTAGTATAGCAAGTAGGGCTGCGAGCCCAATCGACGTCAAACGTGAATATAAACACCAAAACATCACCAAATTTTGCCAAATCACGATTCGACAAATTTGATGATGTTTTGGTGTTTATATTCACGTTTGACGTCGAATAAGCTCGCAGCCCTACTTGCTATACTACTACAACGATCGTTAGTCAATCTAGACACCCCTCACGCGTTTTCTACTAAATTGATGTCAAACACACGCGAGACTAGCGAAACAATACCAAGTTTATACTAAATTTGACACCATTTCAGCCACATTTAAAAAATAGAGAGTGTCGTTTCAAAATTCTCACAAATTACATTAAGGAAAAAATAGAAAGTGTCATTTCAACATTTTCGCGTGTTAAAAAAATAAAATGTGGTACGAGCCCACTCTCACATATTACAAAATAGAAAGTGTCATTTCAACATTTTCACAAATTTGTCGAATCGCATTTAAAAAATAGAAAGTGTCGTTTCAACATTTTCACAAATTTGTCAAATCACATTTAAAAAATAGAAAGTGTCGTTTCAACATTTTCACAAATTTGTCAAATCACATTTAAAAAATAATCGTTTCGACATTTTCACAAATTTGTCAAATCACATTTAAAAAATAGTCGTTTCAACATTTTCACAAATTTGTCAAATCACATTTAAAAAATAGTCGTTTAAACACTTTTACAAATTTATGTGTCGTAAAAGTGTCTCACGCGTGATAAAATTGCCACCTGTTATGCAAATTAGATTATTGCCACCTGTTAATAATAGATTAGTCCGTTTGTTCACTATTTTCAGTGTTTGTCGCACTTCTAAAATGGTGATCGTACACATATTTCGACGTTGTGATTCCTCCCGACAACAAGCCCAAGAAAGGCACGTACGGTGTCACAATCGCGACGATGCTTTCAACGTCTTTCTTTAATAACGGGTCTTTTTGCAACTCATCATTTAGTTCGTCAGGATTCTCAATAGCGTTCAACCCATCTAGTAAGTTAGCGAATTTGCTGATTAGCAAGTCAGTGAGAAAAGCGTTTGCAATTTCCATTCTCTTCAACTCGTATTGGCGCCATATCTTATCGATAACCTTTGCGGACGCTTTTTTAATGTACGCTTCAGATTGGCTTACCACACCATCACCAGACAGTCTAATAAGTTCGGCTCTCCTAACGTCAGTGTTGTCTTCCACAGTCGAAATACCATCAGTGTCCTCAACTAATTCCTCAATCGTAGGATTTTCTTCACTTTTGCGTTTTACCATCACGCTATTACTTATACCCATATTTTATTGCGGAATAACAACTTCGTGACTGTATGGATAGCGCAGTGAGATTTCAAGTCTAGCGTATTTATTATTTTTTAATGCGGCCACAATCGCCGACACTTCTTCTTTGCTAATGTGCCCAAGGTAATCGTCAATAACAACCTTCATATCACTTCTGCTCGGACAGTAGAAGCAAATGAGCTTACTAATGTTTTCTCTATACGGTTTTGCGATCGACGTCAGTTGTTGTGTGATGACAATAACGCTCAACATAAAATGTCGCGCACTAAAAGCTAAGTTGACCAACTGACTAGTCCTATTCTTGACATCTTGAGAACTCGCACAGTCGTCCAACACAATCAGAGTGTTAGTGCCTTTAAAAACATTTGTTACACACTTGAGAACAGCGTCGACATTATCCTGCGCACAGTCTATCGCCAACACGTCAGGGTCGCGCACATATTTCCAATCTTGATACGCTTTGTTCCACTCAAAAGTGGGACAAATCAACACAATGTAGTCAAATTTACCACTATACTCAGATTCCAATGTTTCCAGCAAATAATGCGTCTTGCCACAAGCTGTCATACCAACAATTAACATATTAAACGGGGTCTCCATTAACTCACGTTTGATTTAATACTGGATTGATTGCAACCCGTTGTTCATGAAGTTGACCAACCCATCACTTATCACAAACACCCTGCACATGACATTTGCAGTCGTCGCTTTCTTAGTGATCTCAAGAAGCACACCGGATTGTGTGTTTACAATGTTCTTGCCAGTGGCGACATTGCGATTATCTTGAACACTCCTCAAGTCGATGACTAATGCAAAGCCGTCTTTATAGAACTTCTGTATGGTCATGAACTGAGCGTGTTCTTCACCCAACCCAAACAATCGTTTCGCTTCTGCATAGAACTTCGACTTTGGGATGCCTTGTGAGTACACACTATTTGGCACACCTTCAATTGTGACTCTAACACTATCAATATTTGGGTAAAGAAACTCCTCGCTGTCTGTTCGCACCTTATTCGTGAATAGCAACACAATTGCCTTCATGCTTTTTCTTGGAAGATTAATGTTTTCATTCACAATGGTCGTACCTTTGTCCCATTCGGTGGTTTTCATCAACGTGATGTGCTCATATGACAAACTACGACCACTTGCATAGCCCGACGCTATTTCGTCAGCGAGCTCCTGGTTATCAATCGTCTCGTACTCAAGCTCGAGGTTCTCCAGAGTGTATCCGCCCACGGCGCTACCGGATTGTGCCACCATAATGTCTGTGGCCTTCGGAAGTGTGATCACATACTGCAAGTTGTTGTTCATGCTAAAAGGAGCGTACAACCCGTGGTCATTCATAATCTTACCAAGCTTAATCCGCTGCTTCGTTCCAATCACACCAAACATTAACGCGTCACTAACCTTAACAACGTTCCCACTCGTCGCGCCACTGTCATCCTTAGAAACTAGCTTTCTCAAGTTCTCACCACCAATACCATAGTCAATCATTTGGTCTCGCGCAGTAGCACTTTCCCAAAGGTCGCGATAGACACCAGTGTAATTTTCCCCATTGTTGTCATACACAGTTTCCCCAGCTAGCCTCACAACAAGTTTCTCAACCAACAACTTGCTAACATTGTTCAAGAACCAGCTTTTGGCGTTTGCATTCTTAAAGTCGAACACTAGACCCAACGATCCAGGCACCAAGCAGCTACTAACCTTGAGCTTCGGTATATCAATGTAAAGTTCCTCACCAGGGCTGACTTTATTGGGGTTCAACGTGATTACGTGTTGCGTTCTCACCCCTTTTATGACACCCATGGTTGCTCGTCTAAAACCAGGGCTCAACTCTGGCGACGTGGCGTTCATATACCTTTACATATGTTTTATCATCTTCGAAGCTGAGACCCTCGAAGCTGAGACTACCGTTTTAGCTTGTAATAATCATAAGCAAACCACGCGAGTACCACTGCGAGTACCCAGAGATTTTGGGCCAACCAAGCAAGACCCTTTGCACCCAACGTCAACATATTGTAAACTAAATTAGCCAACCCAACAGCCCATGGACCCATCTTCGTGATTGCGTTCTTAACAGCCTGTGCGAATGACTTTGTAGTCATAACGCCTCTCATAACAGCAGATCTCCCAGCGATAATGATAGTTGTTATAATTCCAGCCACTGAAATTGCCACAGCGCTCAACCCAACCATATTCTCTTTAGCCCATTCCTTAAATTTCTGCAACCTGTCAATGTCGACTTCTTGTTGCTCTCTAACCTCCTCTATTTGTCGCTGCTCAATAGTTCTGTCTCGAGCTTCTTCAAGCCCCACAACACGCTCCACCAATTCAAAGATAACGCTTTCGTCGTCTTCACCGTCTAGCTCGTCTGACGTTCTATTTATCACTTCTTGAAAGTGGTCCGCTTGTATTTGCAGCGTACCATCGTCACCTACTCTTGATTCACGCAACACACTATCGCTTGGATTAACCACACCACTCAGCTCGCGGTTCTCGTCTGGTGACAGCCCAGGTATGTCGACGTGGTCCACTTTTGTTTCAATTACTGGGAAGTCGTCTGGGACCACTTCTGTTGTGGCAACTGTTGTTTCTGCATTCTCAGGGATTTGACTAACTAACTTTTTGAACTGCTCAATCGCGTTTTTACTACGAGCGTCTTTACTGTAGACCAAACCTTTATTCCCATGTTTTAGAATTAGTTTAGGACTCCCACGCTCACCATCTTTGTTTATCGGTTTGAAAAGAATAACCCCTGAGTCCGTCACGTATGATCTGTTGACTATTTCCCTTGACGCGTCGTCGGGACCGAGTTTTTTTTTGTACAACTTACGTATTTTCTCACCTATAGCCTTGACTCTTTTTACTTGATTTTTTGCTATCTCTTTGTTGACTGCGTTTAGCTCGTCCAATCTTTTATAAAGATCGTCTGACCTCACTTCAAGAGCCATACTGTAGCTTGTGTCGTTGACGTCACCATATGACTCCTGCTCAACAAACTCCACCGCGGGGACTTCTGTGTTAGTTCCCCTTATTGTCACCGTCTTACCATCGTCAGTGTCAATAAATGACGTCTCTTTTTGCAAGTCTCGTCTCACGTCTAGCTCACTCCTTATCTTTTTCGCTTGGTCTTGATAGTCGTTGTAATTAACGCGAACATTTTCCGGCATGTTGTCTTCAGTGTGCTTACCGTACATGCCTTCAATAACGTCTTCGACATCGGCGAGCGTCTTTTCTAATTGCTCATCGCTCATGTCTTCGTACTTATTGAGGGTTTCCATCTCGATCTCATCAAAAACTTCCCCACCTTCAGCCATATTACATTAGCTCACATTTTGAATGTCGCTTTCTGGTATCCATGAATTATGTTTGCTCTCATAACCCAACCATTTGACCAACGCCATCTTCTTCCCTCTGACTTTCTTTCTTTTCAACACCTTTTCAACTCTGTACACATCGCCACCATGTTTCTTATTGACCAGCGATAACTCCTGTTCATAAAATTTACCAATAATCTGTTCACCGGTGTGGTCCTCAATTTCGTACACATTCGGATCGCCACGAATAACCTTTACCACTTTAAACAGCTCCTCAGTGAAGTTGGCTTCGTAGCCCTTTGTGAACACACTCTTGTATTTACTAATTCTCACTGATTCGTCAACTCTAAACTTTGGCAATGGGTTGTCTGCAAATTGGTGACCAAACAAAGTGGTCCACACTTCGCCTTCGTTTGACTTATTGACGCCCTTTGGCTTCATCATAATGCTGCGATTCACGTTACTATTGTAATTGCTTACAAACTGATCCAAAACGTCAATCCATTTGTACGTTCCATGGGCATAGAAGTACTTCCACATAATGCTCTTGAGACTTCTATTAAAACGCTCAACAACAGCAGCCTTTTTATCACTCTTAGTGCTGAAATATTCAACACCATGCTCTTTCAACAAACTTTTCACACCAACGTTGTAGAACTCAAGTCCATCGTCAAATTGTGCTAACTTAGGCATGGCTCCAAACCGATCTTTGAAGTCGTTCAACAATTTTCCAACAGCCTTAGTCATGTTCTTGGTGTCTTTTCTATAAACTGCAATGCCAAAAGCGTATCTACTCAATATTTCAATGCCTGTCAATATCCAATAATAACCTTTGTTCTGTTTTGAATACTTGCTCATGTCCACTAAGTCCATTTGAAGCTCTTCACCAAGAAATCCAACAAAAGTCGCACGGAACCTATGTCTTCTCACAATAGGTTTGTACCTAGTGTAAGTGTCCTGCGCTGTCAACCATTCTTTCACTGTTTTTCTAGTTACTTTCAATCCGTCTCCCAATGCACTTTGATACAACCTCTCTGCACCACCGTACCCCGTCTTGGGATTATAATAGATGTCTCTCAACCCTTGTTCTGTTTCCACGCCAAGCTCCATATAACTCACACAATATACAGTTCCAATAGCACCGCGCCAATTTTAAGATCACCATTATTTGGTTTGACACGAAATGTCATACTTGAGTAAACACCTTTTTTAATACCCACCTTGGACTCAATGTCTACATGGCGTTGCACTGACCCCTTCAAAGACTGCTCAGTGGGTATTGGCAACGTTGTGATCACATCGCTACGCTTCCCATCAATACCCACATTGCTTTCGGGGTCAACAATGTCACATAAGATTTCTATGTACCTCAGACCTCTATACATGTCGACCTCGTTTGGACTGACGTACCACTTTGAGTCACCCTTAATCACCCTATCCTCCGCGAAACCAAGTAGAGGTCCAACGCCACCAAACATAGTTGGGACACTAACCTTAACCATACACCTACTTGTGAATTCTACTCTCTTTATCTCAAGATCTATCTTTTTTATTTTAAAGGTTTTCTCTAAGATTCCGACCATTGTCTTGAAGTTAGCATACCTCCCCTCCGCTCCCCCAATCACTGTATAAGCAGTCCCAGGGTTGCTCGGCCTGAAGACACTAACGACATCACCACGTCTTACGTTATGGTAGTCCCAAAACACAGTAGCTGTCTTGACCATAATGTATGGGTTATCGTGCATGATCATCACACTGTTGTCGAAGGACACAACTTTCTCTGCACCTTCAATGAATACCGTCAACTTTCGCATTATGTATAACATACAGTATATTATATGCAGAGAGCTCTTCGTGATTACTATGGAAAGTACTACAAACTCGCGATGGCTAACACATCGAAGGCTGCACACGACGCAAAGGCAGACCTCATCAAAAAGTACCCTCACGCTACTTTAAGCAAATTCGAGTTCTATCCAAATATTTCACAAGATGGTGAGACCCTAAGTGTCGACATATATTTCAGAAACAATGACATCCTTAGCACAGACATAACCAGCACAACCTTCAAAAATGATAAAAGCATGTGGAAGTGGCTACACAATAGCAAGTTCCCAATAATATGGCAAGGTGGTGGAACTATCCAACCACTGTCAAAAGGTCATAAAAACCATTGGGGACTTTGGGATGGTTATCCAACAGAAAACGTGTTGAATTATCCAGTGAACAACTTTAAAGTTTTTGTTAACCAGAGTAGCTACTTCATGTCAAAGCTACCAACCTTGCGAGTCACCACGTCAAAGACAAAATCAGAGTGGGACGACAACGAATCTTACTACCGCATTGTGTTTGCGACGTATTGTGCGAGTTTCTGTTGTGGGGTGTCACTGCAACATTTATCAGTGTCACAAGAAGTCCACCCTGTGGTCACAAGTGTGATGAGATTTCATATGTACTTCACCATTAGGAGACTTCTCAGAAGAATGGAGGGTGGTGAGACCATGAAATCGATAAGTAGAGAGTTCAGCGCTTCCGAATTGTATGGTAAGACTTCCAAGATTCCCAGAAAACATTATTACCAGAATAAAGTCCTGAGCGATGGCACTTTAGGCGAATCTAGAGTCTTCACACTCAACGACACCCATAACGATTACAAACGATACGTCGCGCGACTCTCAGATGGCTTTACCAACATTGGGCTGCAATATCTAAATCAGAGCATAGAAGCCTTTGTGTACTCCACACTTGGTGCGCAGGCGAGAACACGTGTATCAGTCGTTGGTGGTTCTGCAGGAAGTTTAGAGACCCAACAAGAGTTCCGCAAGTTGTTTTCTGACAGTGTTGTACAGTATGACGTGTCGACATGGATTCTCAACATGAACAAATCGATTAGAGACACCAACGTTGTCCAAAATCTTGCAGTGTCGCCAAGTACATGGTTAATGCCGAGTAACCTAGTGATTCTCAAGAATAAAATCGCTGGGTACAACAACTTATTAAAGATTGCCACAGAGTCCATGAGATTTGGAGTGAACACCAGCTTGAACGCAACAACACCAACAATCACGGCTAAAAAAGTCCACCAAGAAAATGTGGTGACTCACCCATTAGTGGTGCCAACGACCGTGAAGAAAAAAGCTCACCAAGAAAATGTGACGGCGCTAAGTAATCTCGTGGCTAAAAAAGTTTACCAAGAAAGTGCGGCACCACTTCCCATGAGAGAAGCACTTCCCACAAGCGAGTCAGACACGACAACGCTGGCGATAATCTTAGGGTTCTCAGCAGCCTCTGGTTATCTGCTAACCAAATACACCTTGAAGTAGTAATGAGTCTAAACTATGGGTATGAGTCTGACGACCCTCACGATAAAATACTAAAGAGAACGAAAAGACATCTGGACGAAGATCCTAAATTAAGTGCGACCGGTGGAAGGATGTCTGGAATAATAGACATGCAAGGCTCAGCGATAAAAAACGTAGCAGATCCAGTCGACGACTCAGACGCCATCAATAAAAGAACTCTAGAGCAATTGTTATCAGGTTTCCTCAAGAGTCAGTCCTATAACGTTGTGCTTGACTTCAACGTTAGCACACACGCCTTGAAAAACGTGGAATTTCACGTCAATGGTTCAAACAAAGTGAAAGCCATTGGTGAAACAAGCAAATTAGTGCAAAACAACCTAGCTTATGGTCCTATTGTCGGCATCAGCGGTGTGAGTCAAAGTTTTCTATCCCCCGTGTTAACACCAATCCCACTTGAGTCAGGTCTCCATTTTAACTGCCCCAGTATGCAATGGTGTGATCTTTCCATTTTTGTCGTAGTGAGGTTACCTACTCGCACCGCTGGATCAAATTGGGAGACAATTATATCAAACGACGACGGTCAGTGGGATAAGTTCATAGGGTACAAGACTGGTGTGACCAATGGACTCGCGTATGGTGGTAGCATCCCAGCAATGGAGAAAGTATGCACTATTCCAAGTGGCGTCGACCTCACAAAAATGCATATGATATCAATACACTGGCAAATGGACAACTCACATGTCAGGGTCAACAACGTTAAGTCAGCCGATTCAGACTTTATAGCGAACATGAAAAAGATAGGCACACCCTATGGAACAATTTTTGGAATACACCGACCAAGAATACCACTCGCACCCTATGCGTACCCATCGTTGATAGAGTTCTACGGTGTGAAAATTGTGAGTGGCTACATGACGAACCGAGACATCATAATCATGGGTGGAGAAATGATGAAGGAATATGGTGTAAAGTAAATGGGAGCGTGTATTTCGAGACCTCATGAAATATATAAAATAAATAAGACGACTGATCACATGTTCAAAGCTGGTGGATCATTTGGTCGCGGTGACGTTACTCTCGAGCTCCACGCTGAGATTGGTATGAGGTCTAAAAAGACTTACGGCAAACCTATTATGATACCAGAGTCAGACAAAGTAGGAGTGGTAGGAGACGTGACCTAAGTTATGTGATGGGTTGGCTTAGAAAGCTGGTTCGTAACATTAGAAACTTTTTCAGACGACGTAGAAAACTGGGGACTAATAAAACGTATTTGCTGCATTGGTACACAACAAACCAGATCTATAAAAAACCTGACACCTATGTCGAGTAGTTTTTTCGTGGAGGACTATATAGCGATGACTTCCATGGTACCTCGATTGTTCGATTTCGATGGTCACCAAATCACGACGGTTAATCACAACGGTGAGATATGGTTCAAAGCAAAAGAAGTCTCGAGCGCTCTAGGTTACGCCCGACCAAAAGATGCAGTTAACGACCACGTCGAACCTGATTGTAAAATGAAGGTAGAGCAGGCCTCGTTTATCAACGAACTCGGGGTCTACTCATTGGTGTTCTCAAGTAAAATGGAGCGTGCGAAACACTTCGGAAGGTGGGTGCACTCAGAAGTCTTACCAAGCGTTAGAAAAAGTTTAGCCGACGTTGGTCTCAAACACAATCAATTCGTAATGATCACTGAGTTCGACCTTCATACGAAAGTTGTTGGTTTTCTTAGGAAATATTATCCAGAGGCTATTTTGATAGCTGCTTGTGGTGAAAATCAAGACACCTCGAGTAAAAGAATAAATTCGTGGAAAAAAGGTTACCAACGTGGAACACCTGACTTGGTTATTGCCAATGCAAACCGACAGCATAGCGGGCTTGTGATTGAGTTCAAGAACCCAGGTGGCACAGGCAAGACATCCAAAGAGCAGGAGTCTCTGTTGCTCAGATATAAATCCGCTGGTTATCTAACACTCTTGTGCGACTCGTACGACGACGCTATTACCACAGTGATAAAATATCTCTTTGACGTTGGGTTTCAGTGCTCTCAGTGTTTTCGTAAATTTAAGAATAAATCAGCGTTGAGTAACCATGAGAGACGCTATTGTAAAGAGACTTTTTAGACAGCGAGTAATAAGTCGAGTTAGCACTCGTTCTCGTTGTTGAGACGACGTTTGAAGCGACAACTGTTCTAACATTTTCTAAAGACGTTTTTAACTTGGTAAAAAAATATCTGCAAAACTTTCTCTATTTATTTCACAAACCTTCTGACCACTGTGTGAAAAAATGTTTCTACGGGAGACATTGGACGCTTCATGTGACCAATGTCTAAATTTAAAAAGTGGGGTATCCGAGAACACCCCTAATTTTGTGTGGAAGGATGATGACGTCTGCACACTGCGCGATATTGCTCAGCACCACCAACGAATGATGGTCCTGGGTTGTGTCTCCAACCGAATGGCGCTTCGACAGTCGTTCCGTAAGTGTCGCGACAAACGGCGCAATACGCTTTTAGAAATGTGATGTCGTCTGCCACTGGGAACAGTGTGTCGAGCTCACCAAGTCTTTTTAAGTGCTCTGTTGATATGAGACCACAAATAATAACGTGAACGCCAGCTTTAATGTATTCGTGAATAACTGGGAGTAGATCAGAGTACCAATGGCCCTCATCAATTCCGATGACGTCATAGTCAGCTATCTCGGAAGAACTCGGAAGGTTGGTGATTAACTTCGCAGGTAAACTGTCTGATCCGACAACAATGGTCTGACGATGTGTGGAGAACGCGTGGTCAGTTCGCCTAGTGTCACCTGTGTTGTTCATGTAGAGGACTTTGAGCCCTGACTTACTTAACGTGATTAACCTACGAAGAGTCTCTGTTGTTTTTCCTGCAAACATGGGACCAATCACGATTTCCAGTTTACCAACTTTTCTCATGGTTACTATACCCCCAGAGAAATATTTTTTTTATTCTGGTGGAAACTGTCGCTCGTTGTTGAATATCCGCTGGAGCTCTAAGTTTTCAAGATGGGACTTCGAGCTCTCGTGTCTCAAGCGATGCAGTGGGTCGTTGGTGGCCACACCGCATGGGTGACAGGTGTACACGTTTTCGTCTCTCGCAAAGTGTCTGTGGGCGGGCGAGAGTACGTGGTCCCTGATATCACCCACGCCTAGTATCTCATTACACCCCACCTTGCAAACGTGAACGTCGCGGTTCGCAGCGAGCTCTAGCCACGCTTTGGCTTTGGTTGGGCGTGGTTTCCACATAAGGGTCGCTAAGAACACTTGGAGGAAATTACCGAGTAATGTAGCTGTGGACCCACTAGGGTTGTTCAAGTAGACGTCACTTGCTAACATAAGGTATTTGAATGGTGAGTAACACCACACAGGGATTATGCCAGCTAACACACCAGCGAGCTCGTTGGCTCTCTCCTCTCGAAGATCGATCCAAGCGTCGAGAAGATACCTCGTATGGCGGATCTGAGAGCCAAGCCGTTTTGGTGGTCCTTCAGGGTCGGGGTCGAACATTGTGTATGTTGAGAAGTACTCGTTTAAGACGGTAGGTCCAGAGGCGCCTTGTAGGGTGGGCACACTGATAAAGGCTGTTCTCAACATGTTGGCAATATCTTCTTCGCTGATTTCTCTGGCTTGAGTCATTATGTTATACTCTCAGAAAAAATCCTAATTTTTTAGTGCGTTTGGTCTGGAACTGTGAGACACCTGTGAGGTCATCTGTGAGACACCTGTGAGGTCAACTGTGAGTAAGATAACACGTGATAGTGTATTAGATGGTTGAAGACTCACAGACGGCTGTCGACGCTAAGATCACAGCTGATGTGAAAAGTGTTAAGGTAAAGGACCCAAAACGCGTCGCTGCTGGTAAAAAGTTGGCTGAGATATCGAAAGCTGCGAAAGAAAAGAAAATGCGTGAAATGATAGTCAACGAGGAACAGGGTAGTGAGTGGAGCTATGGTTACATTGTTGGAACACTTGGTGTTATCATTGCCGCTGCTTCGCTATGGTACACAATTAGCAGTGAAAAAGAACCTGTGAGTACTGCACCAGCACCTGCGTCAGAAAGTTATAGAACTCGTCGTCCAGCGCTAGACACATTTGACTCTTAAACAAAACACACGACAATGTATATGGCTGCGATCGATCGAAAAGAACTTATGAACGAATTGTACGATGCGCTACTTGTCACGACTGGTGCTGTGGCAGTGAGTATGATCTCTAAAAAGGCTTTGGGAGAACCATTGGGAACACCAGAGACTGTGAAAGGCACAGTGAAACTTGCTGCAGCTGTTGGTGCAGGAACGCTGTTAGTAAAATGGGCGCAATCGAAAAAGTGGATACCCACAGATCCATTCAAATCAACGTAAGTTAATGGTGAGTGTTGTGGCTGGAGGGATATTTAATGCAGTGGCTTTTGCAGGCGCTGGCTTTATGTTTTCGAGGTTTAATCATTCAGGTTATGAAGCTGAGATGAAGAGACACAACCATGCGTTGGAACAGTTAGCCAGCGCGAAAGAAGTGTGGTATGAGAATGAAGTCGCCAAGAAAGATAAGATCCAGCGTTTACGACAACGGCTCTCTGACGCTAACGCTGACATCAACGACACAAACCACGCGTTGGAAGAACTTAGAAGCGTAATGACCATACAGTACAGCGGACGAGTGTTCACTGACCTCCCGAAGATTGCGGATTACTATCAACCGAGTGCGGAAATGAAGGAATACCAATTATTGTTTGTTGGTGCGTTAGGTTTGGGTAGTGGAATAGTAGTGTGGGTGCTAACTCAATAAAAAATGTTGGAGTAGTATAAGCGATGGACAAACTTATGAGGCAGATGAGCTATGGTTACACAATTGACGAGATCGTGAGTGAGACGCAAACTGAGTGTGGAGACACCTTCAGAATTTACTACTGCTTGGATTGTGACGTTGTGAAACATGTGACTGACTGCGGTGGGTACGCGTGTCCAAAGTGTGGTGACATCGAATGGGGTTACACTCAGAGTTACAGCGACATGAGACTCACACGGTTAAAAAGCGTTCACAAACGGTCTTGGTGGATGGGGAGGAGACTGCGGAATGTTGTGAAGGGTGAGCACCTTGAGTTGATAAAAGAGGACTTCTTGAAAGTTGTCAACGTGCTGCACTCATGCAATTTGATAAAGGGTAGAAATGTCAGCAGATACGGATACTACATTATTAGGTTGTGTCATAGAAGACGAGTCAAGACACTCAAGAAGGTGTCAGACCTCAAAGACGGGAAGGTGAAAGACTTGTTCGACGATAATTTGTTTGGGGTGGTGTACCCAAAGCTGGGATGGTGTGAAAGTGGCGATATTTATTACGACGAGTGGGCTAAGAAAAAAAGTGTAATGTAAGTATAAGCCAATGAGTCGGACTGTGAAAAATTCAGTGACAAAAAGACGGGCGCATAAGACGAGTGCAGCCGTTGTCGATTCACTAACAGATGAAGCGACCAACGTTCACGGCTTCTTTAGAGACCAAGAAACACAACCTGTAGTCGAAGACCTCGCACCGTCAACGCATCTGTTGGATCGAGCACTGAGAGGGTTCACAAGGTCCTATGGAGTCGAAGTGATTGACGACAGAGACATTAATCAGGTAAGTGGTAGTAGAAGTGCTGTCACTAACCTTTTGAGACGTGAACTAGGTGAGACCAACGGAATGAAAGTGGTGGAGACAGTCAAGGTCACTTTTGAGAAAGTTTTAGAACTCGATAAGACCACGTACAAAACTGCCTACTTTAACAGCGAAACGTTCGTCGTCATTAATGACCACGACATCGAGGGTGTCGCCAATCGTGGGTCGGAGCAGATTTTGACGCGGATAGCTGGGTGGCTATCTGAGGGGTCTGGATGGACTATCGACAAAATAGACGCGCACTACGTCAATGTCGCTATTTACAGACCTTTGCATGGGAGTAGCTACATTGCGTTGCCAAAGGAGCTGCGCAACAGTATGAAGGGTCTGATAAACGTAAATAACGATGATGACAACGAGTGCTTTAGATGGTGCCACCTAGCGCATAAGTTTCCTGTTGGAAAACACTCTGACAGAACGTCAAAGTACGTCAGACATGTTAGTGAGCTGAATTATGACGGAATTGACTTCCCAGTCACACTCAAAGACTACAACAAGATCGAAAAGGCGAATGATATTAGCATAAATGTTTTTGGGTATGAAGATAAGCAGCCATTCCCTGTGTACGTTTCTAAGGAGGCGTATCCTGACCATATGGACCTACTGTTGATAACTAATGATGTGGGCAACAAGCATTATGTGTACATTCGCGATTTTAACAAGTTCATGTACCGTCAGACAAAGTATAAGGCGAGAAAGCACTTTTGTAGGTATTGTTTGCAGTGTTTTAGTCGCGAGGACGTGCTTGAAAGTCATGTGGAAGTATGTTTGGTCATTAATGGGAAGCAAGCTATTAAAATGCCGCAAAAAGGTGCGAAAGTGAAATACGAGAATTTTAGCAGACAATTAAATGTACCATTTGTGGTGTATGCAGACTTCGAGGCTATCACACAGAAGGTGCACACAGCGACACCATCAAGCGAGTGTAGCTACACAAATGCTTACCAGAGGCACGTTGACTGTGGTTATGGGTATAAATTGGTTTGTTGCTACGACAATGAGTACAGTAAGCCAGTAAAAGTGTATCGCGGTGAAAATGCAGTTAACAAGTTCATTGGGGAGATGTTAGAAATTGTCGAATATTGTAAAGAGACATCTGAGAGTCACTTTAACAAAGAAATGATACTGACTGATGCCGATAAGAAGAACTTTGACGAGGCTAAAAGTTGTCATATTTGCAGTGTTGGGTACACTAGTGCTGACGTTAGAGTGAGAGACCACTGTCACGTGTCAGGTAAGTACAGAGGGTCCGCACATCGTCAGTGTAATGTGAACTTTAAGTTGACTGACAAAATTCCTGTGATCTTTCATAACTTACGTGGTTACGATAGCCATTTCATCATGCAGGAGATTGGCAAGTTTGGTCAAGACATAAATGTGATACCAAACAACATGGAGAAGTACATGGCGTTCATGCTTGGAAAAAACTTAGTATTTTTGGACAGCTTTCAGTTCATGAGTAGTGGTCTAGACAACTTGGTGAGGAACCTACCAAGGGACGCTTTCAAGTACACGTCAGAAGTGTTTCGCGACGAGGGGTTGGCACTTATGACAAGAAAGGGGGTCTATCCCTATGATTATATGGACTCCTTTGATAAATTCGACGAACGCGAGCTACCCTCTAAAAAGGACTTCTACAGCGTTCTGAACGATGAGCATATTACGGAAGAAATGCACGAGCGCGCCATCGATGTGTGGGACTACTTCGACGTTAAAAATATGGGTGGGTACCACGACCTGTATTTGAAAAGCGATGTGCTCTTGCTCGCTGACGTTTTTGAGAACTTTAGAGAGACATGCCATCGCGAGTATAAATTAGACCCTTGCCATTATTTCACATCGCCTGGATTGGCTTGGGACGCCATGCTAAAGATGACTGGAGTAGAACTCGAATTATTGTCCGACATCGACATGTTCCAGTTTGTAGAATTAGGTATGCGTGGTGGTGTGAGCTACATTTGCAACAGACATGGTGTGGCGAATAATAAGTACATGGAGGGGTACGATAAAGAGCAAGAGTCGAAGTATTTGATGTACCTTGATGCTAACAATTTGTATGGATGGGCGATGAGTCGAAGTCTACCTACGGGTGGTTTTAAATGGTTGACTGAGAAAGAAATAAAAAAGGTTAATCTATGCGACTATCACAACAATAGTAAAAAAGGTTTACTGCTCGAGGTTGACTTGGAGTACCCAGCCCATTTGCATGACCTACACAACGATTACCCGTTGGCTCCCGAGAAGATGGAGATAACCGTTGACATGTTGTCGGAGTACTGCACGAAAATCAAAAATAAGTTTAACGTGAGTGTTGGTGGTGTGAAAAAGTTGGTGACTAATTTGATGGACAAAAAAAAGTATGTGTGTCACTACGGAAATCTGCAGTTGTACATGGATCTTGGATTAAAAATCAATAAGATTCACAGGGTCCTGCAGTTTGACCAGTCCAAGTGGCTAGGCAAGTACATCGACTTTAACACAGTCAAAAGAACTGCGGCTAAGAACGCTTTTGAGAAGGACTTCTTCAAGTTGATGAACAACAGTGTGTTCGGAAAAACGATGGAAAACTTGAGGAAGCGTGTGGACGTAAGATTAGTGACCACTGCGAAGAAATTAGAAAAGCTTGTCTCGAAGCCGACGTTCGTGTCTTGCAAAATATTTAGCGAGAACTTAGTCGCTGTCCACAAAGTTAAAGAAACGTTGACACTAAATAGACCTGCATATGTGGGTATGTGCATACTAGACTTGAGTAAAACGCTGATGTACAATTTCCACTACAATTATATTATGAAAAAGTACTCTAGCGACACCTGTAGATTGCACTTCACTGACACTGACAGTCTGTTGTACTCAATCAAAACTGACGACGTTTATTCCGACTTCATGGAGGAGCGCGAAAAGTTCGACAATAGCGACTATCCTGCAGACAGCCCATTCTTTTTTAGAGAGAATAAGAAAGTTATTGGGAAGATGAAGGACGAGTGCGCTGGAACGCCAATTGTCGAGTTCGTCGGGTTGCGCAGTAAAATGTACAGCTATTTGAAAGAGGGTGGAGGCGACGGGAAAACCGCTAAAGGTATTAGAAAGAATATAATTAAAAAAGTGATCAGACACGAAGATTACAAAAGTGTGTTACTTGAGCAGAAACAGTTGCGACACACAATGAAGACCATTAGAAGTGTCAAACATCAGCTCGGTAGCTACGAAATTAATAAAGTATCGCTATCCTGCTTCGACGATAAACGATACCTTTTAGAAAATGGTATTGACTCCTACGCATATGGTCACAAAAACATTGTAGTGAGGGGCGACAAACACTGAAAATAGTGAACAAACGGACTAATCTATTATTAACAGGTGGCAATAATCTAATTTGCATAACAGGTGGCAATTTTATCACGCGTGAGACACTTTTACGACACATAAATTTGTAAAAGTGTTTAAACGACTATTTTTTAAATGTGATTTGACAAATTTGTGAAAATGTTGAAACGACTATTTTTTAAATGTGATTTGACAAATTTGTGAAAATGTCGAAACGATTATTTTTTAAATGTGATTTGACAAATTTGTGAAAATGTTGAAACGACACTTTCTATTTTTTTAAATGTGATTTGACAAATTTGTGAAAATGTTGAAACGACACTTTCTATTTTTTAAATGCGATTCGACAAATTTGTGAAAATGTTGAAATGACACTTTCTATTTTTTAATATGTGAGAGTGGGCTCGTACCACATTTTATTTTTTTAACACGCGAAAATGTTGAAATGACACTTTCTATTTTTTCCTTAATGTAATTTGTGAGAATTTTGAAACGACACTCTCTATTTTTTAAATGTGGCTGAAATGGTGTCAAATTTAGTATAAACTTGGTATTGTTTCGCTAGTCTCGCGTGTGTTTGACATCAATTTAGTAGAAAACGCGTGAGGGGTGTCTAGATTGACTAACGATCGTTGTAGTAGTATAGCAAGTAGGGCTGCGAGCTTATTCGACGTCAAACGTGAATATAAACACCAAAACATCATCAAATTTGTCGAATCGTGATTTGGCAAAATTTGGTGATGTTTTGGTGTTTATATTCACGTTTGACGTCGATTGGGCTCGCAGCCCTACTTGCTATACTACTTGTTTGTAAAGAAGACCCACACCTCCACCACGACCTACTGGTCGAGGGGTATGAACGAGACGGAAGCCATTCGGGCACAGTTCGCCAATAATGACGTCATTGTCTTCCAGATGTAGCCATGTTTCCGTTATTCCCATCAAATCAACTTCGTAATCAACAACAAAATCCTTAATAATCAGGGTCTTGTTGCAGACAGATCTTGCATTTAAAAGACAGGAAGTGAATCTTCTATTAAATACTGACTCAGAAACTGCAGCAGAATTCCTTTGAATTTTCTTTAGATAGGAAAAGTTCCTCCGCTGCTTATAACTGTCCCGCTGCCGATATGAAATAAGGACGGGAATTGAGTGAACTGCAATGGTTGCATGAGTAGTTATTTCGAATTTCCCACTGGTCAAGTTGAGAGCGTGTGGCTGAAGTTGTCGATCGGCACGCTTGACATAACACAAATTATGCAAATTAGCGCCCTTCTTGACAGAACAATATCGAACCCTGTCTCTTAAAATGATGGGAATACGACTGTTCTTCTGTCGTATAGATATTCCACTTCTTATTCCTCGTGATCTTAAAATGCCCCTGTCCTTCAGAAGACAGTATAGGCGATCAGAGACTTGATATTTAGATCTTAAATCAAATAGCTGGCTCCGTGAATACTTAACAGTAGTGGCGCGAGAATTAAATTCACGACAGTTCGTATTAGACCAAGAGTCATTAACGCTTTCCAACGTGAGTCCAGGCCCAGGATTTGCCTGAATATCCATAAAGATCGTGAGATCCATGACGAAAAGCCTTCCAGGAAGAGCGAGGGTCGTATTGCCATGCTTTGAGATCTTTAGCGATGGATGATTGAGGTTGTAGTGAGACGACAACTTGGTGCACTTGAAGCATACTCGCGCGATGAAAACAAACCACCTAGAATTATCCACATAGGCGTATCGACCCAATGAGAAGTATCCATGTCGGAATAAGACCTCCTTAGATTGACGTTGGAGTGTAATTGGAGTCGATAAAACTCTCCATAGGAGAGAAATTTGGAAAAATATACAGAGCAATCGACGGGGGCAGGCAGCCATGACGGCGCACAATACAGCACAAGACAAGACATGACAAGACAAGACAACGTGTCAAGACAATACAAGACAATACAAGACAAGACAAGACAAGACAACTTGTCAAGACAAGACAACTTGTCATGGCAAGACAACATATCAAGACAAGACAAGACAAGACAAGACAAGACAAGACAAGACAAGACAAGACAAGACAAGACAAGACAAGACGAGACAAGACAAGACAAGACAAGACAAGATAAGACAGGAAAAGACAAGACGAGACGAGACGAGACAAGACAAGACAAGAAAAGACAAGAAAAGACAACTTTTCAAGACAAGACAACTTTTCAAGACAAGAATAGACAAGATAAGATAAGACAAATTGTCAAGACAAGATAATACAAGACAAGACAATGTGTCAAAACAAGACAAGAAAGACGAGACGATAAAATACAAGACAGCACAAGACAAGACATGACAAGACAAGACAACGTGTCAAGACAATACAAGACAAGACAAGACAAGACAACTTGTCAAGACAAGACAACTTGTCAAGACAAGACACTTGTCAAGGCAAGACAACTTGTCAAGACAAGTCAACTTGTCAAGACAAGACAATACAACTTGTTAAGACAAGACAAGTCAACTTGTCAAGACAAGACAAGACAACTTGTCAAGACAAGACAACTTGTCAAGGCAAGACAAGATGTCAATACAAGACAACTTGTCAAGACAAGACAACTTGTCACGACAAGACAACCTGTCAAGGCAAGACAACTTGTCAAGACAAGACAACTTGTCAAGGCAAAACAACTTGTCAAGGCAAGACAAGACAAGACAAGACAAGACAAGACAAGACAAGACAAGACAAGACAAGACAAGACAAGACAAGACAAGACAAGACAAGACAAGACAAGACAATACAAGACAAGACAAGACAAGATGAGACAAGATGAGACGAGACGAGACGAGACGAGTCAAGACAAGATAAGACAAGACAAGACAAGACAACTTCTCAAGACAAGATAACTTTTCAAGACAAGACAAGACAAGATAAGACAACTTGTCAAGACAAGACAAGACAAGACAAGACAAGACAAGACAAGACAAGACAAGACAAGATAACAAAAATTATCAAGACAAGACAAGACAAGACAACTTGTCAAGACAAGACAACTTGTCAACACCAGACAAGACAAGATAAGACAACTTGTCAAGACAAGACAAGACTAGACAATACAAGACAAGACAAGACAATGTGTCAAGACAAGATAAGACAAGATGAGACGAGACAAGACAAGACAAGACAAGACAAGACAATGTGTCAAGACAAGACAAGACGATGTGTCAAAACAAGACAAGAAAGACGAGACGATAAAATACAAGACAGCACAAGACAAGACATGACAAGACAAGACAACGTGTCAAGACAATACAAGACAAGACAAGACAAGACAACTTGTCAAGACAAGACAACTTGTCAAGACAAGACACTTGTCAAGGCAAGGCAACTTGTCAAGACAAGACAACTTGTCAAGACAAGACAATACAACTTGTTAAGACAAGACAAGTCAACTTGTCAAGACAAGACAAGACAACTTGTCAAGACAAGACAACTTGTCAAGGCAAGACAAGATGTCAATACAAGACAACTTGTCAAGACAAGACAACTTGTCACGACAAGACAACTTGTCAAGGCAAGACAACTTGTCAAGACAAGACAACTTGTCAAGGCAAAACAACTTGTCAAGGCAAGACAAGACAAGACAAGACAAGACAAGACAAGACAAGACAAGACAAGACAAGACAAGACAAGACAAGACAAGATGAGACAAGATGAGACGAGACGAGACGAGACGAGTCAAGACAAGATAAGACAAGACAAGACAAGACAACTTCTCAAGACAAGACAACTTTTCAAGACAAGACAAGACAAGATAAGACAACTTGTCAAGACAAGACAAGACAAGACAAGACAAGACAAGACAAGACAAGAAAAGACAAGACAAGATAACAAAAATTATCAAGACAAGACAAGACAAGACAACTTGTCAAGACAAGACAACTTGTCAACACCAGACAAGACAAGATAAGACAACTTGTCAAGACAAGACAATACAAGACAAGACAAGACAATGTGTCAAAACAAGACAAGAAAGACGAGACGATAAAATACAAGAAAGCACAAGACAAGACATGACAAGACAAGACAACGTGTCAAGACAATACAAGACAAGACAAGACAACTTGTCAAGACAAGACAACTTGTCAAGACAAGACACTTGTCAAGGCAAGACAACTTGTCAAGACAAGACAACTTGTCAAGACAAGACAATACAACTTATTAAGACAAGACAAGTCAACTTGTCAAGACAAGACAAGACAAGACAACTTGTCAAGGCAAGACAACTTGTCAAGACAAGACAACTTGTCAAGGCAAAACAACTTGTCAAGACAAGACAAGACAAGACAAGACAAGACAAGACAAGACAAGACAAGACAAGACAAGACAAGACAAGACAAGACAAGACAAGACAAGACAAGACAAGACAAGACAAGATGAGACAAGATGAGACGAGACGAGACGAGACGAGTCAAGACAAGACAAGGCAAGACAAGACAAGACAAGACAAGACAACTTTTCAAGACAAGACAACTTTTCAAGACAAGACAACTTTTCAAGACAAGACAAGACAAGATAAGACAACTTGTCAAGACAAGACAAGACAAGACAAGACAAGACAAGACAAGACAAGACAAGACAAGATAAGAAAAATTATCAAGACAAGACAAGACAAGACAACTTGTCAAGACAAGACAACTTGCCAACACAAGACAAGACAAGATAAGACAACTTGTCAAGACAAGACAAGACTAGACAATACAAGACAAGACAAGACAATGTGTCAAGACAAGATAAGACAAGATGAGACGAGACAAGACAAGACAAGACAAGACAAGACAAGACAATACAACTTTTCAAGACAAGACAACTTTTCAAGAAAAGAAACGACAATATAAGATAACTTGTCAAGACAAGACAAGCAATTTGTCAAGACAAGACAAGACAAATTATCAAGACAAGACAACTTGTCAAGACAAGACAAGACAAAGCAACTTGTCAAGACAAGACAACTTGTCAAGGCAAGACAACTTGTCAAGACAATACAAGACAACTTGTCAAGACAAGATAACTTGTCAAGACAAGACCAGACAAGACAACTTCTCGAGACAAGACAAGACACTTGTCAATACAAGACAACTTGTCAAGGCAAGACAACTTGTCTTGCCAAGACAAGACAAGACAAGACAAGAAAAGACAAGACAAGACAAGACAAGACAAGACAAGACAAGACAAGACAAGACAAGACAAGACAAGACAAGACAAGACAAGACAAGACAAGACAAGACAAGACAAGACAAGACAAGACAAGACAAGACAAGACAAGACAAGACAAGACAAGACAAGACAAGACAAGACAAGACAAGACAAGACAAGACAAGACAAGACAAGACAAGACAAGACAAGACAAGACAAGACAAGACAAGACAAGACAAGACAAGACAAGACAAGACAAGACAAGACAAGACAAGACAAGACAAGACAAGACAAGACAAGACAAGACAAGACAAGACAAGACGAGACGAGACAAGACAAGACAAGACAAGACAAGACAACTTTTCAAGACAAGACAACTTTTCAAGACAAGATAAGACAACTTGTCAAGACAAGACAAAACAAGACAAGACAAGACAATGTGTCAAGACAAGACAAGACAAGACAAGACAAGACGAGACGAGAAAATACAATACAGCACAAGACAAGACATGACAAGACAAGACAACGTGTCAAGACAATACAAGACAATACAAGACAAGACAAGACAAGACAACTTGTCAAGACAAGACAACTTGTCATGGCAAGACAACATGTCAAGACAAGACAAGACAAGACAATACAAGACAAGACAAGACAAGACAAGACAAGACAAGAGAAGCCAAGACAAGACAAGACAAGACAAGATAAGACAGGAAAAGACAAGACGAGACGAGACAAGACAAGACAAGAAAAGACAAGAAAAGACAACTTTTCAAGACAAGACAACTTTTCAAGACAAGAATAGACAAGATAAGATAAGACAAATTGTCAAGACAAGACAATACAAGACAAGACAATGTGTCAAAACAAGACAAGAAAGACGAGACGATAAAATACAGGACAGCACAAGACAAGACATGACAAGACAAGACAACGTGTCAAGACAATACAAGACAAGACAAGACAAGACAACTTGTCAAGACAAGACAACTTGTCAAGACAAGACACTTGTCAAGGCAAGACAACTTGTCAAGACAAGACAACTTGTCAAGACAATACAATACAACTTATTAAGACAAGACAAGTCAACTTGTCAAGACAAGACAAGACAACTTGTCAAGACAAGAGAACTTGTCAAGGCAAGACAAGATGTCAATACAAGACAACTTGTCAAGACAAGACAACTTGTCACGACAAGACAACTTGTCAAGGCAAGACAACTTGTCAAGACAAGACAACTTGTCAAGGCAAAACAACTTGTCAAGGCAAGACAAGACAAGACAAGACAAGACAAGACAAGACAAGACAAGACAAGACAAGACAAGACAAGACAAGACAAGACAAGACAAGACAAGACAAGACAAGACAAGACAAGACAAGACAAGACAAGACAAGACAAGACAAGACAAGACAAGACAAGATGAGACAAGATGAGACGAGACGAGACGAGACGAGTCAAGACAAGACAAGGCAAGACAAGACAAGACAAGACAACTTTTCAAGACAAGACAACTTTTCAAGACAAGACAAGACAAGATAAGACAACTTGTCAAGACAAGACAAGACAAGACAAGACAAGACAAGACAAGACAAGACAAGACAAGACAAGACAAGACAAGACAAGATAAGAAAAATTATCAAGACAAGACAAGACAAGACAACTTGTCAAGACAAGACAACTTGCCAACACAAGACAAGACAAGATAAGACAACTTGTCAAGACAAGACAAGACTAGACAATATAAGACAAGACAAGACAATGTGTGAAGACAAGATGAGACAAGATGAGACGAGACAAGACAAGACAAGACAAGACAAGACAAGACAAGACAAGACAAGACAATACAACTTTTCAAGACAAGACAACTTTTCAAGAAAAGAAACGACAATATAAGATAACTTGTCAAGACAAGGCAAGCAATTTGTCAAGACAAGACAAGACAAATTATCAAGACAAGACAACTTGTCAAGACAAGACAAGACAAAGCAACTTGTCAAGGCAAGACAACTTGTCAAGGCAAGACAACTTGTCAAGACAATACAAGACAACTTGTCAAGACAAGATAACTTGTCAAGACAAGATAACTTGTCAAGACAAGACCAGACAAGACAACTTCTCGAGACAAGACAAGACACTTGTCAATACAAGACAACTTGTCAAGGCAAGACAACTTGTCTTGCCAAGACAAGACAAGACAAGACAAGAAAAGACAAGACAAGACAAGACAAGACAAGACAAGACAAGACAAGACAAGACAAGACAAGACAAGACAAGACAAGACAAGACAAGACAAGACAAGACAAGACAAGACAAGACAAGACAAGACAAGACAAGACAAGACAAGACAAGACAAGACAAGACAAGACAAGACAAGACAAGACAAGACAAGACAAGACAAGACAAGACAAGACAAGACAAGACAAGACAAGACAAGACAAGACAAGACAAGACAAGACAAGACAAGACAAGACAAGACAAGGCAAGACAAGACAAGACAAGACAAGACTAGACAAGACAAGACAAGACAAGACAAGACAAGACAAGACAAGACAAGACAAGACGAGACAAGACGAGACAAGACAAGACAAGACAAGACAACTTTTCAAGACAAGACAACTTTTCAAGACAAGATAAGACAAGATAAGACAACTTGTCAAGACAAGACAAAACAAGACAAGACAAGACAATGTGTCAAGACAAGACAAGACAAGACAAGACAAGACGAGACGAGAAAATACAATACAGCACAAGACAAGACATGACAAGACAAGACAACGTGTCAAGACAATACAAGACAATACAAGACAAGACAAGACAAGACAACTTGTCAAGACAAGACAACTTGTCATGGCAAGACAACATGTCAAGACAAGACAAGACAAGACAAGACAAGACAAGATAAGACAAGACAAGACAAGACGAGACAAGACAAGACAAGACAAGACAAGATAAGACAGGAAAAGACAAGACGAGACGAGACGAGACAAGACAAGACAAGAAAAGACAAGAAAAGACAACTTTTCAAGACAAGACAACTTTTCAAGACAAGAATAGACAAGATAAGATAAGACAAATTGTCAAGACAAGACAATACAAGACAAGACAATGTGTCAAAACAAGACAAGAAAGACGAGACGATAAAATACAAGACAGCACAAGACAAGACATGACAAGACAAGACAACGTGTCAAGACAATACAAGACAAGACAAGACAAGACAACTTGTCAAGACAAGACAACTTGTCAAGACAAGACACTTGTCAAGGCAAGACAACTTGTCAAGACAAGACAACTTGTCAAGACAAGACAATACAACTTGTTAAGACAAGACAAGTCAACTTGTCAAGACAAGACAAGACAACTTGTCAAGACAAGACAACTTGTCAAGGCAAGACTAGATGTCAATACAAGACAACTTGTCAAGACAAGACAACTTGTCACGACAAGACAACCTGTCAAGGCAAGACAACTTGTCAAGACAAGACAACTTGTCAAGGCAAAACAACTTGTCAAGGCAAGACAAGACAAGACAAGACAAGACAAGACAAGACAAGACAAGACAAGACAAGACAAGACAAGACAAGACAAGACAAGACAAGACAAGACAAGACAAGACAAGACAAGACAAGACAATACAAGACAAGACAAGACAAGATGAGACAAGATCAGACGAGACGAGACGAGACGAGACGAGTCAAGACAAGATAAGACAAGACAAGACAAGACAACTTCTCAAGACAAGATAACTTTTCAAGACAAGACAAGACAAGATAAGACAACTTGTCAAGACAAGACAAGACAAGACAAGACAAGACAAGACAAGACAAGACAAGACAAGATAACAAAAATTATCAAGACAAGACAAGACAAGACAACTTGTCAAGACAAGACAACTTGTCAACACCAGACAAGACAAGATAAGACAACTTGTCAAGACAAGACAAGACTAGACAATACAAGACAAGACAAGACAATGTGTCAAGACAAGATAAGACAAGATGAGACGAGACAAGACAAGACAAGACAAGACAAGACAAGACAAGACAATGTGTCAAGACAAGACAAGACGATGTGTCAAAACAAGACAAGAAAGACGAGACGATAAAATACAAGACAGCACAAGACAAGACATGACAAGACAAGACAACGTGTCAAGACAATACAATACAAGACAAGACAAGACAACTTGTCAAGACAAGACAACTTGTCAAGACAAGACACTTGTCAAGGCAAGACAACTTGTCAAGACAAGACAACTTGTCAAGACAAGACAATACAATTTGTTAAGACAAGACAAGTCAACTTGTCAAGACAAGACAAGACAACTTGTCAAGACAAGACAACTTGTCAAGGCAAGACAATATGTCAATACAAGACAACTTGTCAAGACAAGACAACTTGTCACGACAAGACAACTTGTCAAGGCAAGACAACTTGTCAAGACAAGACAACTTGTCAAGGCAAAACAACTTGTCAAGGCAAGACAAGACAAGACAAGACAAGACAAGACAAGACAAGACAAGACAAGACAAGACAAGACAAGACAAGATGAGACAAGATGAGACGAGACGAGACGAGTCAAGACAAGATAAGACAAGACAAGACAAGACAACTTCTCAAGACAAGACAACTTTTCAAGACAAGACAAGACAAGATAAGACAACTTGTCAAGACAAGACAAGACAAGACAAGACAAGACAAGACAAGAAAAGACAAGACAAGATAACAAAAATTATCAAGACAAGACAAGACAAGACAACTTGTCAAGACAAGACAACTTGTCAACACCAGACAAGACAAGATAATACAACTTGTCAAGACAAGACAATACAAGACAAGACAAGACAATGTGTCAAAACAAGACAAGAAAGACGAGACGATAAAATACAAGAAAGCACAAGACAAGACATGACAAGACAAGACAACGTGTCAAGACAATACAAGACAAGACAAGACAACTTGTCAAGACAAGACAACTTGTCAAGACAAGACACTTGTCAAGGCAAGACAACTTGTCAAGACAAGACAACTTGTCAAGACAAGACAATACAACTTATTAAGACAAGACAAGTCAACTTGTCAAGACAAGACAAGACAAGACAACTTGTCAAGGCAAGACAAGATGTCAATACAAGACAACTTGTCAAGACAAGACAACTTGTCACGACAAGACAACTTGTCAAGGCAAGACAACTTGTCAAGACAAGACAACTTGTCAAGGCAAAACAACTTGTCAAGACAAGACAAGACAAGACAAGACAAGACAAGACAAGACAAGACAAGACAAGACAAGACAAGACAAGACAAGACAAGACAAGACAAGACAAGACAAGACAAGAAAAGACAAGAAAAGACAACTTTTCAAGACAAGACAACTTTTCAAGACAAGAATAGACAAGATAAGATAAGACAAATTGTCAAGACAAGACAATACAAGACAAGACAATGTGTCAAAACAAGACAAGAAAGACGAGACGATAAAATACAAGACAGCACAAGACAAGACATGACAAGACAAGACAACGTGTCAAGACAATACAAGACAAGACAAGACAAGACAACATGTCAAGACAAGACAACTTGTCAAGACAAGACACTTGTCAAGGCAAGACAACTTGTCAAGACAAGACAACTTGTCAAGACAAGACAATACAACTTGTTAAGACAAGACAAGTCAACTTGTCAAGACAAGACAAGACAACTTGTCAAGACAAGACAACTTGTCAAGGCAAGACAAGATGTCAATACAAGACAACTTGTCAAAACAAGACAACTTGTCACGACAAGACAACTTGTCAAGGCAAGACAACTTGTCAAGACAAGACAACTTGTCAAGGCAAAACAACTTGTCAAGGCAAGACAAGACAAGACAAGACAAGACAAGACAAGACAAGACAAGACAAGACAAGACAAGACAAGACAAGACAAGACAAGACAAGACAAGACAAGACAAGACAAGATGAGACAAGATGAGACGAGACGAGAAGAGACGAGTCAAGACAAGACAAGACAAGACAAGACAAGACAACTTTTCAAGACAAGACAACTTTTCAAGACAAGACAAGACAAGATAAGACAACTTGTCAAGACAAGACAAGACAAGACAAGACAAGACAAGACAAGACAAGACAAGACAAGACAAGACAAGACAAGATAAGAAAAATTATCAAGACAAGACAAGACAAGACAACTTGTCAAGACAAGACAACTTGCCAACACAAGACAAGACAAGATAAGACAACTTGTCAAGACAAGACAAGACTAGACAATACAAGACAAGACAAGACAATGTGTGAAGACAAGATGAGACAAGATGAGACGAGACAAGACAAGACAAGACAAGACAAGACAAGACAAGACAAGACAATACAACTTTTCAAGACAAGACAACTTTTCAAGAAAAGAAACGACAATATAAGATAACTTGTCAAGACAAGGCAAGCAATTTGTCAAGACAAGACAAGACAAATTATCAAGACAAGACAACTTGTCAAGACAAGACAAGACAAAGCAACTTGTCAAGACAAGACAACTTGTCAAGACAAGACAACTTGTCAAGACAAGACAATACAACTTGTTAAGACAAGACAAGTCAACTTGTCAAGACAAGACATGACAACTTGTCAAGACAAGACAACTTGTCAAGGCAAGACAAGATGTCAATACAAGACAACTTGTCAAGACAAGACAACTTGTCACGACAAGACAACCTGTCAAGGCAAGACAACTTGTCAAGACAAGACAACTTGTCAAGGCAAAACAACTTGTCAAGGCAAGACAAGACAAGACAAGACAAGACAAGACAAGACAAGACAAGACAAGACAAGACAAGACAAGACAAGACAAGACAAGACAAGACAAGACAAGACAAGACAATACAAGACAAGACAAGACAAGATGAGACAAGATGAGACGAGACGAGACGAGACGAGTCAAGACAAGATTAGACAAGACAAGACAAGACAACTTCTCAAGACAAGATAACTTTTCAAGACAAGACAAGACAAGATAAGACAACTTGTCAAGACAAGACAAGACAAGACAAGACAAGACAAGACAAGACAAGACAAGATAACAAAAATTATCAAGACAAGACAAGACAAGACAACTTGTCAAGACAAGACAACTTGTCAACACCAGACAAGACAAGATAAGACAACTTGTCAAGACAAGACAAGACTAGACAATACAAGACAAGACAAGACAATGTGTCAAGACAAGATAAGACAAGATGAGACGAGACAAGACAAGACAAGACAAGACAAGACAAGACAAGACAAGACAATACAATACAACTTTTCAAGACAAGACAACTTTTCAAGAAAAGAAAAGACAATATAAGATAACTTGTCAAGACAAGACAAGCAATTTGTCAAGACAAGACAAGACAAATTATCAAGACAAGACAACTTGTCAAGACAAGACAAGACAAAGCAACTTGTCAAGACAAGACAACTTGTCAAGGCAAGACAACTTGTCAAGACAATACAAGACAACTTGTCAAGACAAGATAACTTGTCAAGACAAGACCAGACAAGACAACTTCTCGAGAAAAGACAACTTGTCAAGACAAGACACTTGTCAATACAAGACAACTTGTCAAGGCAAGACAACTTGTCTTGCCAAGACAAGACAAGACAAGACAAGATAAGACAAGACAAGACAAGACGAGACAAGACGAGACAAGACAAGACAAGACAAGACAACTTTTCAAGACAAGACAACTTTTCAAGACAAGATAAGACAAGATAAGACAACTTGTCAAGACAAGACAAAACAAGACAAGACAAGACAATGTGTCTAGACAAGACAAGACAAGACAAGACAAGACAAGACGAGACGAGAAAATACAATACAGCACAAGACAAGACATGACAAGACAAGACAACGTGTCAAGACAATACAAGACAATACAAGACAAGAAAAGACAAGACAACTTGTCAAGACAAGACAACTTGTCATGGCAAGACAACATGTCAAGACAAGACAAGAAAAGACAATACAAGACAATACAAGACAAGACAAGACAAGACAAGACAAGACAAGACAAGACAAGACAAGACAAGACAAGACGAGACGAGACAAGACAAGACAAGACAAGACAAGACAAGACAAGACAAGACAAGACAAGACAAGACAATGTGTCAAGACAAGACAAGACGATGTGTCAAAACAAGACAAGAAAGACGAGACGATAAAATACAAGACAGCACAAGACAAGACATGACAAGACAAGACAACGTGTCAAGACAATACAAGACAAGACAAGACAAGACAACTTGTCAAGACAAGACAACTTGTCAAGACAAGACACTTGTCAAGGCAAGACAACTTGTCAAGACAAGACAACTTGTCAAGACAAGACAATACAACTTGTTAAGACAAGACAAGTCAACTTGTCAAGACAAGACAAGACAACTTGTCAAGACAAGACAACTTGTCAAGGCAAGACAAGATGTCAATACAAGACAACTTGTCAAGACAAGACAACTTGTCAAGGCAAAACAACTTGTCAAGGCAAGACAAGACAAGACAAGACAAGACAAGACAATACAAGACAAGACAAGCAAGACAAGACAAGACAAGACAAGACAAGACAAGACAAGACAAGATGAGACAAGATGAGACGAGACGAGACGAGACGAGTCAAGACAAGATAAGACAAGACAAGACAAGACAACTTCTCAAGACAAGACAACTTTTCAAGACAAGACAAGACAAGATAAGACAACTTGTCAAGACAAGACAAGACAAGACAAGACAAGACAAGACAAGAAAAGACAAGACAAGATAACAAAAATTATCAAGACAAGACAAGACAAGACAACTTGTCAAGACAAGACAACTTGTCAACACCAGCAAAGACAAGATAAGACAAGACAAGATAACAAAAATTATCAAGACAAGACAAGACAAGACAACTTGTCAAGACAAGACAACTTGTCATGGCAAGACAACATGTCAAGACAAGACAAGAAAAGACAAGACAATACAAGACAAGACAAGACAAGACAAGACAAGACAAGACAAGACGAGACAAGACAAGACAAGACAAGACAAGCCAAGACAAGACAAGACAAGACAAGCCAAGACAACTTGTCAAGACAAGACAACTTGTCAAGACAAGACAATACAACTTGTTAAGACAAGACAAGTCAACTTGTCAAGACAAGACAAGACAACTTGTCAAGACAAGACAACTTGTCAAGGCAAGACAAGAAGTCAATACAAGACAACTTGTCAAGACAAGACAACTTGTCAAGGCAAAACAACTTGTCAAGGCAAGACAAGAGAAGACAAGACAAGACAAGACAAGACAAGACAAGACAAGACAAGACAAGCAAGACAAGACAAGACAAGACAAGACAAGACAAGACAAGATGAGACAAGATGAGACGAGACGAGACGAGACGAGTCAAGACAAGATAAGACAAGACAAGACAAGACAACTTCTCAAGACAAGACAACTTTTCAAGACAAGACAAGACAAGATAAGACAACTTGTCAAGACAAGACAAGACAAGACAAGACAAGACAAGAAAAGACAAGACAAGATAACAAAAATTATCAAGACAAGACAAGACAAGACAACTTGTCAAGACAAGACAACTTGTCAACACCAGACAAGACAAGATAAGACAACTTGTCAAGACAAGACAAAACTAGACAATACAAGACAAGACAAGACAATGTGTCAAGACAAGATAAGACAAGATGAGACGAGACAAGACAAGACAAGACAAGACAAGTCAAGACAAGACAATACAATACAACTTTTCAAGACAAGACAACTTTTCAAGAAAAGAAAAGACAATATAAGATAACTTGTCAAGACAAGGCAAGCAATTTGTCAAGACAAGACAAGACAAATTATCAAGACAAGACAACTTCTCAAGACAAGACAAGACAAAGCAACTTGTCAAGACAAGACAACTTGTCAAGGCAAGACAACTTGTCAAGACAATACAAGACAACTTGTCAAGACAAGATAACTTGTCAAGACAAGACCAGACAAGACAACTTCTCGAGACAAGACAACTTGTCAAGACAAGACACTTGTCAATACAAGACAACTTGTCAAGGCAAGACAACTTGTCTTGCCAAGACAAGACAAGACAAGACAAGAAAAGACAAGACAAGACAAGACAAGATAAGACAAGACAAGACAAGACGAGACAAGACGAGACAAGACAAGACAAGACAAGACAACTTTTCAAGACAAGACAACTTTTCAAGACAAGATAAGACAAGATAAGACAACTTGTCAAGACAAGACAAAACAAGACAAGACAAGACAATGTGTCAAGACAAGACAAGACAAGACAAGACGAGACGAGAAAATACAATACAGCACAAGACAAGACATGACAAGACAAGACAACGTGTCAAGACAATACAAGACAATACAAGACAAGACAAGACAAGACAACTTGTCAAGACAAGACAACTTGTCATGGCAAGACAACATGTCAAGACAAGACAAGAAAAGACAAGACAATACAAGACAAGACAAGACAAGACAAGACAAGACAAGACAAGACAAGACGAGACAAGACAAGACAAGACAAGACAAGCCAAGACAAGACAAGACAAGACAAGCCAAGACAAGACAAGACAAGACAAGACAAGACAAGATAAGACAGGAAAAGACAAGACGAGACGAGACAAGACAAGACAAGACAAGACAAGACAAGACAAGACAAGACAAGACAAGACAAGACAATGTGTCAAGACAAGACAAGACGATGTGTCAAAACAAGACAAGAAAGACGAGACGATAAAATACAAGACAGCACAAGACAAGACATGACAAGACAAGACAACGTGTCAAGACAATACAATACAAGACAAGACAAGACAACTTGTCAAGACAAGACAACTTGTCAAGACAAGACAACTTGTCAAGACAAGACACTTGTCAAGGCAAGACAACTTGTCAAGACAAGACAACTTGTCAAGACAAGACAATACAACTTGTTAAGACAAGACAAGTCAACTTGTCAAGACAAGACAAGACAACTTGTCAAGACAAGACAACTTGTCAAGGCAAGACAAGAAGTCAATACAAGACAACTTGTCAAGACAAGACAACTTGTCAAGGCAAAACAACTTGTCAAGGCAAGACAAGACAAGACAAGACAAGACAAGACAAGACAAGACAAGACAAGACAAGACAAGACAAGCAAGACAAGACAAGACAAGACAAGACAAGACAAGACAAGACAAGATGAGACAAGATGAGACGAGACGAGACGAGACGAGTCAAGACAAGATAAGACAAGACAAGACAAGACAACTTCTCAAGACAAGACAACTTTTCAAGACAAGACAAGACAAGATAAGACAACTTGTCAAGACAAGACAAGACAAGACAAGACAAGACAAGACAAGACAAGACAAGAAAAGACAAGACAAGATAACAAAAATTATCAAGACAAGACAAGACAAGACAACTTGTCAAGACAAGACAACTTGTCAACACCAGACAAGACAAGATAAGACAACTTGTCAAGACAAGACAAAACTAGACAATACAAGACAAGACAAGACAATGTGTCAAGACAAGATAAGACAAGATGAGACGAGACAAGACAAGACAAGACAAGACAAGTCAAGACAAGACAATACAATACAACTTTTCAAGACAAGACAACTTTTCAAGAAAAGAAAAGACAATATAAGATAACTTGTCAAGACAAGGCAAGCAATTTGTCAAGACAAGACAAGACAAATTATCAAGACAAGACAACTTCTCAAGACAAGACAAGACAAAGCAACTTGTCAAGACAAGACAACTTGTCAAGGCAAGACAACTTGTCAAGACAATACAAGACAACTTGTCAAGACAAGATAACTTGTCAAGACAAGACCAGACAAGACAACTTCTCGAGACAAGACAACTTGTCAAGACAAGACACTTGTCAATACAAGACAACTTGTCAAGGCAAGACAACTTGTCTTGCCAAGACAAGACAAGACAAGACAAGAAAAGACAAGACAAGACAAGACAAGATAAGACAAGACAAGACAAGACGAGACAAGACGAGACAAGACAAGACAAGACAAGACAACTTTTCAAGACAAGACAACTTTTCAAGACAAGATAAGACAAGATAAGACAACTTGTCAAGACAAGACAAAACAAGACAAGACAAGACAATGTGTCAAGACAAGACAAGACAAGACAAGACGAGACGAGAAAATACAATACAGCACAAGACAAGACATGACAAGACAAGACAACGTGTCAAGACAATACAAGACAATACAAGACAAGACAAGACAAGACAACTTGTCAAGACAAGACAACTTGTCATGGCAAGACAACATGTCAAGACAAGACAAGAAAAGACAAGACAATACAAGACAAGACAAGACAAGACAAGACAAGACAAGACAAGACAAGACAAGACGAGACAAGACAAGACAAGACAAGACAAGCCAAGACAAGACAAGACAAGACAAGCCAAGACAAGACAAGACAAGACAAGACAAGATAAGACAGGAAAAGACAAGACGAGACGAGACGAGACAAGACAAGACAAGAAAAGACAAGAAAAGACAACTTTTCAAGACAAGACAACTTTTCAAGACAAGAATAGACAAGATAAGATAAGACAAATTGTCAAGACAAGACAATACAGGACAAGACAATGTGTCAAAACAAGACAAGAAAGACGAGACGATAAAATACAAGTCAGCACAAGACAAGACATGACAAGACAATACAACGTGTCAAGACAATACAAGACAAGACAAGACAGGACAACTTGTCAAGACAAGACAACTTGTCAAGAAAAGACACTTGTCAAGGCAAGACAACTTGTCAAGACAAGACAACTTGTCAAGACAAGACAATACAACTTGTTAAGACAAGACAAGTCAACTTGTCAAGACAAGACAAGACAACTTGTCAAGACAAGACAACTTGTCAAGGCAAGACAAGATGTCAATACAAGACAACTTGTCAAGACAAGACAACTTGTCACGACAAGACAACTTGTCAAGGCAAGACAACTTGTCAAGACAAGACAACTTGTCAAGGCAAAACAACTTGTCAAGGCAAGACAAGACAAGACAAGACAAGACAAGACAAGACAAGACAAGACAAGACAAGACAAGACAAGACAAGACAAGATGAGACAAGATGAGACGAGACGAGACGAGTCAAGACAAGATAAGACAAGACAAGACAAGACAACTTCTCAAGACAAGACAACTTTTCAAGACAAGACAAGACAAGATAAGACAACTTGTCAAGACAAGACAAGACAAGACAAGATAACAAAAATTATCAAGACAAGACAAGACAAGACAACTTGTCAAGACAAGACAACTTGTCAACACCAGACAAGACAAGATAAGACAACTTGTCAAGACAAGACAAGACTAGACAATACAAGGCAAGACAAGACAATGTGTCAAGACAAGATAAGACAAGATGAGACGAGACAAGACAAGACAAGACAAGATAAGACAGGACAATACAATACAACTTTTCAAGACAAGACAACTTTTCAAGAAAAGAAAAGACAATATAAGATAACTTGTCAAGACAAGACAAGCAATTTGTCAAGACAAGACAAGACAAATTATCAAGACAAGACAACTTGTCAAGACAAGACAAGACAAAGCAACTTGTCAAGACAAGACAACTTGTCAAGGCAAGACAACTTGTCAAGACAATACAAGACAACTTGTCAAGACAAGATAACTTGTCAAGTCAAGACCAGACAAGACAACTTCTCGAGACAAGACAACTTGTCAAGACAAGACACTTGTCAATACAAGACAACTTGTCAAGGCAAGACAACTTGTCTTGCCAAGACAAGACAAGACAAGACAAGAAAAGACAAGACAAGACAAGATAAGACAAGACAAGACAAGACGAGACAAGACGAGACAAGACAAGACAAGACAAGACAACTTTTCAAGACAAGACAACTTTTCAAGACAAGATAAGACAAGATAAGACAACTTGTCAAGACAAGACAAAACAAGACAAGACAAGACAATGTGTCAAGACAAGACAAGACAAGACAAGACAAGACGAGACGAGAAAATACAATACAGCACAAGACAAGACATGACAAGACAAGACAACGTGTCAAGACAATACAAGACAATACAAGACAAGACAAGACAAGACAACTTGTCAAGACAAGACAACTTGTCATGGCAAGACAACATGTCAAGACAAGACAAGAAAAGACAAGACAATACAAGACAAGACAAGACAAGACAACACTAGACAAGACAAGACAAGACAAGACGAGACAAGACAAGACAAGACAAGACAAGACAAGACAAGACAAGACAAGACAAAACAAGACAAGACAATGTGTCAAGACAAGACAAGACGAGACGAGACAAACTGTCAAGATAATACAAGACAAGACAAGACAACTTGTTAAGACAAGACAACTTGTCAAGACAAGACAACTTGTCAAGGCAAGACAACTTGTCAATACAAGACAACTTGTCAAGACAAGACAACTTGTCAAGACAAGTCAACTTGTCAAGGTAAGACAACTTGTCAATACAAGACAAGACAAGACAAGACAAGACGAGACAAGACAAGACAAGCCAAGCCAAGACAAGACAAGACAAGACAATGTGTCAAGACAAGACAAGACGAGACGAGACAAGACAAGACAGCACAAGACAAGACAAGACAAACTGTCAAGACAATATAAGACAAGACAACTTGCTAAGACAAGACAAGTTAACTTATCAAGACAAGACAAGACAAGACAAGACAACTTGTCAAGACAAGACAACTTGTCAAGACAAGACAACTTCTCAAGGCAAGACAACTTGTCAATACAAGACACTTGTCAAGACAAGACAACTTGTCAAGACAAGACAACTTGTCAAGGCAAGACAACTTGTTAAGACAAGACAAGACAAGACGAGACAAGACAAGACAGCACAAGACAAGACAAGACAAGACAACTTGTCAAGACAATACAAGACAAGACAAGACAACTTGTCAAGACAAGACAAGACAAGACAAGACAAGGCAACTTGTCAAGACAAGACAAGACAACTTGTCAAGACAAGACAAGACAAGACAAGACAACTTGTCAAGACAAGACAAGACAACTTGTCAAGACAAGACAAGACAACTAGTCAAGACAAGACAAGACAAGACAACTTGTCATGACAAGACAAGACAACTTATCAAGACAAGACAACTTGTCAAGACAAGACAACTTTTTAAGACAAGACAAGACAAGACAACTTGTCAAGACAAGACAAGACAATAAAACTTATCAAGACAAAACAAGACAACTTGTCAAGACAAGACAAGGCGAGACACGACAAGACAAGAGAAGACAGGACAAGATCAGAAAACTTATCAAGACAAGACAAGACAAGACAATGTGTCAAGACAAGATAAGACAAGATGAGACGAGACAAGACAAGACAAGACAAGACAAGACAAGACAAGACAATACAACTTTTCAAGACAAGACAACTTTTCAAGAAAAGAAACGACAATATAAGATAACTTGTCAAGACAAGACAAGCAATTTGTCAATACAAGACAAGACAAATTATCAAGACAAGACAACTTGTCAAGACAAGACAAGACAAAGCAACTTGTCAAGACAAGACAACTTGTCAAGGCAAGACAACTTGTCAAGACAATACAAGACAACTTGTCAAGACAAGATAACTTGTCAAGACAAGACCAGACATGACAACTTCTCGAGACAAGACAAGACACTTGTCAATACAAGACAACTTGTCAAGGCAAGACAACTTGTCTTGCCAAGACAAGACAAGACAATACAAGACAAGACAAGACAAGACAAGACAAGACGAGACAAGACAAGACAAGACAAGACAAGCCAAGACAAGACAAGACAAGACAAGATAAGACAGGAAAAGACAAGACGAGACGAGACGAGACAAGACAAGACAAGAAAAGACAAGAAAAGACAACTTTTCAAGACAAGACAACTTTTCAAGACAAGAATAGACAAGATGAGATAAGACAAATTGTCAAGACAAGACAATACAAGACAAGACAATGTGTCAAAACAAGACAAGAAAGACGAGACGATAAAATACAAGACAGCACAAGACAAGACATGACAAGACAAGACAACGTGTCAAGACAATACAAGACAAGACAAGACAACTTGTCAAGACAAGACAACTTGTCAAGACAAGACACTTGTCAAGGCAAGACAACTCGTCAAGACAAGACAACTTGTCAAGACAAGACAATACAACTTGTTAAGACAAGACAAGTCAACTTGTCAAGACAAGACAAGACAACTTGTCAAGACAAGACAACTTGTCAAGGCAAGACAAGATGTCAATACAAGACAACTTGTCAAGACAAGACAACTTGTCACGACAAGACAACTTGTCAAGGCAAGACAACTTGTCAGGACAAGACAACTTGTCAAGGCAAAACAACTTGTCAAGGCAAGACAAGACAAGACAAGACAAGACAAGACAAGACAAGACAAGACAAGACAAGACAAGACAAGACAAGACAAGACAAGACAAGACAAGGCAAGACAAGACAAGACAAGACAAGACAAGATGAGACAAGATGAGACGAGACGAGACGAGACGAGTCAAGACAAGATAAGATAAGACAAGACAAGACAAGACAACTTCTCAAGACAAGACAACTTTTCAAGACAAGACAAGACAAGATAAGACAACTTGTCAAGACAAGACAAGACAAGACAAGACAAGACAAGACAAGACAAGACAAGACAAGACAAGACAAGACAAGACAAGACAAGATAAGAAAAATTATCAAGACAAGACAAGACAAGACAACTTGTCAAGACAAGACAACTTGTCAACACCAGACAAGACAAGATAAGACAACTTGTCAAGACAAGACAAGACTAGACAATACAAGACAAGACAAGACAATGTGTCAAGACAAGATAAGACAAGATGAGACGAGACAAGACAAGACAAGACAAGACAAGACAAGACAATACAATACAACTTTTCAAGACAAGACAACTTTTCAAGAAAAGAAAAGACAATATAAGATAACTTGTCAAGACAAGACAAGCAATTTGTCAAGACAAGACAAGACAAATTATCAAGACAAGACAACTTGTCAAGACAAGACAAGACAAAGCAACTTGTCAAGACAAGACAACTTGTCAAGGCAAGACAACTTGTCAAGACAATACAAGACAACTTGTCAAGACAAGATAACTTGTCAAGACAAGACCAGACAAGACAACTTCTCGAGACAAGACAACTTGTCAAGACAAGACACTTGTCAATACAAGACAACTTGTCAAGGCAAGACAACTTGTCTTGCCAAGACAAGACAAGACAAGAAAAGACAAGACAAGACAAGACAAGATAAGATAAGACAAGACAAGACGAGACAAGACGAGACAAGACGAGACAAGACAAGACAAGACAAGACAACTTTTCAAGACAAGACAACTTTTCAAGACAAGATAAGACAAGATGAGACAACTTGTCAAGACAAGACAAAACAAGACAATACAAGACAATGTGTCAAGACAAGACAAGACAAGACAAGACAAGACAAGACGCGACGAGAAAATACAATACAGCACAAGACAAGACATGACAAGACAAGACAACGTGTCAAGACAATACAAGACAATACAAGACAAGACAAGACAAGACAAGACAACTTGTCAAGACAAGACAACTTGTCAACACCAGACAAGACAAGATAAGACAACTTGTCAAGACAAGACAAGACTAGACAATACAAGACAAGACAAGACAATGTGTCAAGACAAGATAAGACAAGATGAGACGAGACAAGACAAGACAAGACAAGACAAGACAAGACAATACAATACAACTTTTCAAGACAAGACAACTTTTCAAGAAAAGAAAAGACAATATAAGATAACTTGTCAAGACAAGACAAGCAATTTGTCAAGACAAGACAAGACAAATTATCAAGACAAGACAACTTGTCAAGACAAGACAAGACAAAGCAACTTGTCAAGACAAGACAACTTGTCAAGGCAAGACAACTTGTCAAGACAATACAAGACAACTTGTCAAGACAAGATAACTTGTCAAGACAAGACCAGACAAGACAACTTCTCGAGACAAGACAACTTGTCAAGACAAGACACTTGTCAATACAAGACAACTTGTCAAGGCAAGACAACTTGTCTTGCCAAGACAAGACAAGACAAGACAAGAAAAGACAAGACAAGACAAGACAAGATAAGACAAGACAAGACAAGACGAGACAAGACGAGACAAGACAAGACAAGACAAGACAACTTTTCAAGACAAGACAACTTTTCAAGACAAGATAAGACAAGATGAGACAACTTGTCAAGACAAGACAAAACAAGACAATACAAGACAATGTGTCAAGACAAGACAAGACAAGACAAGACAAGACGAGACGAGAAAATACAATACAGCACAAGACAAGACATGACAAGACAAGACAACGTGTCAAGACAATACAAGACAATACAAGACAAGACAAGACAAGACAACTTGTCAAGACAAGACAACTTGTCAACACCAGACAAGACAAGATAAGACAACTTGTCAAGACAAGACAAGACTAGACAATACAAGACAAGACAAGACAATGTGTCAAGACAAGATAAGACAAGATGAGACGAGACAAGACAAGACAAGACAAGACAAGACAAGACAATACAATACAACTTTTCAAGACAAGACAACTTTTCAAGAAAAGAAAAGACAATATAAGATAACTTGTCAAGACAAGACAAGCAATTTGTCAAGACAAGACAAGACAAATTATCAAGACAAGACAACTTGTCAAGACAAGACAAGACAAAGCAACTTGTCAAGACAAGACAACTTGTCAAGGCAAGACAACTTGTCAAGACAATACAAGACAACTTGTCAAGACAAGATAACTTGTCAAGACAAGACCAGACAAGACAACTTCTCGAGACAAGACAACTTGTCAAGACAAGACACTTGTCAATACAAGACAACTTGTCAAGGCAAGACAACTTGTCTTGCCAAGACAAGACAAGACAAGACAAGACAAGAAAAGACAAGACAAGACAAGACAAGATAAGACAAGACAAGACAAGACGAGACAAGACGAGACAAGACAAGACAAGACAAGACAACTTTTCAAGACAAGACAACTTTTCAAGACAAGATAAGACAAGATGAGACAACTTGTCAAGACAAGACAAAACAAGACAAGACAAGACAATGTGTCAAGACAAGACAAGACAAGACAAGACAAGACAAGACAAGACAAGACAACTTGTCAAGACAAGACAACTTGTCATGGCAAGACAACATGTCAAGACAAGACAAGAAAAGACAAGACAATACAAGACAAGACAAGACAAGACAAGACAAGACAAGACAAGACAAGACGAGACAAGACAAGACAAGACAAGACAAGACAAGCCAAGACAAGACAAGACAAGACAAGACAAGACAAGACAAGCCAAGACAAGACAAGACAAGACAATGTGTCAAGACAAGACAAGACGAGACGAGACAAACTGTCAAGATAATACAAGACAAGACAAGACAACTTGTTAAGACAAGACAACTTGTCAAGACAAGACAACTTGTCAAGGCAAGACAACTTGTCAATACAAGACAACTTGTCAAGACAATACAACTTGTCAAGACAAGTCAACTTGTCAAGGCAAGACAACTTGTCAATACAAGACAAGACAAGACAAGACAAGACAAGACGAGACAAGACAAGACTAGCCAAGCCAAGATAAGACAAGACAAGACAAGACAATGTGTCAAGACAAGACAAGACGAGACGAGACAAGATAAGACAGCACAAGACAAGACAAGACAAACTGTCAAGACAATACAAGACAAGACAAGACAACTTGTTAAGACAAGACAAGTTAACTTGTCAAGACAAGACAAGACAAGACAAGACAACTTGTCAAGACAAGACAACTTGTAAAGACAAGACAACTTGTCAAGACAAGACAACTTGTCAAGGCAAGACAACTTGTCAATACAAGACACTTGTCAAGACAAGACAACTTGTCAAGACAAGACAACTTGTCAAGGCAAGACAACTTGTTAAGACAAGACAAGACAAGACAAGACGAGACAAGACAAGACAGCACAAGATAAGACAAGACAAGACAACTTGTCAAGACAATTCAAGACAAGACAACTTGTCAAGACAAGACAAGACAAGACAAGACAAGGCAACTTGTCAAGACAAGACAAGACAACTTGTCAGACAAGACAAGACAACTAGTCAAGACAAGACAAGACTAGACAACTTGTCATGACAAGACAAGACAGCTTATCAAGACAAGACAACTTGTCAAGACAAGACAACTTTTTAAGACAAGACAAGACAACTTGTCAAGACAAGACAAGACAATAAAGCTTATCAAGACAAAACAAGACAACTTGTCAAGACAAGACAAGGCGAGACACGACAAGACAAGAGAAGACAGGACAAGATCAGAAAACTTATCAAGACAAGACAAGACAACTTGTCAAGACAAGACAAGACAAGACGAGACTATACAAGTCAAGACAAGACAAGACAAGACAACTTTTCTAGACAAGACAACTTGTCAAGACAAGACAAGATAAGACAACTTGTCACGACAAGACAAGACAAGACGAGACAAGACAATGTGTCAGGACAGCACAAGACAAGACAAGACAAGACAACTTGTCAAGACAATACAAGACAAAACAAGACAACTTGTCAAGACAGGACAAGACAACTTGTCAAGAAGAGACAAGACAAGATAACTTGTCAAGACAAGACAAGACAACTTGTCAAGGCAAGACAACTTGTCAAGACAATACAAGACAACTTGTCAAGACAAGACAACTTGTCAAGACAAGACAACTTGTCACGGCAAGACAACTTGTCAATACAAGACAACTTGTCAAGGCAAGACAACTTGTCAAGAGAAGATAACTTGTCAAGGCAAGACAACTTGTCAAGGCAAGACAAGACAAGACAAGACAAGACAAGACGAGACAAGACGAGTTGAGACAAGACAAGACAAGTAAAGACAACTTTTCAAAACAAGACAACTTTTCAAGACAAGACAAGACAAGATAAGACAACTTGTCAAGAAAAGACAAGACAAGACAACGTGTCAAGACAAAACAAGACAATACAAGACAAGTCAAGACCAGACAACTTGTCAAGACAAGACAACTTGTCAGGGCAAGACAACTTGTCAAGGCAAGACAACTTGTCAAGACAATACAAGGCAAGACAAGACAAGAGAAGACAAGACAACGTGTCAAGGCAATACAAGACAAGACAAGACAAGACAAGACAAGTCAAGACAAGACAAGACAAGACAAGACAAGACAAGACAAGACAAGACGAGACAATACAAGACAAGACAAGACAACACATCTTTTCAAGACCAGACAACTTTTCAAGACAAGACAAGACAAGATAAGATAACTAACAAGACAAGACAAGACAAGACAAGTTAAAAGACAAGACAAGACGAGGCAAGACAAGACAAGACAAGACAAGACCAGACAAGACAAGACAACTTTTCAAGACAAGACAACTTTTCAAGACAAGACAAGACAAGACAACTTGTCAAGACAAGACAAGACAAGACAAGACAAGACAAGACAAGACAAGACAAGACAAGACAAGACAAGACAAGACAATGTGTCAAGACAAGTGAAGACAAGACAAGACAAGACGAGACAAGACCAGACAGCATAAGACAAAACAAGACAAGACAACTTGACAAGACAAGACAAGACAAGACAAGACAAGACAAGACAAGACAAGACAACTTGTCAAGACAAGACAAGACAACTTGTCAAGACAGGACACAACAAGACAAGACAACTTGTCAAGACAAGACAAGACAACTAGTCAAGACAAGACAAAACAAAACAAGACACGACAAGACAAGACAACTTGTCAAGACAAGACAACTTGTCAAGACAAGACAAGACAAGACAACTTGTCAAGACAAGACAAGACAAGACAACTTGTCAAGACAAGACAAGACAAGACAACTTGTCAATACAAGACAAGACAAGACAACTTGTCAAGACAAGACAAGACAAGACAACTTGTCAATACAAGACAAGACAAGACAACTTGTCAAGACAAGACAAGACAAGACAACTTATCAAGACAAGACAAGACAAAACGAGACAAGACAAGACAAGACAAGACAAGACAAAACAAGACAAGACAAGACAAGACAAGACAAGACAAGACAAGACAAGACAAGACAAGATAAGATAAGAAAACTTGTCAAGACTAGACAAGACACACCAAGATGAGACTATACAAGATAAAACAAGACAAGACAAGACAAGATAAGATAACTAACAAGACAAGACAAGACAAGACAAGATAAGTTAAAAGACAAGACAAGACGAGGCAAGACAAGACAAGACAAGACCAGACAAGACAAGACAACTTTTCAAGACAAGACAACTTTTCAAGACAAGACAAGACAAGGCAAGACAAGACAACTTGTCAAGACAAGACAAGACAAGATAAGAGAAGACAAGACAAGACAAGACAAGACAATGTGTCAAGACAAGTCAAGACAAGACAAGACGAGACAAGACAAGACAGCACAAGACAAAACAAGACAAGATAACTTGACAAGACAATACAAGACAAGACAAGACAAGACAAGACAAGACAACTTGTCAAGACAAGACAAGACAACTTGTCAAGACAGGACAACACAAGACAAGACAACTTGTCAAGACAAGACAAAACAAAACAGGACAAGACAAGACAAGACAACTTGTCAAGACAAGACAACTTGTCAAGACAAGACAAGACAAGACAACTTCTCAAAACAAGACAAGACCAGACAAGACAACTTGTCAAGACAAGACAAGACAAGACAACTTGTCAAGACAAGACAAGACAAGACAACTTATCAAGACAAGACAAGACAAAACGAGACAAGACAAGACAAGACAAGACAAGACAAGATAAGAAAATTTTTCAAGACAAGACAATCCAAGACAAGACAATCCAAGACGAGACTATACAAGATAAAACAAGACAAGACAAGACAAGACAACTTTTCAAGACAAGACAACTTGTGAAGACAAGACAAGACAACTAGCCAAGACAAGACAAGACAAGACAATACGAGATGAGACAAGACGAGACAAGACAAGACAAGACAAGACAAGACGATACAAGACAACTTGTCAATACAAGACAAGACAAGACAAGACAATTTGTCAAGACAAGACAATTTTTCAAGACAAGACAAGACAAGACAACTTTTCAAGACAAGACAACTTTTCAAGACAAGACAACTTTTCAAGTCATGACAAGACAAGATAAGACAACTTGTGAAGACAAGACAAGACAAGACAAGACAAGACAAGACAAGACAATGTGCCAAGACAAGACAAGACGAGACGAGACAAGACGAGACAAGACAAGACGAGACGAGACAAGACAAGACAATAAAAGACAAGACAACTTTTCAAGTCAAGACAACTTGTCAATACAAGACAACTTGTCAAGACAAGACAAGACAAGGCAAGACAAGACAAGACAAGTTGTCAAGACATGACAAGACAAGACAAGACAAGACAACTTGTAAAGACAATACAACTTGTCAAGGCAAGACAACTTGTCAAGGCAAGACATGACAATATAAGACAACTTGTCAATACAAGACAAGACAAGACAAGACAATTTGTCAAGACAAGACAATACAAGACAAATTGCCAAGACAAGACAACTTGTCAAGACATGACAAGACACGACAAGACAATCTGTCAAGACAAGACAAGGCAAGACGACGTATCAAGACAATAAAAAAGAGCAGACAACTTGTCAAGACAAGACAACTTGTCAAGACAAGACAACTTGTCAAGACAAGACAAGACAGACAAGACAGCTTTTCAAAACAAGACAAGACAGCTTGTCAAGGCAAGACAAGACTACTTGTCAACACAAGACAACTTCTCAAGACAAGACAACTTCTCAAGACAAGACAAGTTGTCAAGTCAAGACAAGACAAGACAAGACAAGACAAGACAAGACAAGACAACTTTTCAAGACAAGACAACTAGTCAAGACAAGACAAGACAATATAAGGCAAGCCGAGACAAGACAAGACAAGACAAGACAAGACAAGACAAGGCGAGACAAGACAAGACAAGATAAGACAACTTGTCAAGACAAGTTGTCAAGATAAGACAAGGCAAGACAAGACAAGACAAATCAAGACAAGACAAGACAACTTGGCAAGACAATAGAAGACAAGACAAGACAACTTGTCAAGACAAGACAACTTGTCAAAACAAGACAAGACAACTTGTCAATATAAGAAAAGAAAAGACCAGACCAGACAAGACAAGACAAGACAAGACAAGAAAAGACCAGACCAGATCAGACAAGACAAGACAAGACAAGACAAGACAAGCCAAGACAATGTGTCAAGACAAGACAAGACAACTTGTCAAGACAAGACAAGACAAGTCAAGATGAGACAAGACACAAGACAACTTGTCAAGACAATGCAGGACAAGATAAGATAAGACAACTTGTCAAGACAAGAAAAGACAAGACATGACAAGACAAGACAAGACAAGACAACTTGTCAAGACAAGACAAGACAAGACAACTTGTCAAGACAAGACAAGACAACTTGTCAAGACACGACAAGAAAAGACCAGACCAGACAAGACAAGACAAGACAAGGCAAGATAAGACAAGATAAGACAAGACCAGACCAGACAAGACAAGACAAGCCAAGACAATGTGTCAAGACAAGACAAGACAACTTGTCAAGACAAGACAAGACAAGACAAGACAAGACAAGACAAGACAAGACAAGACAAGACAAGATGAGACAAGACAAGACAAGACAACTTTTCAATACAAGACAACTTGTCAAGTCAAGGCAGGACAAGATAAGATAAGACAACTTGTCAAGACAAGAAAAGACAAGACATGACAAGACAAGACAAGACAAGACAACTTGTCAAGACAAGACAAGACAAGACAAGACAAGACAAGACAAGTCGAGACAAGACAAGACAACTTGTCAAGACAAGACAAGACAAGCCAAGCCAAGACAAGTTGTCAAGACAAGACAAGACAAAATAACTTGTCAAGACAAGACAAGACAAGGCAAGACAAGACAAGACAATACAATACAAGACAAGACAATACAAGACAAGACAAGACTAGACAATACAAGTCAAGACAAGACAAGACAAGACAATACAACTTATTAAAACTTGTCAAGACAAGTCAAGACAAGACAACTTGTGAAGACAACTTTTCAAAACAAGACAAGACAGACAAGACAAGATAAGACAACTTGACAAGACAAGTTGTCAAGACAAGACAAGACAAGACAAGTCAAGACAAGACAAGACAAGACAACTTGTCAAGACAATACAAGACAAGACAAGACAACTTGTCAAGACAAGACAAGACAACTTATAAGGCAAGGTAAGACAAGACAAGACAAGACAAGACGAGACAAGACAAGACAAGACAAATTGTCAAGACAAGACAAGACAAGACGAGACAAGACAAGACAAGACAACTTGTCAAGACAAGACAAGACAAGTCGAGACAAGACAAGACAAGACAAGGCAAGACAAGACAACTTTTCAAGACAAGACAACTTGTCAAGACAAGACAACTTGTCAAGGCAAGACAAGACGAGACAAGACAATACAATACAAGACAATACAATACAAGACAAGACAAGACAAGACAAGACAACTTATTAAAACTTGTCAAGACAAGACAAGACTCTTGTCAAGACAAGACAAGACAAGACAATAAAAGTCAAGACAACTTTTCAAGACAAGACAACTTGTCAAGACAAGACAAGACATACAAGAGAAGATAAGAAAACTTGGCAAGTCAAGACAAGGCAAGGCAAAATAAGACAAGACAAGGCAAGTCAAGACAAGACAAGACAAGACAACTTGTCAAGACAATACAAGACAAGACATTACAACTTGTCAAGTCAAGACAACTTGACAAGACAAGACAAAACAAGACATATTGTCAATACAAGACAAGACAAGACAAGACAAGGCATGACAACTTGTCAAGACAAGACAACTTGTCAAGACAAGACAAGACAAGACAAGAAAATACAATACAAGACAACTTTTCAAGACAAGACAACTTGTCAACACAAGACAAGACAAGACAATTTGTCAGGATAAGACAAGACAAGACAACTTTTCAAGACAAAACAAGACAAGACAAGACAATTAGTCAAGACAATACAAGACAACTTGTCAAGACAAGACAAGACAACTTGTCAAGACAAGACAACTTGTCAAGACAAGACAACTTGTCAAGGCAAGACAAGACAAGACAAGACAAGACAATACAATACAAGACAAGACAATACAAGACAAGACAAGACAAGACAATACAAGACAAGACAACTTATTAAAACTTGTCAAGACAAGACAAGACAAGACATGTCAAGACAACTTTTCATGACAAGACATTACAAGACAACTTGTCTAGACAAGACAAGATAACTAGTCAAGACAAGACAAGACAAGACAAGACAAGACAAGACAAGACAACTAGTCAAGACAAGACAAGACAACACCAGACATGTCAACTTGTCAAGACAAGACAAGACAAGACAACTTGTCAAGACAAGACAAGACAAGACAAGACAACTTGTCAAGACAAGACAACTTATCAAGACAAGACAACTTATCAAGACAAGACAACTTGTGAAGACAAGACAAGACAAGACATGACAACTTGTCAAGACAAGACAAGACAACTTGTCAAGACAAGGCGAGACAAGACAAGACAAGTCAGGACAACTTGTCAAGACAAGACAAGAAAAGTCAAGTGAAGACAAGACAAAACAATACGAGACCAGACAAGACAAGACAAGACAAGACAATAGAACTTATCAAGACAAGACAAGTCAACTTGTCAAGACAAGACAATCAACTTGTCAAGACAAGACAAGACAAGACATCTTGTCAAGACAAGACAAGACAAGTCAAGATAAGACAAGACAACTTGTCAAGACAAGACAACTTATCAAGACAAGACAACTTATCAAGACAAGACAACTTGTCAAAACAAGACAAGACAAGACAAGACATGATAACTTGTCAAGACAAGACAAGACAACTTGTCAAGACAAGACAAGACGAGACAAGACAAGACAAGACAAGACAGGACAACTTGTCAAGACCAGACAAGACAAGACAAGACAAGACAAGTCAAGACAAGACAAGACAAGACAATACGAGACCAGACAAGACAAGACAATACAACTTTTCAAGACAAGACAAGAGAAGACAAGATAACTTGTCAAGGCAAGACAACTTGTCAAAACAAGACAACACAGGACAACTTGTCAATACAAGTCAATACAAGCCAAGACAAGACAAGACAACTTGTCAAGACATGACAACAGAAGACATGACAAGAGAAGACAACACAAGACAACACAACTTCTCAAGAGAAGACAAATTGTAAAGATAATACAAGACAAGACAAGACAAGACAACTTGTCAAGACAAGACAAGTCAACTTGTCAACACAAGACAAGACAAGACAACGTGTCAAGAGAAGACAACATGTCAAGACAAGACAAGACAACTTGTGACGACAACTCGTCAAGTCAACTTGTCAAGACAAGACAAGACAAGACCACTTTTCAAGACAAGACAAGACAAGACAATTAGTCAAGACAATACAAGACAACTTGTCAAGACAAGACAACTTGTCAAGACAAGACAACTTGTCAAGGCAAGACAAGACGAGACAAGACAATACAATACAAGACAATACAAGACAAGACAAGACAAGACAAGACAAGACAACTTATTAAAACTTGTCAAGACAAGACAAGACTCTTGTCAAGACAAGACAAGACAAGACAATACAAGTCAAGACAACTTTTCAAGACAAGACAACTTGTCAAGACAAGACAAGACATACAAGAGAAGATAAGAAAACTTGGCAAGTCAAGACAAGGCAAGGCAAAATAAGACAAGACAAGGCAAGTCAAGACAAGACAAGACAAGACAACTTGTCAAGACAATACAAGACAAGACATTACAACTTGTCAAGTCAAGACAACTTGACAAGACAAGACTAAACAAGACATATTGTCAATACAAGACAAGACAAGACAAGACAAGGCATGACAACTTGTCAAGACAAGACAACTTGTCAAGACAAGACAAGACAAGACAAGAAAATACAATACAAGACAACTTTTCAAGACAAGACAACTTGTCAACACAAGACAAGACAAGACAATTTGTCAGGATAAGACAAGACAAGACAACTTTTCAAGACAAAACAAGACAAGACAAGACAATTAGTCAAGACAATACAAGACAACTTGTCAAGACAAGACAAGACAACTTGTCAAGACAAGACAACTTGTCAAGACAAGACAACTTGTCAAGGCAAGACAAGACAAGACAAGACAAGACAATACAATACAAGACAAGACAATACAAGACAAGACAAGACAAGACAATACAAGACAAGACAACTTATTAAAACTTGTCAAGACAAGACAAGACAAGACATGTCAAGACAACTTTTCATGACAAGACATTACAAGACAACTTGTCAAGACAAGACAAGATAACTAGTCAAGACAAGACAAGACAAGACAAGACAAGACAAGACAAGACAACTAGTCAAGACAAGACAAGACAACACCAGACATGTCAACTTGTCAAGACAAGACAAGACAAGACAACTTGTCAAGACAAGACAAGACAAGACAAGACAACTTGTCAAGACAAGACAACTTATCAAGACAAGACAACTTATCAAGACAAGACAACTTGTGAAGACAAGACAAGACAAGACATGACAACTTGTCAAGACAAGACAAGACAACTTGTCAAGACAAGGCGAGACAAGACAAGACAAGTCAGGACAACTTGTCAAGACAAGACAAGAAAAGTCAAGACAAGACAAGACAAAACAATACGAGACCAGACAAGACAAGACAAGACAAGACAATAGAACTTATCAAGACAAGACAAGTCAACTTGTCAAGACAAGACAATCAACTTGTCAAGACAAGACAAGACAAGACATCTTGTCAAGACAAGACAAGACAAGACAAGACAAGTCAAGACAAGACAAGACAAGGCAAGACAAGATAAGACAAGACAACTTGTCAAGACAAGACAACTTATCAAGACAAGACAACTTATCAAGACAAGACAACTTGTCAAGACAAGACAAGACAAGACAAGACATGATAACTTGTCAAGACAAGACAAGACAACTTGTCAAGACAAGACAAGACGAGACAAGACAAGACAAGACAAGACAGGACAACTTGTCAAGACCAGACAAGACAAGACAAGACAAGACAAGTCAAGACAAGACAAGACAAGACAATACGAGACCCAAGACAAGAGAAGACAAGATAACTTGTCAAGGCAAGACAACTTGTCAAAACAAGACAACACAGGACAGCTTGTCAATACAAGTCAATACAAGCCAAGACAAGACAAGACAACTTGTCAAGACATGACAACAGAAGACATGACAAGAGAAGACAACACAAGACAACACAACTTCTCAAGAGAAGACAAATTGTAAAGATAATACAAGACAAGACAAGACAAGACAACTTGTCAAGACAAGACAAGTCAACTTGTCAACACAAGACAAGACAAGACAACGTGTCAAGAGAAGACAACATGTCAAGACAAGACAAGACAACTTGTGACGACAACTCGTCAAGACAACTTGTCAAGACAAGACAAGACAAGACAAGACAAGCCAAGCCAAGCCAAGACAAGACAAGTTGTCAAGACAAGATAAAATAACTTGTCAAGACAAGACAAAACAAGGCAAGACAAGACACGACAATACAATACAATACAAGACAAGACAATACAAGACAAGACAAGACAATACAAGACTAGACAAGACAAGACAACTTATTAAAACTTGTCAAGACAAGACAAGACAAGACAACTTGTCAAGACAACTTGTCAAGACAAGACAAGACAAGTCAAGACAACTTTTCAAGACAAGACAACTTGTCAAGACAAGACAAGACAGACAAGACAAGATAAGACAACTTGTCAAGACAAGGCAAGGCAAGACAAGACAAGACAAGCCAAGACAAGACAAGACAAGACAACTTGTCAAGACAATACAAGACAAGACAAGACAAGTCAAGACAACTTTTCAAGACAAGACAACTTGTCAAGACAAGACAACTTGTCAAGACAAGACAAGACATGACAAGATAAGATAAGACAACTTGTCAAGACAAGAAAAGACAAGACAAGACAAGACAAGAAAAGACAAGACAAGACAAGACAAGACAAGACAACTTTTCAAGACAAGACAACTAGTCAAGACAAGACAAGAAAAGACAAGACAATATAAGGCAAGACAAGACAAGACAAGACAATACAAGACAAGAGAAGACAAGACGAGACAAGACAAGACAAGACAAGACAAGACAAGAAAAGACAAATTGTCAAGACAAATTGTCAAGACAAGACAAGATAAGACAAGACAAGACAAGACGAGACAAGACAAGACAAGACAAGACAAGACAAGACAAGACAAGACAAGACAAGACAAGACAAGACAACTTGTCAAGACAAGACAAGGCAAGAGAATGTGTCAAGACAAGACAAGACAAGACAAGGCAAGACAATGTGTCAAGACAAGGCAAGAGAACTTGTCAAGAAAAGACAAGACAAGATGAGACAAGACAAGACAAGACAACTTTTCAAGACAAGACAACTAGTCAAGACAAGACAAGAAAAGACAAGACAATATAAGGCAAGACAAGACAAGACAAGACAAGACAATACAAGACAAGAGAAGACAAGACGAGACAAGACAAGACAAGACAAGACAAGACAAGACAAGACAAGACAAGACAAGACAAGACAAGACAAGACAAGACAACTTGTCAAGACAAGACAAGACGAGACAAGACAAGACAAGACAAGACAGGACAACTTGTCAAGACAAGACAAGACAAGACAAGTCAAGACAAGACAAGACAATGTGTCAAGACAAGGCAAGAGAACTTGTCAAGAAAAGACAAGACAAGATGAGACAAGACAAGACAATGCAACTTTTCAATACATGACAACTTGTCAAGACAAGACAGGACAAGATAAGATAAGACAACTTGTCGAGACAAGAAAAGACAAGACAAGACAAGACAAGACAGGACAACTTGACTAGACAAGACAAGACAAGTCGAGACAAGACAAGACAAATTTTCTAGACAAGACAAGACAACGTGTCAAGACAAGAAAAGACAGGACAACTTGTCAATACAAGCCAAGACAAGACAAGACAACTTGTCAAGACATGACAAGAGAAGACATGACAAGAGAAGACAAGGCAAGACAACTTCTCAAGAGAAGACAAATTGTCAAGATAATACAAGACAAGTCCAGACAAGACAACTTGTCAAGACAAGACAAGTCAACTTGTCAACACAACACAAGACAAGACAAGACAACGTGTCAAGAGAAGACAACATGTCAAGACAAGACAAGACAACTTGTGACGACTACTCGTCAGGACAACTTGTCAAGACAAGACAAGACAAGAGAAGACAAGCCAAGCCAAGCCAATACAAGACAAGTTGTCAAGACAAGATAAAATAACTTGTCAAGACAAGACAAGACAAGACAAGACAATACAAGACAAGACAAGACAAGACAAGACAACTTATTAAAACTTGTCAAGACAAGACAAGACAAGACAACTTGTCAAGACAACTTGTCAAGACAAGACAAGACAAGACAAGACAAGACAACTTTTCAAGACAAGACAACTTGTCAAGACAAGACAAGACAGACAAGGCAAGATAAGACAACTTGTCAAGACAAGGCAAGGCAAGACAAGACAAGACAAGCCAAGACAAGACAAGACAACTTTTCAAGACAAGACAACTTGTCAAGACAAGACAAGACAGGACAAGATAAGATAAGACAACTTGTCAAGACAAGAAAAGACAAGACAAGACAAGACAAGACAAGAAAAGACAAGACAAGACAAGACAACTTTTCAAGACAAGACAACTAGTCAAGACAAGACAAGAAAAGACAAGACAATATAAGGCAAGACAAGACAAGACAAGACAAGACAAGACAAGACAAGACAAGACAAGACAAGACAAGACAAGACAATACAAGACAAGACAAGACAAGACAAGACGAGACAAGACAAGACAAGACAAGAAAAGACAAATTGTCAAGACAAATTGTCAAGACAAGACAAGATAAGACAAGACAAGACGAGACAAGACAAGGCAAGACAAGACAAGACAAGAAAAGACAAGACAACTTGTCAAGACAAGACAAGTCAACTTGTCAAGACAAGAGAAGTCAACTTGTCAAGACAAGACAAGACAAGACAAGACAAGACAAGACAAGACAAGACAAGACAACTTGTCAAGACAAGACATTACAAGACAACTTGTCAAGACAACTTGTCAAGACAACTTGTCAAGACAACTTGTCAAGACAAGACAAGACAAGACAAGACAACTTTTCAAGACAAGACAACTTGTCAAGACAAGACAAGACAGGACAAGATAAAATAAGACAACTTGTCAAGACAAGAAAAGACAAGACAAGACAAGACAAGAAAAGACAAGACAAGACAAGACAAGACAACTTTTCAAGACAAGACAACTAGTCAAGACAAGACAAGAAAAGACAAGACAATATAAGGCAAGACAAGACAAGACAAGACAAGACAAGACAAGACAAGACAAGACAAGACAAGACAAGACAAGACAAGACAAGACAAGACAAGACGAGACAAGATAAAACAAGACAACTTGTCAAGACAAGACAACTAGTCAAGATAAGACAAGAAAAGACAAGACAATATAAGGCAAGACAAGACAAGACAAGACAAGACAAGACAAGACAAGACAAGACAACTTGTCAAGACAAGACAAGGCAAGAGAATGTGTCAAGACAAGACAAGACAAGACAAGGCAAGACAATGTGTCAAGACAAGGCAAGAGAACTTGTCAAGAAAAGACAAGACAAGATGAGACAAGACAAGACAATGCAACTTTTCAATACATGACAACTTGTCAAGACAAGACAGGACAACATAAGATAAGACAACTTGTCCAGACAAGAAAAGACAAGACTAGACAAGACAAGACAACTTGTCAAGACTAGACAAGACAAGACAAGACAAGTCGAGACAAGACAAGACAACTTTTCAAGACAAGACAAGACAACGTGTCAAGACAAGAAAAGACAGGACAACTTGTCAATACAAGCCAAGACAAGACAAGACAACTTGTCAAGACATGACAAGAGAATACATGACAAGAGAAGACAAGACAAGACAACTTCTCAAGAGAAGACAAATTGTCAAGATAATACAAGACAAGTCCAGACAAGACAACTTGTCAAGACAAGACAAGTCAACTTGTCAACACAAGACAAGACAAGACAACGTGTCAAGAGAAGACAACATGTCAAGACAAGACAAGACAACTTGTGACGACAACTCGTCAAGACAACTTGTCAAGACAAGACAAGACAAGAGAAGACAAGCCAAGCCAAGACAAGACAAGTTGTCAAGACAAGGTAAAATAACTTGTCAAGACAAGACAAAACAAGGCAAGACAAGACACGACAATACAACTTTTCAATACATGACAACTTGTCAAGACAAGACAGGACAAGATAAGATAAGACAACTTGTCGAGACAAGTAAAGACAAGACAAGACAAGACAAGACAACCTGTCAAGACTAGACAAGTCAAGACAAGACAAGACAAGACAAGTCAAGACAACTTTTCAAGACAAGACAACTTGTCAAGACAAGACAAGACAGACAAGACAAGATAAGACAACTTGTCAAGACAAGGCAAGGCAAGACAAGACAAGACAAGCCAAGACAAGACAAGACAAGACAAGACAACTTGTCAAGACAATACAAGACAAGACAAGACAAGTCAAGACAAGTCAAGACAAGTCAAGACAACTTTTCAAGACAAGACAACTTGTCAAGACAAGACAAGACAGGACAAGATAAGATAAGACAACTTGTCAAGACAAGAAAAGACAAGACAAGACAAGACAAGACAAGAAAAGACAAGACAAGACAAGACAACTTTTCAAGACAAGACAACTAGTCAAGACAAGACAAGAAAAGACAAGACAATATAAGGCAAGACAAGACAAGACAAGACAAGACAAGACAAGACAAGACAAGACAAGACAAGACAAGACAAGACAAGACAAGACAAGACAAGACAAGACAAGACAAGACAAGACAAGACGAGACAAGACAAGACAAGACAAGAAAAGACAAATTGTCAAGACAAATTGTCAAGACAAGACAAGATAAGACAAGACAAGACGAGACAAGACAAGACAAGACAAGACAAGACAAGAAAAGACAAGACAACTTGTCAAGACAAGACAAGTCAACTTGTCAAGACAAGAGAAGTCAACTTGTCAAGACAAGACAAGACAAGACAAGACAAGACAACTTGTCAAGACAAGACATTACAAGACAACTTGTCAAGACAACTTGTCAAGACAACTTGTCAAGACAAGACAAGACAAGACAAGACAACTTTTCAAGACAAGACAAATTGTCAAGACAAGACAAGACAGGACAAGATAAAATAAGACAACTTGTCAAGACAAGAAAAGACAAGACAAGACAAGACAAGAAAAGACAAGACAAGACAAGACAAGACAAGACAACTTTTCAAGACAAGACAACTAGTCAAGACAAGACAAGAAAAGACAAGACAATATAAGGCAAGACAAGACAAGACAAGACAAGACAAGACAAGACAAGACAAGACAAGACAAGACAAGACGAGACAAGATAAAACAAGACAACTTGTCAAGACAAGACAACTAGTCAAGATAAGACAAGAAAAGACAAGACAATATAAGGCAAGACAAGACAAGACAATACAAGACAAGACAAGACAAGACGAGACAAGACAAGACAAGACAAGAAAAGACAAATTGTCAAGACAAATTGTCAAGACAAGACAAGATAAGACAAGACAAGACGAGACAAGACAAGACAAGACAAGACAAGACAAGACAAGACAAGACAAGACAAGACAAGACAAGACAAGACAAGACAAGACAACTTGTCAAGACAAGACAAGGCAAGAGAATGTGTCAAGACAAGACAAGACAAGACAAGGCAAGACAATGTGTCAAGACAAGGCAAGAGAACTTGTCAAGAAAAGACAAGACAAGATGAGACAAGACAAGACAATGCAACTTTTCAATACATGACAACTTGTCAAGACAAGACAGGACAACATAAGATAAGACAACTTGTCCAGACAAGAAAAGACAAGACAAGACAAGACAAGACAACTTGTCAAGACTAGACAAGACAAGACAAGACAAGTCGAGACAAGACAAGACAACTTTTCAAGACAAGACAAGACAACGTGTCAAGACAAGAAAAGACAGGACAACTTGTCAATACAAGCCAAGACAAGACAAGACAACTTGTCAAGACATGACAAGAGAATACATGACAAGAGAAGACAAGACAAGACAACTTCTCAAGAGAAGACAAATTGTCAAGATAATACAAGACAAGTCCAGACAAGACAACTTGTCAAGACAAGACAAGTCAACTTGTCAACACAAGACAAGTCAACTTGTCAACACAAGACAAGACAAGACAACGTGTCAAGAGAAGACAACATGTCAAGACAAGACAAGACAACTTGTGACGACAACTCGTCAAGACAACTTGTCAAGACAAGACAAGACAAGAGAAGACAAGCCAAGCCAAGACAAGACAAGTTGTCAAGACAAGGTAAAATAACTTGTCAAGACAAGACAAAACAAGGCAAGACAAGACACGACAATACAACTTTTCAATACATGACAACTTGTCAAGACAAGACAGGACAAGATAAGATAAGACAACTTGTCGAGACAAGTAAAGACAAGACAAGACAAGACAAGACAAGACAACCTGTCAAGACTAGACAAGTCAAGACAAGACAAGACAAGACAAGTCAAGACAACTTTTCAAGACAAGACAACTTGTCAAGACAAGACAAGACAGACAAGACAAGATAAGACAACTTGTCAAGACAAGGCAAGGCAAGACAAGACAAGACAAGCCAAGACAAGACAAGACAAGACAAGACAACTTGTCAAGACAATACAAGACAAGACAAGACAAGTCAAGACAAGTCAAGACAAGTCAAGACAACTTTTCAAGACAAGACAACTTGTCAAGACAAGACAAGACAGGACAAGATAAGATAAGACAACTTGTCAAGACAAGAAAAGACAAGACAAGACAAGACAAGACAACTTTTCAAGACAAGACAACTAGTCAAGACAAGACAAGAAAAGACAAGACAATATAAGGCAAGACAAGACAAGACAAGATACGACAAGACAAGACAAGACGAGACAAGACAAGACAAGACAAGAAAAGACAAATTGTCAAGACAAATTGTCAAGACAAGACAAGATAAGAGAAGACATGACGAGACAGGATAAGAAAACTTGGCAAGTCAATAAAAGGCAAGGCAAAATAAGACAAGACAAGGCAAGTCAAGACAAGACAAGACAAGACAACTTGTCAAGACAATACAAGACAAGACAAGACATTACAACTTGTCAAGTCAATACAACTTGTCAAGACAAGACAAGAAAAGACCAGACCAGACCAGACAAGACAAGACAAGACAATGTGTCAAGACAAGATAAGACAACTTGTCAAGACAAGACAAGACAAGACAAGACAAGACAAGACAAGACAAATTGTCAAGACAAATTGTCAAGACAAGACAAGATAAGACAAGACATGACGAGACAAGACAAGACAAGACAAGACAAGACAAGACAAGACAACTTGTCAAGACAAGACAAGGCAATAGAATGTGTCAAGACAAGACAAGACAAGACAAGGCAAGACAATGTGTCAAGACAAGGCAAGAGAACTTGTCAAGAAAAGACAAGACAAGATGAGACAAGACAAGACAATGCAACGTTTCAATACATGACAACTTGTCAAGACAAGACAGGACAAGATAAGATAAGACAACTTGTCTAGACAAGAAAAGACAAGACAAGACAAGACAAGACAACTTGTCAAGACTAGACAAGACAAGACAAGACAAGTCGAGACAAGACAAGACAACTTTTCAAGTCAAGAGAAGACAACGTGTCAAGACAAGAAAAGACAGGACAACTTGTCAATACAAGCCAAGACAAGACAAGACAACTTGTCAAGACATGACAAGAGAAGACATGACAAGACAAGACAAGACAAGACAACTTCTCAAGAGAAGACAAATTGTCAAGACAAGACAAGACAGACAAGACAAGATAAGACAACTTGTCAAGACAAGGCAAGGCAAGACAAGACAAGACAAGCCAAGACAAGACAAGATAAGACAAGACAACTTGTCAAGACAATACAAGACAAGACAAGTCAAGACAAGTCAAGACAACTTTTCAAGACAAGACAACTTGTCAAGACAAGACAAGACAGGACAAGATAAGATAAGACAACTTGTCAAGACAAGACAAGACAAGACAAGACAAGACAAGACAAGACAACTTTTCAAGACAAGACAACTAGTCAAGACAAGACAAGAAAAGACAAGACAATATAAGGCAAGACAAGACAAGACAAGATACGACAAGACAAGACAAGACGAGACAAGACAAGACAAGACAAGAAAAGACAAATTGTCAAGACAAATTGTCAAGACAAGACAAGATAAGACAAGACATGACGAGACAAGATAAGAAAACTTGGCAAGTCAAGACAAGGCAAGGCAAAATAAGACAAGACAAGGCAAGTCAAGACAAGACAAGACAAGACAACTTGTCAAGACAATACAAGACAAGACAAGACATTACAACTTGTCAAGTCAATACAACTTGTCAAGACAAGACAAGAAAAGACCAGACAAGACCAGACAAGACAAGACAAGACAATGTTTCAAGACAAGATAAGACAACTTGTCAAGACAAGACAAGACAAGACAAGACAAGACAAGACAAGACAAGACAAGACAAATTGTCAAGACAAATTGTCAAGACAAGACAAGATAAGACAAGACATGAAGAGACAAGACAAGACAAGACAAGACAAGACAACTTGTCAAGACAAGACAAGGCAATAGAATGTGTCAAGACAAGACAAGACAAGACAAGGCAAGACAATGTGTCAAGACAAGGCAAGAGAACTTGTCAAGAAAAGACAAGACAAGATGAGACAAGACAAGACAATGCAACTTTTCAATACATGACAACTTGTCAAGACAAGACAGGACAAGATAAGATAAGACAACTTGTCGAGACAAGAAAAGACAAGACAAGACAAGACAAGACAAGACAACTTGTCAAGACTAGACAAGACAAGACAAGTCGAGACAAGACAAGACAACTTTTCAAGACAAGAGAAGACAACGTGTCAAGACAAGAAAAGACAGGACAACTTGTCAATACAAGCCAAGACAAGACAAGACAACTTGTCAAGACATGACAAGAGAAGACATGACAAGACAAGACAAGACAAGACAACTTCTCAAGAGAAGACAAATTGTCAAGATAATACAAGACAAGTCCATACAAGACAACTTGTCAAGACAAGACAAGTCAACTTGTCAACACAAGACAAGACAAGACAACGTGTCAAGAGAAGACAACATGTCAAGACAAGACAAGACAACTTGTGACGACAACTCGTCAAGACAACTTGTCAAGACAAGACAAGACAAGAGAAGACAAGCCAAGCCAAGCCAAGACAAGACAAGTTGTCAAGACAAGATAAAATAACTTGTCAAGACAAGACAAAACAAGGCAAGACAAGACACGACAATACAATACAATACAAGACAAGACAATACAAGACAAGACAAGACAATACAAGACTAGACTAGACAAGACAAGACAACTTATTAAAACTTGTCAAGACAAGACAAGACAAGACAACTTGTCAAGACAACTTGTCAAGACAAGACAAGACAAGTCAAGACAACTTTTCAAGACAAGACAACTTGTCAAGACAAGACAGACAAGACAATTAGTCAAGACAATACAAGACAACTTGTCAAGACAAGACAACTTGTCAAGACAAGACAACTTGTCAAGGCAAGACAAGACGAGACAAGACAATACAATACAAGACAATACAAGACAAGACAAGACAAGACAAGACAACTTATTAAAACTTGTCAAGACAAGACAAGACAACTTGTCAAGACAAGACAAGACAAGACAATACAAGTCAAGACAACTTTTCAAGACAAGACAACTTATTAAAACTTGTCAAGACAAGACAAGACAACTTGTCAAGACAAGACAAGACAAGACAATACAAGTCAAGACAACTTTTCAAGACAAGACAACTTGTCAAGACAAGACAAGACAGACAAGACGAGACAAGACAATACAATACAAGACAACTTGTCAAGACAAGACAACTTGTCAAGACAAGACAACTTGTCAAGGCAAGACAAGATGAGACAAGACAATACAAGACAATACAATACAAGACAAGACAAGACAACTTATTAAAACTTGTCAAGACAAGACAAGACAACTTGTCAAGACAAGACAAGACAAGACAATACAAGTCAAGACAACTTTTCAAGACAAGACAACTTGTCAAGACAAGACAAGACAGACAAGACAAGATAAGAAAACTTGGCAAGTCAAGACAAGGCAAGGCAAAATAAGACAAGACAAGGCAAGTCAAGACAAGACAAGACAAGACAACTTGTCAAGACAATACAAGACAAGACATTACAACTTGTCAAGTCAATACAACTTGTCAAGACAAGACAAGAAAAGACCAGACCAGACCAGACAAGACAAGACAAGACAATGTGTCAAGACAAGATAAGACAACTTGTCAAGACAAGACAAGACAAGACAAGACAAGACAAGACAAGACAAGACAAGACGAGACAACACAAGACAAGACAACTTTTCAAGACAAGACAACTAGTCAAGACAAGACAAGAAAAGACAAGACAATATAAGGCAAGGCAAGACAAGACAAGACAAGACAAGACGAGACAAGACAAGACAAGACAAATTGTCAAGACAAGACAAGACAAGACGAGACAAGACAAGACAAGACAAGAGAACTTGTCAAGACAAGACAAGACAAGTCGAGACAAGACAAGACAAGACTACTTGTGAATACAAGACAAGACAAGACAAGACAAGCCAACTTGTCAAGACAAGACAAGAAAAGACCAGACCAGACCAGACAAGACAAGACAAGACAAGACAAGAACATACCAGACCAGACAAGACAAGACAAGGCAAGACAATGTGTCAAGACAAGACAAGACAACTTGTCAAGACAAGACAAGACAAGACAAGACAAGACAACTAGTCAAGACAAGACAAGACAAGACAAGACAAGTCAACTTGTCAAGACAAGACAAGACAACTTGTCAAGACAAGACAAAACAAGACATATTGTCAATACAAGACAAGACAAGACAAGGCATGACAACTTGTCAAGACAAGACAACTTGTCAAGACAAGACAAGACAAGACAAGAAAATACAATACAAGACAACTTTTCAAGACAAGACAACTTGTCAACACAAGACAAGACAAGACAAGACAATTTGTCAAGATAAGACAAGACAAGACAATTAGTCAAGACAATACAAGACAACTTGTCAAGACAAGACAAGACAACTTGTCAAGACAAGACAACTTGTCAAGACAAGACAACTTGTCAAGGCAAGACAAGACAAGACAAGACAATACAATACAATACAAGACGAGACAATACAAGACAAGACAAGACAATACAATACAAGACAAGACAAGACAAGACAACTTATTAAAACTTGTCAAGACAAGACAAGACAAGACATGTCAAGACAACTTTTCATGACAAGACATTACAAGACAACTTGTCAAGACAAGACAAGATAACTAGTCAAGACAAGACAAGACAAGACAAGACAAGACAACTAGTCAAGACAAGACAAGACAACACAAGACAAGTCAACTTGTCAAGACAAGACAAGACAACTTGTCAAGACAAGACAAGACAAGACAAGACAAGACAAGACAAGACAACTTGTCAAGACAAGACAACTTATCAAGACAAGACAACTTATCAAGACAAGACAACTTGTGAAGACAAGACAAGACAAGACAAGACAACTAGTCAAGACAGGACAAGACAAGACAAGACAAGTCAACTTGTCAAGACAAGACAAGACAACTTATCAAGACAAGACAAAACAAGACATATTGTCAATACAAGACAAGACAAGACAAGGCATGACAACTTGTCAAGACAAGACAACTTGTCAAGACAAGACAAGACAAGACAAGAAAATACAATACAAGACAACTTTTCAAGACAAGACAACTTGTCAACACAAGACAAGACAAGACAAGACAATTTGTCAGGATAAGACAAGACAAGACAATTAGTCAAGACAATACAAGACAACTTGTCAAGACAAGACAAGACAACTTGTCAAGACAAGACAACTTGTCAAGACAAGACAACTTGTCAAGGCAAGACAAGACAAGACAAGACAATACAATACAATACAAGACAAGACAATACAAGACAAGACAAGACAAGACAATACAAGACAAGACAAGACAAGACAACTTATTAAAACTTGTCAAGACAAGACAAGACAAGACATGTCAAGACAACTTTTCATGACAAGACATTACAAGACAACTTGTCAAGACAAGACAAGATAACTAGTCAAGACAAGACAAGACAAGACAACTAGTCAAGACAAGACAAGACAACACAAGACAAGTCAACTTGTCAAGACAAGACAAGACAACTTGTCACGACAAGACAAGACAAGACAAGACAAGACAAGACAAGACAAGACAAGACAAGACAAGACAACTTGTCAAGACAAGACAACTTATCAAGACAAGACAACTTATCAAGACAAGACAACTTGTGAAGACAAGACAAGACAAGACATGACAACTTGTCAAGACAAGAAAAGACAACATGTCAAGACAAGGCGAGACAAGACAAGACAAGTCAGGACAACTTGTCAAGACAAGACAAGAAAAGTCAAGACAAGACAAGACAAAACAATACGAGACCAGACA